>OY757188.1:91240703-91840703 GCA_963583895.1 Melanophora roralis | reverse complement strand
CATAATCAAATTGTTTACTACTTTTCTTGCCACACGAAAAGCTGTTTTTAACTCCTCTGTTTTAAAGCGCTTCCATCTCGAGTATGCCATATCCCTGTGCTTTATAGCCTGTTTTATGTGAGCGGAGAACCAAACCTTGTCTTTAGCGCTAATATTCTTTGTAATTAGAGGAACGGTGTCATTAAAGAGTCCCAGAATATTTCTATCCTTTCAGTTGCGCGACATCTCTGCACCCACGAATGAATTAAATTTACATTTGGGCTATTACGTATTTGCTGAATATCGAACTTTTCAAATTGTCAGCCACCACTTAGGTAGGAATCATTATTCTTGAAAAATGTGTTTACAGCAAACGGACGATGCTCACTCGACCACTGCGACATCGTGACTGACAAATCCGCAAAATCGATAATTTCAGCGATGCTACCCTACACCCCGTTATTATTTTTTGAAATAACCGTATTTTATAATATAAATTTACCACCAGACACCCTTTGGCAAGTAAACACCTAAAGAACATTTTTTCCTCAAAATCACCACTTGAATACTATGACGGGTGGGTGTTAGTTTTAAAGTTTGGAGTCTACAGAATTTTAACGATTTTATTATTATGTTGGGGAAACCATTTCTGAGAACAGGCTAAATGTTTTTAGTGTATATGGTACAACAAACTTTCTCAATTCCCAAACTCCTCCTACTGTGCTATTGTGCTATTTTACTATTACAATACAATATC
This sequence comes from Melanophora roralis, assembly GCA_963583895.1. NCBI lineage: Eukaryota > Metazoa > Arthropoda > Insecta > Diptera > Rhinophoridae > Melanophora > Melanophora roralis. The sequence continues at coordinate 91,839,967 of OY757188.1, read as the reverse complement.
TTATTTATTTTTTCCGTAATTATTATATACATAAAACTGTACTACTGATATATAAAGTAAATTAAAATAAAATAACATGTAAATTTATATGCTTTCCAGAAATTGTATTGAAGTTATACCTGGGGTTATATGAGAATTTCTTTTAACTACAGCTAAACGGGTCTTAAAAAACAATTTATATTTAATACATTTTTTTGAAATAATGAAAATATTTTGACTTGTATGTCTACACAACAAAAGTAGCATAAAATAAAATTATCAATTCAGAAGTAAATAGGTGATAGAACTTTACAAAAACCTTGTAATTTGATCAATTTTTTTTCACTATAGAAAAACCTTTTAGAAAATGTGACGGTTGTGATGTTTTTAAAAAACGTAAAGCGATGTTTACAAAATGAAAATTATATAAAAGCCAAGTTGTTTATATTTCTATCATTTCAATTCCATCTTAGACGTAAATTCAGCGATGTTTTAATAAAAATGGAACCAATTTTTTCCATTTTAAGTCATTTAACATGAAATTAGCTACTACTGGTATTGCCATATAACGATTCTAAATTACAATTGTTTTTGAATTAGAAGTGAAAGGAATGAAGCTTTAACAGCGTGTTATTACTTTCCATTAGAGTACACTAATACAGATTATATCAAGAGCCCCGCTGATTATGAATATTTAAGATTCATTAATTTTGCTTAAAAATTTTAAATGTCTTGGCCTTAATTATATATTTAATTATATATTTAACTTATTTAAAAGTTAACCTGATTTATAATTTGGTTTAAACTAGTTTGCTTTAATCTTTTAATTTAATTTTTAATAAAAGAGTATAATTGTTTTTTTTTTGTTTTCTTAATTTATTGTAATAAATTCCTTACAAAAAACATACGTATCATGTATATATCGCTTTAATGCCTTCTGGAGTTTAGCATTAAAGCATTCATTAATATCTCATGTTTTCTATATATATAAACCTACACAAACATATTATTAACATTTTACTTTTATTTGACCAAAATTGTCTACCAAAAAGCGTAAAAGAAAGAAATAATAAAGAAAAGTGTAAATTTTGTATTATTTTTATGTGGTTGACACTTTTTTAATGAATGACCTGCAGCATAATACATGTTGAATTATGTTAACAAGCTTGTTTCTTTTATTGTTGCATCCATAACCCGACATTCATTCACTCTTTATTATGTTAATGCTATTGCCAGTGGTATCTTCGTGTGTTTGTCTGTATGGATGCGATAGCATAGAAGCAAAAAAAAGGGACAATGAGCAAAAAATATTGCAAGAAAAATTTTAATCCGGCTTATAAGGCTTTAGTTACAACCTATAACAAAACAAAGGATAAATAAATATTTTTACAATACTTTACCAATATCGTTTGCAGAAAATTGTCCACATTGTTATTTTATTCTTTCATTTTACAATATTAGTCTCTAACCTAACTCAGCAAGTTATAAAACAAAGTTATAAATTATTAGTTTTTGTGAGTCCAGCAGCTAGTGCATTATGTAAGGTGCATCTACAAATGAAGCAAAATTATTATTGTTCACAAAAAATCATACAGTTATACAAGGTGACCGGTGGCAGATTCACTTTTTCAAACTTTAATAAAAAACGTAATAATTGGCTCAAATTTTTATTAAAAGCATTGTACAATAGAATACGGATTTAGTTTTTAAAAATATAGGTCACCCAGATGTCTTCCGTCGAGTTGAACACAGTGTTTAAGTCTGAGCCTTGTGTTCTACACCACAAGCTGCAACAAACTTGGTTTAATTAAGCTGATTTCTTGACAAATATTTTTCATTAAAATTAAGGAATTGTCATCATAAACCCCTTAATTAAGGTAGTCCATAAAAGAAAATCCATGGGAGTTAGATCAGGCGATCTTAGTGGCCATGGGATGTCCCCAAAGCAACTGATCCGTTTTTGGGTAAAATTATCCCCAAGCAAATTCATCGAAGTTCTGGATGTGTGTGCGGTCGCCTCATCCTGGTTTAACTATGTGTGTAAAGAATACAATAGATGAGGTCAAATGTTTGGTAAAAAAATTTCGTAATATTGCATCGAAAATTTTCACCGTTAACACTTGTTGCATGGCCCCAAGAATTATCGAAAAAAAAAATGATCCAATTGTTTCGTGCGGGGATAAGGTACACCAAACAGTTACCGTGGGCCAATGCATTGGTTTTTGATGTTTTAATCAAGGGCTGCAGTTTTACTTGTTGAAGTAGCCGTTCAAGTGAGAATAAGCCTCGTTGCTCCAAAAAATGGGATTTACAGTGAGAAAATCACCTAACATCGTTTCACAAAAATTTTTGTGTACTTTTAATTCTTGCAAGATTTGAATTTTAAAAGGATGGAACCTCAGAGCTTTTTTAAAATTTCATGAATAATTACCCTTAGAAGTCCAATAGGGGCTGTTCCTTTCCATATTGAATGTCGAGGATTTTCACGTAAGCTGCTTACAAACAGTTTAGTGTTGTCGGGAGCTCTGGAGGATCCACTGAGCTCTGGCCGCTTAACATTCATAGCCAAAGCAATTGCTGGGAACCTTTGCACGTACGAACGAACTAAATTTATTCTCGGTCCCTCACGTATTCGCCGAATACCGTACCTTGAAGAAAGTCATCGACGAGCAATTAAGTAAAGATCATTACAAAACCGCACAACCGGTAACTCCAACCGCGCCACACTCCCTCCACACTGTTTATTACTTTTTACAAAAATCGTACTAAAAAATTTAAATTTGCCCTTAAACATTCTGTAGCTTTTAAGCAAAATAATTGCATGTGTGTAATTATTTATGATTTTTAAAGGCGTTTGACTCATTTTGCTTTCAGAAATTATTTACAAAAAAACCCAGCCCAACAATAATAAAAAACTATTATTTAACAAATAAAAGATATTTTTACAATAACACCTGTAGATAGGAATTAATGGGAAAAGTTAGTTTTTAAATAATTAACGAAACTATGTTTATTTAAGAAAAAAGTTTGTGCACAGTTTCATGTCCTTAATATTATTTAGCAATTTATGCCAGCAGATCTTGAATCAAACTTCAAAATTATGAAAATTTCAAAAATAGAAAAGAATGAATCATGTCTCACAACTAAATTTGGTAAATCATTTCTAAGCGTATCTACTAGACACATAATATATACTGGCAGATATATAAAGAAACTGCATTTTTTTCCTTTACAAACAATAACTCAATAATAACACTGAGCAACAGCAAAAAATACATCAACGGGATTTCTGTTTTACTATCAAAGTAAAGTAAAAGCTATTGCATCTTCTTGGTCAAGAGTTTTAGCACAGAAGGCGAATCTAACGTACTGTCCAAAACTTCGGCCTATGGAGATTATGAGACTCCTTTGAAAAATAATTAAAAGCTACTTCTTCAAAAAAGGGTAACGTGAGAAACTTATAAGTCTTTAATGTGAGGATTCCCGGAAAATCTGGATGAATTTACAAATAAAGTCTTGTATAGTAATTTTTAATTGTGTGTTAGAAATGTACAATATTTGATTAAATTAACGTATTTTCTTATAAATTTTATCTCCAAATGTTTTAAGTTTAATTTTTTTATGTACAAGTCAAAATTTGTCAGTTTTTTGGTGTTAAACCTTATATATTTTCAATAATATGAATAAGTTTATATTAAATTGAAATAAAATCTAAGTTATTTGAAAAAGTCCCGCATTTTTTAGGTTTAGTCCCAATAAGTTTGAAAAATTAGAAGAGATGCGTTATTATTTCGAATTCTTCGGGTAAACGAGTAAACTTTAATTCAGTAATAAATTATTCAACCAGTGAATATCTTTAACCTTTTAAAAAAGTACATAACTGGCTGACAATTTATGATAAAAGAAGGAAACAGCTTAAGCTGTCCTAAATCAATACGGGTGAGGGTACGTCAAAGGAGTATATAAGGTCCAATTCTCTATTTGCTTTACAAAGCAGATATGCCCACAAACAATCTTAGTCATACGTCGACATTTGCTGATGACACCGCCTTTCTCAGTAATCATTAAGACCTTAAAGAGGCCTCAAAACAACTTCAACATCACGTATTTCAAGCAGAAAAATGGGAAAAATTATGGGGTATTAAAATAAATGAACAAAAATGCACCCACGTTACTTTAACGTTACGCAAGGAAACGTGCCCCCCAATTCTTATTAACAACCATACGATGCCTCAACGAATTGAGACGAAATATCTTGGCATTCACCTGGATCGCCGCCATACATGGAAGCCTCATATAGATGCGAAGTTTACACAGATGAAACTTAAAATGGCCCAAGTCCACTGGCTAATCGGTAGAAACTCTGATCTACGTCTTGATTGCAAACTTTTACTTTACAACTCGATATTAAAACCAATTAAGTGCTACGAGATGCAATTATGGGAAACTGCTTCCGCCTCCAACATTGAAAAAATTCAACGCCGTCAAAATAAAATCCTCGAAATGATAACTGGTGCTCCTTGGTACATTAAAAACAGCAACATCTACAAAGATCTGCAAGTTCCACTAGTTAAATGCGAAGTCCTTAATTGTGTAGACAAATATATAAACAAGCTGGAAACACATCTAAGTCCGCTCGCTCGAAACATCTTGCAACATAGTGGACACACTCGTCTGAAAAGAAGGGATACTATTGCACTTAGATGAAACTACTGAATTAATTAATTTTATTATGAGAACTTGAATTTTAGTCTGGCACTGGCTGGTCTAATAAAAATTAATTAGTTTTAAGATTTGAATACTTTTTGTTAGTTCGCCTAAGGCGAAGATTCATTAATAAAAACGTGAAAAAAATAAAAATTCGAAGGACAATAAACTAGTTGTTGTAAGTAATTATTATTTTCCGAATTTCAAAAAAAAAATTATGCTCACTTTAACGTAAGAGTATCAAGTGATGGTGTACTTCACTTGATACTCTTACTCTTAATAGTATTAAACTAGATTTTTTGAAAACCAAGTGCTTTTTAAAATATTGATCTTTATTTTTTTGTCAAGACCTTATAAGTATTTTTTTATTTTCTTTTCGAAATAATTGTTATATAATAATTAATGTAGATTTTTGTTATTAAATTCATTTTTATAAACATTTTAAAAAATATGTATTTCTGCCAAAAAATATAAATCAAAATTTAATAATGATTTTTGGACAAAATTTATAAATATTATAATTTATTTGGAGATTTATTTACTAATTTTTTTTTGGTGTATTTATGACGGTCCCTGTTTGAAACTTAAAAAAAAACAAACTTCAGGCTGTATGCGTTCTTTTATATCCCCACTGTGGCGTATACTTTATAACTAATTGTGAACTAAAAAAGTATACGCCACCGAGTCATTCGGTTAAGACTTAACTTTGCAAAATTCAATGTTTGAGATAAAAAATCAAAATCTCGAATATATTCAAATTAAAGTTACGTTTAAGAAATAAAATTTGTTAAATTTATCCTGTTCAATGACATTACATGCTTACGTACCGTAATATGGGATCCTTTTATTAAAGCTTCTCTGATTATAATGAATACTTCTCTAGAAAAAGATATTAACAAATTTAATAAAAATATTTTTGCATACATACATATAATTTCAACAACACAAATTAAATAAGAATTTCAAGAATTCAGAGTAATAAATGTACGAGTTGAACAATCATAAATTCTTTTACATTCAACCCTCAAAGACACAGCATAAGAAAATCAAAAATCTACTTCTCTTATAGTTTTAATACTCTTTTTATTGTCCTTATTATAAATACTAAATAAATTCTCCTAAGATGACAAAAAAAGACTATAAAGGGATTTTTGGTTAAATATGTGAACCGAAATAAAATGTGTTAAATGTTAAACCATAAAGTGTCACCGACAAATAATCACACTCAGTTACACACACATGCATACATATTAGTGTAAATAATAATAATGAAATCCCAGTTGGTCAAATTAAAATTTAAATTCTCATAAACGAATAAAACTCTCAAGAATGCTTCAAAATGTAGCCGATTTTGTTACCTATGGCATTTTGCACTTACCTTTACTTTAAACATGTCATTATAATTGTTATACATTTAGTCTGACCTTCAAAATTAAAATAATATATTAACAGAAGAAGCTTGCAACAATGTTGGTCTCTCGGTCTGATATGGTTTTGCACACATTTGTACAATTTTTATCCGGTAAAAATGTCCTGCTGACCTGACCAATAGGGCTTAGATATCAAACACACATGCTGGCAAAGAAAAAAACTTCTCAGAAGTGTGAAAAACATTTAAGAAATAATCATAAAGAATGTCTTTCTTATGTCATAAAAATGTCATCGATTAATGCCTTTATTTTAATGTATATTTTTTGGGTTCGAAATTATTTATGTATTTGTTTACTGAAGGATATTTAATTTTGAGAAGGTCAAAGAACAGCAATAAAAATCATAAAAATGACCCAAAAATAATGATGTGGTGGCAAAACAATATTTTGAAATATGGGGATAAACTATAAAAGAAATAAATTTTCAACAAATTTATAATAAAATTTAAACCAACTATAATATTTATTTCAAGTCCGTAATAAAAAACAAGGTTCATAAGGATTTGTTGAAATTTATGTTAAAACTCATAAATAATAAATTTTCATAAATATTTGATTTAAAGGGATATCAAATTTAAATTTGAACTTAATGCAAGAAAAACATACAAATAATTTCCCATTTGCAAGAAAAACATTAAAAATGCTAGTTGCTACTCAAAGAAAATTTTCTTTGCATTGGCAAAATTTTACAATCATTATAAATATTTTTTATGTTACCACAAAATACAGTGTAACTGATATTCGCTCTTACAAAATGATAAAAAAAAGATTTAAAGTTGCAAGTCTTGTAAACTCTATAGAAAGAAAATCAAAATTTTAATTATCAACATGAGCAAAGCCAATTCAATGCTCAAGGTAAGGACATTAGAAAAATAAGTGGTTTTATTAAAAGACTGTTATCTTTGCTTTAGGCGGAAATTACCAACTTGTAAGTTGTTTTCAACTAACAGATTTAGGTGGGGTTTCAGTTTATTCAAAAATGTAGACACACTAGCGCAACTAAGGGTCATTGTTAGCGTTGCTGTTTTTAATAAACTAGGACTTGGCACAAAGTTTTACTAGAATTAAGTGTTGACCCCATTAAATTTTATCTGTGTTTGAGGCAGGGGCAGTGGCACATGATTGTATCCACCAGCAACAGATTTCAGCAAAATTCGAGTTGGGGATTAGAACATTTTAATTGAAGAAATTTCACGAATCTGTTGACATTGGCTAACTAGCTAAAGATCCTTTTAGTTTCATTTGTGTAAGCTAAACACCTATACTTAATATTGTGTCTCACTTCAAACAATTAAATTGCAATTTCATTGCTATTTAGGAAGAAATAACATTCCTTACGTTACGGGAAAACTTTTCTTTTAATCCTTTTTTGCTTAACTGCACTAAACTAAAATTTTTCACTTTAAGGTAACTTCCATTGAAAGAGCATGTCAATTGCAAGTGCTTGGAGAGCGCTGAGAGACTTTCAGGGCTTCATATAGCTAAAGTTTAAACGAGCACCCTTATGTGATCACTAAATGCATTCTGGGATTTTTATTAAAATAATTTGATAATACAGAAATTTCTGAGACTAGATTAAGCTTAACAGAATAATATACAAAGATGCGTTATGGTCGTGGCAGAATTAATTGGTCACTGAATGTAACAGTGAAACTGAAGCTGATAGCAAGTTAAGTTTGACTATGTAGAAAAAGGCTGCTTGACAAACCTTTGTCAAGACTTCCATATTTTAGACTTCTTCACGAGCGACTATATGATGGAGCTTAAAACCAGGTATCACAGAGCTTTTAAAAATTTTAGATGACTTAAGTGTATATCTAGCAGAGACTTTAGCAGTCAAATTTTCTGCGCTTTCTGCAATTGCGCTTTATTCAATAAAATTAAAATTCTAAGGTCTAAGTCGGTCATTCGCCTGCTCCTTAGTTGTACAGGCGTGCAAGTGATTTATTAGTAGACGGCATACTGTTGGACAAATTCATATCTATTTGATATAAAAACACAGGGGCATTAATAGATATTTAATTTCGGTAACACCACCAAAGAAAAGGGTCCATTTACCTATAAAAAGCAAAATGTACATTTGTGTTCTACTTTAACTATGCAATTCATTGATTATGTCTATGATACGGAGGCCTGGGTGTAGAGTCTCCAGAACTATATGGGGATCTTGTGATCTAGGTCAAAGAGATTTCTTTAATCTTTACGAAAGGGCAATTGCATACACTTAAAGGGAATAATAGAAGGTTATTGTTAGATAACGGCTTAATCTAAAGGAGCAGGATGACTGGCCAGCGATGATAAAAAACTCTCAAGTGCATCAAGTGATAGGGTTTTATTTGTTGTATGACTTCTAAAAAAAATATGTTTAAGCCAGACTTCTTGATGTACGCAACTCGATATCGTATTAAAGTTATCTTCGTTCTTGATAATCGTGTCTATAAGACTCTTCGCAGTTATATTTTACACTTTTTGCAACTGCCTTTCTCGACCATCAGCCCCACGACTGCACATAAAAAAGGTTTATTTTGCATCATCTTGAACATCGTATTCCTCATACAGATACATTGGGGTGCCACATTTTTCAGAGGGTCTTCGTATCGTACAAATAGGTTTTAGAAACTAAAATTACATTAATTTTTTGGTGTGGCAAAAAAATTGGTTTAAGTTATTTTTTAATGTGGCGTCTTAGAAACGCAAACTTAAGCAGCTCTGGGCTTATTTTTTGCTGCAGGGAAAACGGGAATTTTGGAAAATTAAAATTAAAAAAAAAATTAAGTTACAGTACATCTGTTTTAAACCAAAGTTAATATTTTCTAAGTTTCTTTTTTTTAGTCTTCAAACCTGTACTCAATATCATTGGTTCTGCTGTTTATTCACACTCTTAAATATTCAAAAATATTTCGGCATAAGTGTAAGTGTTAATTCATGCTAGCATGAGTATGTACTTCCATATACAGGTAACCCTTCTATAACGCGACAGAAGAAGAATAAGATTTTGGTTTAAAATCGCAGAATCGATGCTTATTTGTTATCTAAATAATTCGTATATTTTTGTATTTTTTTATTTAGTAAAACATGACATAATTTAAAAAATTAAGTTTATTATTTACAAAAAAATATTTTGATTCAAAGATTTAATACATATACATATGTACGGCAATAAAAATTAAAGCAAAATTTTCTACAAATCGACGGTTTAATTTTTGAGGATTTAACTTTTTTGCAGTCGGGCTGGATTCATTGACAAATGCGAGACGATAAGAACAGCGTAGTGGGAAACTTTTCACATTTTACTATCCGCGTTGTAGCAAAATCGCGTAAAAAAAGTACCGCGTTATAGGAGGTTTACCTGTATGCAAACGTATGCAAAAGTGTATTTCTTACAAATATAGAAAGTTTGCATAACTTATTGCACAATTGTGAATAGAAAGTAGAAAGAAAAATGTTTAAAAAACTTTTCTAAATTTTCCTTCTATAACCAAGAAATTGCAACTATTTTGTTTAAGTGCAACTTTTACGATTGTAAAGTTTTCTACAATGCGTAATCTAGCAAAAAGAAATATTATTTCGCAACAGTTAAATAAAAGGATATTATCAATTTTCAAACCAAAATTTAGAGTATAAAACTTAGGCCAGAATGGAAAATTTAAAAATTTTTTAAGAATATTGGTTGTCGTTGCCTAATCAGATGTCTTGTTGTATAAACAATATATTTAATGGACAAAAAAGTTTAAAAAAATCCAATTTAATATGTTTAACATAGTTTACAATGGTTTGTTCATTTCATCTGGATTTTTTTTCTTAGATCGTAAATTTTAGCAGTTTTGCAAGATCTAATACCTTTAAGTTGCATTCCACCTTACTATTTTTGAATAATGTTACTCGCAAGAATGGAATGCTAGAAAATCTTAACGTTTCCTTCTTTTCCTCAGCCCCTACCTTCAAAACTTTCTCTCAAATAATAAAATGAAGTAAAAGTTTTTGTGTGCGATTATTGGTTTTGGTTCCAATTGTGATTAAAATTATTGCAAAAAATTTATGTTATATTTTTTTATACCAAAATATAGAAGCATTAAAAAAACTAACAAACTACTTAGAAGGATGTGCTAACAAATACATATGTATATACGTACATATGTCAGAGACGGAAGAAAATGGTAAAAAAAGATTGAAAAAAGTTTTTGAGGAAATCGCACAAAGTCACTAAAGTGAAGTGATTATGGACAAAAATTTGGGATAAAAATTATCTTAAATAGTAAACTAATGATGAATTGAGGCAAAATCTTTAAGAAAAATAATAAATTTTTTAAAGTCACAGCTGTTTTCACAGGACATTAGCTTAATAAAAACATTAGCTATTACTTACTTGTTTGTAGGATCCTCCTAACTATTTCCTTGGAAAAGCGAACAAAAAATAAATTAAACTCAAATATTATTTTAACTAAAATTTGCACCATAATAAAAAATCTCGATTATTTTGAGAAGTAGTTGGAAGCTGTTGCGCAGTGTATGTCGTTACCAAACACAAAAAATACTCAATTAAAATGAATTTTATAAGCAAACATGCCAGCCATTAGTGCAATCTGCATATTAAATGAATGAGGTAAATATATAATAATCAAAACAATAAATAAAAAAGAGTAATTGTCGTCAATGACTTTAAAATATCATGCTGTGAAACTCAATTAAAACAAATAAATTGCTTAAAATCATCAATTAATATTCAAATAATTTTGAGTTGTATAAAATATATACACCATTTTATTTCAAAATCTCCAATTGTGTATTTTTAAAATATGTAATAATATTCACAAATACAGGGTGTCTGAAGGCATATTTATTGGGTATTATCAGTATAAACACTCTCTCAAGGTGGCCCCATATAAAATCCATGGTGACCTCGTTGGCCGGGGTTGCCCAAAGAGACTGATCTGCTAAAAGGAAAATTTTTCCCGATGAAAGTTGGTCGAAGCTTTGGCTATGTGTGCAGTCCACCTATTCTATTAAAACCAGGTGTGTGAAAAGTAAGATGGATGAGCTCGCAGGTTTGGAAAAAAAAATCAGTAATCATGAGTCAAAAATTTTCACCGTTGACATTTTCCGCCTGTCCTCGAGAATTTTCGAAAAAAGATCATATTATCTCATGCGCCGATTTAGCATACTAAACAGTTACCCTGGGGTATTGCAATGCTTTTTGATTATTCAATCGAAGTTTTCGGCTTTTTGAAGACCAGTTACTACAGTTTTGCTTGTATACGTGGCTGTTAAAGTTAAAATCAAACGTTCTAAAGTCGTTTCACAAAAAATTTTCCGCAAATCAAAGTCACATCCTTTCAGTTTCTGAACGATTTGAAAATTAAAAGTATGGAAATTCATATACGTTTTTTTAGTTTTGATGAGTACTCGCTCTTGGAAACCCCAGTGAGGCTGTCGTTTTCGTATTGAAAAGGGCGGAATTTAATGTTAACTGCTTTTAACTAGTTCAATATTTTCGGGAGTATTCAAGATGGACTGGGCCCTGAACATTCAAAGCAGTTTCACAGAATTTTTGCATCCTCGCGCGAAATAAATTTACACTCGGTCTATCACGTATTCGCCGAACTTTAAACAAAATTGTCGATGAGCAATTACGTAGGAATAATTTTTCTTAAAAAATGTATCCCCAACGAACGCGCGATGCTCAGTCGACCATTGCAACATAGTGACTGGCAAATCAAAACAATCGATTATCACAACGGCGCCACCCTTCCTCCGCACTGTTAAGTACTTTTTTAAATAATCGTATTTAAAATTAAAAATTTGCCACCAAACAAACTGTATATGAAAAAAGTACTTTTAATTTGCCTTGATTTCATATTTAGAATATCAAAATTTTTAATCAATACAAAAGACTACCAGAATCAGGATAAACAGACATTTAATTCACATTTCAAGAATAAATATGTTAAAACAAAATTATAAAAAATTTAACTGAAGAAAAAATTTTCTCCTTGATGACTTCCGACCTCAAGCTGGGGTAATAGTATAATATAATAATTTTATATGTCTAGATTCATAATCTCAATGCATGCAAGAAAGTGCCAGAAAGTACTTATTGACCTTTAACAAAATTTTTAACGATAATCTTGGCCAATAGTCGTAAACCTATAGCTGGGGTCTCATTATTCCAAAAACCTTTAAAAGTACCAATAATGAAAGAGGTATAGTTCCGTCACACTACTTTGGCTTTTAGCTTTTATCGGCATCTACAGTCCTTTTTTTCATATGTGTGTGCTCTAGGAGTGCAAGAAAGCACCAAAATAAAATATTTACCCTTTTTTTCTAAGCCTAGGGGGCCAAAAGTTCAAAAAAGAACCAAGAACTATTTACATTTTTAATAACCTGCCGATCTTAGTTTGCATTCTATTTTCTTGTTGGCTTAAAAGTTACAAAAATTACCTAAAATTATGTTGTTTTTGTTGGTCAGTCGGTAACTATCGTTTTCCTTTATACATATATATTCAGACTAGAACTTTCACTCAAGTACCGAATAAATAGTGATGATGAGGAAATTTAGGCGATTTCTGAAATACATTCTCCTCGAGTAATATCGGGAAAATAAATTTTCAGTATTGCTCTTCACCAAAAGTTAACATTAAAAAAAGACTTGAAAGCCTACTTTCCAAGAATATAAAAATATCGCATTTGCCTAAAGTTTCAAGCCACACGCTTTGTAAACGACCACCCTGCTCCGAAAGAATGCTTTTATTGCCGCATATCCAAATATATTTTAGCATTAAATTATCGTAAGCCAACCCCGTTGTTATTTTATCTGCAGTCGACAAATCATTACAAGGAATTGGCGGTGTTGCCTTTGTGTTTTTGGGGGGTGAACAGAGCATGTCGGGTTAACAAATCCATTAGATGTTGTAGCCTATGTCCATGCATGGCTTAATAAACTGGTGGAATATAAGTAGATTGACCTGTATCAGGAATTTGACTAAGACCGTGTATACCCAAGTGAACTAATGGCAACGAAAGCGTTCGCGATTAAGACCAAATAAGTTCTCTTTAGACTGCGTCGTCCATTTGCAGAGAGTGCATATATAATACTGACGTTATTTATCCGGTTTTTTGAATACATATCCTGTTGAAAGGCCCGCTATATACGCTGCATTAGGGATATTTTTAGAGGCACTTGTAATGACTCTGCAACTTAGCACTCTTTAGGAGGTTTCCTTCTGTCAGTGAAATCTATTACTTCAGCGGCATCACCTTCTTCTTTCAGTTGAGTATCACGTACAGCTTTGCTACGAGTTAGTACATTTTGTCGTGCTTTTGGAGTTAATAAAAACTGTTTTGACAAGCCTGCTCTTCAGCCTACGATAAAAATTAAAATAAAAAAATTACAATTCGATAAATTAAAGTCCTTATAAAACAAAAAAAAACAAAAAGTTTTTGTGATTTTCTCTTTTTTAATTTTACGATTTGCAAAATAATTTGTTAATTAACAAATTTAAAATATTAGTTTATCAAATAGATTTCTAAGTTTATTGTGGAATTTAGAAAGTTTTTATCTAAAATTGTAATTAACGATGAAGTATTATTGAACAGATAGGAAAAATTAAAACTTACATCATTATTTTCTTTATATTCAACTATCCGCTATTTTCAAATTAGTAAATAGAATTCGTTCCAATAATTTGCATTTAAAATTAAAACACAAATATTTCTTCTTCAATTACCTTTTTGAAGTTAAAATTAGTTGAATATATTTTTTTATATCAGAACAGGCAGTAACACTTCATTTTGCACTTTTAAGCTGGCACCAATTAAATTTTGTTATTGTTTATAAAACCATTTAGTTAAATGCATGTCTCTGCTTTGTATTACTATATTGCTTTAAAGAAATAAAATAACTCTTAAGGCCACAATTTAAAATAACACAAATTAAATACACATACACCCTTACACTGCATTATGAATCATTAAACAATATCAGCTCCAAATTTAGCATCAAAGTACTCATCTTCTAACCATTCAACCCTTGACAACTTTCAGCATTCTCTAGCATCTTAAGCATAAAACGCTTGTCATCATCATAGTCCATTGACAACATTAAATGAAAATAATAATTGTTTTTGGTTTTCTATCCTTTAGCATTAATAGACAAATGGGAATGGCCAAATCAAATACAAGGACAACGACAATGGCAACGTCAATGACATTACAATGGAAAACTAAATAAACAACAAAAGCGTTAATGAAATTGAAATCAATTGTTAAACAAAACATGAATTCATGACATCTTTCTATTATATGTTTTCGTTCACTTACTCACCCTTTCGCAAACAGCCATCTTTACATTATGAAGCACTTTTGTAGTTTTAAGAACAAATTATATGAAACGTCCTTATTGAAGCCCTTTAACCAAATAGTTTTGAATGTTGTATTTCAAAGGCATAACAAAATGCTAAAGATAATGAAATCTATAGAACATTTTTAGAAATTTGTGGTTGTCATGGTATTTGCTAAATAAGATATTATTTTTCATGTTTTGTCTTAATTAGTTGAGTTCATTTAAAAGACATCAAATGATATGTTATTAATAGTTAAATAAATTAACAAAGGGAGGCTTCAGTTTTTTCATACACAAATATATGAGGAATACAAAAGTAATAAAATATCCTAAAGGACTTTTTTTAAATTATTTTAATACTTAATTGTGGAAAAAAATTGTATTTTAAGGTTTTTTAAAAACTAATTAATTTGTTCGTTTATTCCCTTCACATGAGTGATAAGTTTGTCATTTCGTTATAGTTTCTTAATTATCCATTTGCGACCCCATAAAGTATATATATTCTGGATCCTTATAAATAAGGAAACCGATTTAGCTGTTTCCTTATCCATTTGTCCGTCTGTTGTCCGTATGTCCATCTATTCGTGTTATGTCTGAAATAAACTTTCTGAAGTCCCTCGATGTCGCATAGACCCGTTAAGGGTATCCAACTATCAGAAGTATCTGCAAAAAAATCGCTATTTGAAACCAGTAAAATCACTTGATAACTGACCGAGATATAAGCCAAGCCCAAGACTACCTCTGTTTATTTCTTTGAAATTTTAACATAAATTTCTCTACAACTGCCCCGGAGTTGCCCCGACAGTGTTAATTGTAGGACCGAATCCCATTAACTTCCCCCCCGGACATTTTTTTTTAAATTTTTTTTAAATTGCTCCCAACGTTTCCAGGGTTTTCCTACAAAGGTAAAATACAAGCACAACCCCACATTTGTGTGGAGCATACTTACCCTCCATCTCCAGCCCCTAACATTGCTGTTGTAATACAAAATTTTAAAAAAATGGGTTAAAAACCCGTTTATCTTCCCATTAGTTTTTCCTCCCAAACGTATCTCTAAAGTATACTTACCACCTATCTTCATCATTTAAAGGGGGTTTCCATACAAAATTTACAAAAATTTTGTAAAAAAACGCCAATAACTTCCCTAGAATCAACCTTAGAGAAATAAAGTGTACGACCGACCCCCACTGGTTTCTACTTTAAAATATATTCCTCGAACATACCTTCCCCCTACCCATGCCTTAAGGGGGTTGCCATACAAAATTTAAAAAAATTAGACAGAAGCCCCTACAGTTTCCCCGGAGTCATCTCTAGAGAAATAAAATGTATTACAGACCCCCCTAAATTTTCCCTCTCAAACAAAATTTTAAGAATTTATAATAAAAGTACCTATAAAGTTTAAAAAAAATTAGAGTAAAAACCTTACAGCTGCTTTATCACCCTAAGAGGGTTTAAATATTATAAAATTAAATTAACAATTGAATAAAATTTTGCAAATATTTTTTCATAAACTATTTCTCGCTTTTTTAAAAAAAATACTTAGACCAACGAGAAAATATTAATTATAAGATGTGAGCTGATTTGAGACCACTACACAACAAGCACAAGGTGTCTGGTGGCAGATTAATGTTTTCAAACATAAATAAAAAAGGTAATAATTGACACATAGTTTTGTTAAGAGCTTTGAACGATAGAATAGAAAAAAAAATGTCTTCCGCCAACTTGAAAACACTATTCAAAACGGAGCCTTGTGTACTGCGCCGCACAATGCAGTAGACTTGGTTCTATTGAGCTCAGTTCTCAACGAATTCTTTTCTTTAAAGCCACAAAAGATTGTAGATTGGCATTATAAGCCTTTTCTTTGAGGTAATCCCATAAAAAATCCATGGCAGTAAGGTCGGACGATTTCGGTGGCCATGGGATGTCCCCAAAGCGACTGGTAAGTTTTTAGGGGAAATATTCTCCTGTTTAAATCACTTAAGTGAGGAGTGCAATAGGTGACCTAACAAGTGTGGCAAGAAGAATTTTGTTATCACAAGTCGATAATTTTATCATTGACATTCGTCGACTGGCCTCGGAAATTTAGAAAAAAAAAATGGTTTAATTATCTCATGCGTGGATAAAATAAACTAGACAGTTACCATGGGACAATGCAATGGTTTTTGATGCTTCAATCGAGGGTTGCAGGCTCCCGGAGTAAGGAAGTTTTGTTTATTAACGTGGCTGTTAAAGTGAAAATGAGCCTCGTCACTCCAAAAAATGGGATCTACAGTGCTTAAGTGCTCCATCCTTTTAACAAAAATTTTTGAGTGAATTAAAGTAACTTCTTTTTGGCCCTTGAACGATTTTAATTTTTAAAAAATGGATCTTCAGATCCTTTTCCTAAATAATCGGTCTTCAAAGTCCCAGTTGGGCTGCTATTTCTTATATTGAAAGTAGCAGCTTTTCACCCAAGCTGCTTTTATTCAGTTCCATGTTTTGGAAGTTCTTGACGGTCGACTGCACCCTGGCCGTTTGGCATGTATAGCCGAAACTTGCGCAAAACCTCTGCACCCATTAAGTTAACACTCGGCATACCACGTTTTCGCCGAATACCGAACTTTGAACAAAGTTATCGGCGAGAAATTACCTTAGAAGCATTAATCATAAAAACGTCTCGCAATGCTTACTCGACCACTACGTCATTGTGACTGCCGTGTCCGCAGAATCGGTAATTCTAACAGCGCCAACCTGCCACCTCACCGGTTATTCCTTTTTGAAACATTTGTATTTAAAAATATAAATTTGCAACCAGATACCTTGTAATAACAAGTAAAATTAAAAAAAAATGGGTAATTCTTGTCCTTAAGAAAAAACTCCTGATAGAAAAAATATTAACTCATCACGACAAAGTACAATACATTTACCTTTAGAAAAAAGGACAGAAAAACTAAAAATTGTAAATTTAATAAAACTCCACCATTAAACTTACAAACAAACTAAGCCTTTTGTTCCACTTTTGTTTTAAAATGAATTTCATAAGAGTCCTTACTTGAAAAAGGCCCAGTAAAATATGAATTGGCAGAAATTATATGAAACTTGAACAACTTGATGTCAACTTTAAGCTTGTGTTACAATTTTTTGATTTAGACAATCATTTTTGAAGTGGCAGAGACCATTATTGTTGCCGTGAACCAATTTTTTCCATCTTCATTGTTTTTTTTTTTCTTTTCTTTAATTTTTGCTGCAATTCTAAGAATTCTTATAAGTGTTTGAAGCAGCAAAAACTGAAGTAGAAAAAATAAATTTTTTTTTCTTTTGCATGTCATCCTTATTGTCTCTTCCGGCTTTTGTACTAAATACTAGTACAAAGGACAAAAACAATAACAGCATCAACAAAATATGTTGAAAATATTAAAAAAAAAAAGATAAAGCAAAAAAACGCTTCAAATACTTTTATGAAAAATGGTTTTAATATAATAAAAGAATTAAATTGTGTGGAAGAAAATGCTTCTCGTTTTTGCCTACCTCTACAAAGTAGGGTTTTTAATAAAAATTGGCAAAGTTTTAAGCATAAAATATTAAGAAATATTTCGTAAAATATTAAAGGTATCCTTTGACTGATTTTTTTTATGCAAAAGAAATATAAATATGAACAATTTTTTTGTGAAAAAAATAAACCCCTAGAAAGGTAGATTGGGGAGATGAATTCAAATCACCATTGAGCTTTTGTTTTGCTTTTCCATAAAATAAGATTTATCGTAAAGCATGCATTTTGCACACTAAATCATTCTTCGAAATTATATGTCTCTTATAAAATAGTTTAAAACCTTAAAAATAAAAACAAGTGAAACACTAAACATGAAAACTAAAAGATTTGAGATTTTATAAAGGTGCAAATTTTTGTCTGTTTAGATGCAAGAAATAAAAGCGCAGTAAAAATTTTTATTATTTTTATAAAATACTTTATTTGTAATATAATTGGGCAGTACCATTTTGATGTGTGTGACTAATTTACTAACAATTTTTAATATGTTTTAACGTTTAATAAAACAAAAGGTAAAATTTTTATTTTTAGGTTTTATAATTTGCCATTATGAGCCTGTACTAGATTGTAAGGGGCGTGACCTAGAAAGTTTGAATTTTAAAGAATTATTGCTGTAATTACTTTTACTCGCTTGAAAATTTTAAGTATTCTCCATCGTATTTAATACTTTATTTCTACAAAAGTTAATTTTTCCTCAAAGGAAAACATTCAAAAAATTAGACGGGTGTTACATGGGAACAGCTGTATATTGTGAATATTTTTAAATAAAACAATTACAAAAAATAAATTTTTTAACTGAAAATAATATTTGTTGCATGTTTTATTAAAGGTTTCATTTAAAAATTTTTTAATGTGTAAAATTTTGCAAAACAAAACGCAAATGGCTTTTTATATTCAACCAATTTGTAACAAAATCCCACCACAGGCTTCATGCTATAGTTAACATGTTTGTACCGTTGCGTATGATTAATGTTAAAAGAAATGTTACATATTTCCTCATACGTACATATGAAAATAATATTGCGGAATTCTAAATACTATTCCAAATTAATAAAAAAATCAAACATACCGTTGTTAAATATGCAGCCCATTACTACTTAGAAGCCCCACATTAATTTTTTTTTTTTTTTTTTTTTTTTTTTTTTTTTTACAGTATAAAAATACTTTAAAAGTACTAAATAACTTTGTCATTACAAAATATAAAAAAAAGTTCTACAAAATTTAACTAAATCGTATAAAATTTACACATTTTTTTCTAAATAATTTACTATCTATCTCAGTTTTTATGTTCATTGGTAAAGTATTAAATAGTTGCAACCCTTTGTAAAAAAGACATCTTTGCATTTGAGTTGTTGCAGCCCGTTGGATTCGAAAATCATCTGCATTTCTCAGCTGATATGGTTGAACATCTCTAACAAAGTTTATCTGTTCCTTTAGATATTCAGGCGAATCTCCTTCTTTCATCTTTTTAATAAAGATCAACGTATTAAATTTAAGTCTTTGCTCTATATTCATCCATTTAAGGCTTTGTAGCATGTCAATTATGTGCGTATATCTGTTACAGTTTAGTATTATTCTCATTGCTTTATTTTGAAGTTTCTGTATCCTTTCAAGTTGGGATTTGTTACAGCAAGTAAAGATTATTGTGGACCCATATTCAAAATGAGGTTTAATTATTGTGTTGTATATGTTTATTGCGGTTGTTTTTGATATTTTTCTTCTTATTCTTCTAAAAAGTCCAATTTTTTTACCAATTTTTTTACAAACATAGTCTATGTGGTTTTTAAATTTTAAGTCTTTATCTATTATAAAACCTAGGTACTTAATGTTTTCAACTTTTTCGATTTCTTCGTTATTAATCATAAATGTTTTTTCTGAATTCATATTTACTTCAATTATTTTAGTTTTATTTTCGTTAAGCTTTAGTTTGTTCATTTTTAACCAAATAGTTATTTTGTTTATATCGTGGCTCATTTTTTCTTGACAACTATCATCATCATCTCCTTCTGCAAATACCAATGTATCGTCTGCATATAACACCATTTCACACTTTTCTAATATATTTGGCATATCATTTATGTATAATATAAAAAGAAGAGCACCCAAAATTGAACCTTGTGGTACACCAAAATCACTTTCTATCTTAGTTGATAGATTATCATTCACTTTTGTAAATTGTTTTCTATTTTTCAGGTACGACTCGAACCATTTTAATTCTGTGCCCCGTATTCCATACATAGAAAGTTTTTTTAGCATAATTTCCCGGTTTATAGTCTCAAAAGCCCTTTTAAAGTCAAGAAATATTGCCATTATTTTTTTGTGTTTTTCAATATTTTTCCATTTGCTAATTACATAATTAACCGTTGTTTCACATGAGTGTTTTTTTCGAAATCCTGATTGATATTTTGACAATATTTAATTTTTTTTTTTTTTTTTTTCAATATATTCTTCTAGTTGTTACTTAACCACTTTTTCTAGTATTTTCTCAAATGTTTTTAGTGTATTAATTGGCCTATACTCTTCAATTTTCCTAGTATTTACCACTTTTTCTACAGGTGTTATCATAGTTTCTTTCCAGTTTTTCACCAATTTATATAATAACCAGCACTCAGGGGGTGGCGCATATACATGCATTGCATCGTGTTGGTATCAGGAAAATAGGAAATGAAATGGAGGATATAGGGAGTAGTGTTTGTGGACATTTATTTTAAATTTCTTGATATCAACTGTGTCAGGAAAGGCATATGTAGGTAGCTCGTTTCACACACAAGTGTGCGATTCACTGGCCAGTCGACAACAAATTAGTGTGCTCTTTTTAAAAGACGTTTATCATGCAAAAAACACGGGTCTTAGAAACAGGTTCCCTGATTTCTTTGGATAAGATTCCATTATAGTGTAGTATATAGTATAGTAGAAAAGAAAAAAAAATCCCACATTACTACGTTGTTCAAGTAAATTAAGAGGGTTAGATGCCCAAACGTCACCAATTTGTACCTTCGCCTGTTCCTTTACGCGGTCAGGTAGCTTCAAAAAAGGCTTTGAAGCACCTGCCTTTACATGAGAATTTTGTTTCATTTTCAGTCGAATTAAAGTGATATAAATATTAATCAGATCAGATGGCGCAAAGTAATTCCTGCACAGTTTAAACAAAACAAAGACACTTTGGCCTGAAGCCGAATGAGCATTAATGGCATATCTTTCTGTTAACTGCACAGAAATATTGAGGATTTTAATTCTAACCTAGCAGGTCATAAATAAAGGCAAGAAATTGAGTAAGAAAAAGGGCGGAGCCTTGCGGTACCCAAAAATTTACTCTTAGCTCATTGGAAAAGATCTTATCTTTTACAACACAAAAAGTGCGATCTCTGAGGAAACTCAATATAAATCGTGAAAATTTTCCACCGACACCAAAAGCAGTAAAGCTTAGCCAAAAGCGCACCCTGACGGGTTCTATCAAAATCCCTTGAAATATATAGAGCCACTTTTTTACTTTCGTCAAAATGGCGAATCAAGCAACACAATTTTTCTGCTAGAAAGGCCAGTAGGTGCAACGTAGAAAGTCGTCTACGAAAGCCGAGCTGGCAGCAACTAAATTAACCTTTAGACTGTAGATAGATGGCAAGTTAAAAATTGACCACACTCTCTCTAACCTTGGATAGAGCTGAACAATTAGGTATCAGGCAGCTTTCAGGGTTTTCCGCCTTTTCCTCCTTGGGGATTGGGGCAACAAAAGCATCCTTCCAACATATGGGGAATACATCGGAACAGTAGATACTGCCAAAAAGGTGTCGAAGAGAATTGTCTTAAGATCAGTTCTGGTGTACAATCCAGCCCAAAAGAGTTATTAGTGTTGGAATGCAGGCATAGTCGTAGGTACTCGCTCAAGCTCGGGCAGTGGTTGGTCGCTTTTCGGCAAACACAAATTGCCTGCAAATATCTTGGCCAAAAGCTTAGCTTAACAAACTCGGTCCGTATACCATTTTTTAAAATAACTTCAAAAAATTTTTTGGTAGATATGCCTTAACTTATATTACAGAAAATACTATATTGTCCTTTTATGACAATGGATTAAGAAACAAAGATTTTTTTATTAAAAAAAGATTATATACTTGTGTTTATTTTTTTATGTGGCTTAGACTCATTTAGCCTGAAAAATTTTTAAATATAAATGTTTTTTCTGTGTTTAAGGTTAAAGCTGCTTAAGTACCACCACACTTACTGCATCTAAACGAGTGAATGCATGTGCTCCAGCAAAGTCATTGCTTTTCTTAACCGCACTTTTAACCTTTAGGGAAATTCAAAAAAACAAACTTTACGAAAGCAGGAGAGTGATAAACGAAAACATTCTGAAACAAAAACAATAACACTAGCAAAACGACAACAATAATAACAGATAAAAGGTTAATTAAATAACACTTAAAAAACTAGCAAATATAGCCAAACACATTTTAAGTACTACTTGATCATGCTGACAGAATTGCATATTTATGCCAGTAATATTAAAAAAGCAAAATTTCTCAAATATATTCAGTATTTCACCGCATGCCTACACTTCAGAACAAGAAAACTTGTTTCGAACAATCTTAAACCTGCTAGTCCATAATTTCATGGAAACTAAACTTCAGGTATTAACAAAAAAGTAGAATAAATAGCAAACCTAAACTTAAAACTAAAACTGAATTATACAACAATAATTAAGTTGATGTGTTTTCAGCTAAAAACAAAAAGTTAAAGCAAACAAAATTCAACGTTAAGCTGTTTCAAGGAAATTCTTGTTAAAATTTTTGCTTAGATGGCAGAAATAATTTTATTCGTCTTTTCATGTATTTTACATTTTACAATATTTGCAAGAGTGTTTCCTTTTTATCCCTTTCAAGCTGTTGTAATGACAAGTACAAGAAAAGGTGTACTTTTAAGTTAGTTGAGTGAAGGCAACTAAGCAAGTGCACTAAGACTTTAGTGTTAACTAACACATCATCTTTTAAAAAAAATTAATTTCTTAAATTTCTCTGTTTGTTGGATCAATTCTTAAAGCATTTTAAAAAACATAAACATATTTGGGAAATTGGATAAACTTAGAGCTTGAAAACGTTCTACAAAACTGAAGTAAATCAGTGATCAACTCCATTAACCCATTTTACTAATCTGAAGTTCGTTAGTAGTCAGAGCAAGTGCTTTCCAGAAATTAGCAAAAGCGATTTAGTAAGAGTATAGTACACTTAGCGGTAATACAAAAAATTTAATAAAAATATTTTAAGATAACAATGTAAAAGAGAATCAGCATGGTTGAGACTAATAGTTTTTCATTCATTAACTTCTTTTAAATTATTCATCCTTATCTTTTTTTAACATCTTCTTTGTAGGGTTTCTAATAAACTGAATATACCACCATTAACTATAGTGTTCTTACCTCTATTAAATAAAAATGTTACAATTAAGTGCAGGCAAACAATGCATTAGTTGTCGTTTAAAAAGTGCCAGCTTAAGCTTAATTGGTCTTTCTTTTACTTCAATTCGTTGAAACATTAGTGCATAAGTATAAACTTTGTTAATACTTTTATTTATACAACTATAAGACGAAATTGTAGTAATCTTTTTATTTTTAATTCAACTATGTTATTTTTGGTGATTGCAGTTTCTTACACAGCATTTATTATAGGTGATATGTTAGCTCTTAACTTTTAAGTTTTTATTATAAAAAAAGCTATAAAAATGGATTTAAGTTCTACATAAGGACTTATGTGCCGGTTCAAATTAATGCCTTGGCAGTTAACACATTGAACTTGGAGGGGCCAAACCAATAATAATTTTGAAATACAAAAAAGCAAAATACTGCTTAAGATGTTTTTAAACTCTAAAAAGTCAATACCTTTTGTAGAATAATCTTCTAGTTCAGCTGGTCTGAGTTATGTTTTACACTTGGTAAAAGTTTTAGGTGGCCGGTTGGTTTTTCAAACTCCTCTCCTTGTGCGCCAAATTAACTCTTTTTTTTTTAAATACTTAAAAAAAATTTGCGAAAAATTTTAGCAGGGGTCACCAAGTATACCAGGGCTGTTAATAAAGATCATTACGCCTTATAAGATGAAAAGTTACCTGTAAATTTTTATCGAATATATTTTTATAAATCAATAAAGCCAATTGGTGCCGTCACTTATATTTAAAGCTGGGGCAATTCGATTAAAAAGCTTAAATAAGATATGTTTCTTTATTAAATCTGATCGAAACAATAAGGGATGACATCATCACTGATTGCAACGAAGCACCCAATATGACGTTACGGATCAAGTGAAGTATTTATACCCACAACATATAGGCGGTAGGGGTATAATGCGTTTAGGCATACGTTTGTGATGAGTCCTCCCTTTAAGCATACTGATCGACTCAGAAGCACTTCTTAAATCGATTTAAGTATGTCCGCCCCTCCGCCTGGCTGGGTGTCCATGTATTCTCGTAAACACACTATTACCATATCTTCACAAAATTTTGCACATATGTCTGCGTTTATGAAACAAACTCTTTTACTAAATACGACTGTTATAGATTAGTTTTTTGATTTAGGCCCCATACAAATATTCTCCCCGAATGAGCCATTTAGGCTATAGATATCTCACCAAAAAGAGAATTTATTATCGCATTCACTCCAAAGTAATTGCTCGATTAATCAAACAATTTTAAGGCGATTAGTTGCTCGATTAAAAATATTATTTAATATATAAAAGTATAAACACATATCCATATTGGCCATTTAAACCCCTACAAATAACTTATGTGCAATATCTAGAACTCTTTTTAGAAGAAGAGCCGAATAAGCCATGATATTGGGTTTTTCTCTTAAAATCAAATTTTGGAACTACTCAGGCAAGAATTTCAAAACAATTTTGAGACATAAAATTTACCCAGAAGCAGGGAAATCAGGCTCCATATGAAGAGAAGCTAAAAGACTTTGGTAGACTATTTTTATGCTAAAAAGATAACAAAAGCATTATAAAAATAAGTAAGAAAATTGTAGTCAGTAAATCCTACTTATAATATAATCTACACCAAATTTATATGCGGGCTATATGAAAAGAAAGGCAGATAATATTTGTGTTGGTTGTTTGCATTATTTCATATATTTGTTAATTATAAGGCCGCTGTCGGCAGCCATATACGTTTTAAGGTGTTTCAAGCTATGTCTGAGTTTTGTATTCCTGCGAAACTAATACGACCCTATAGGTTGACTTAAGCTGATATGCAATCCTCAAGTAAGATAGGCAGAAGTTATTCTAAACCCTTCGGTAGCAAACAAGGTTTCAGACAAAGAGAGCGCCTTTCGTGTGATTTTTTTTAACATCCATTTAGAAAAAGTTATACAAGACGCAAATGTGAACAGAATTCGAACACTTTTCACGGAACAACACATATTACTCGCTTACGCTGACGATATTGACATCGTGGGGCAAACATTGCGAGCAGTAAATTCCACCTGGCAGTTAATGCAGATAAAACCAAGTTGATAGTATCAACGCCCAAGACGTCCAGTTGACTTGGGGCAGACAGTGGAACTATAACTTTGAAATAATCAACAATTTATCTATTTCGGCACTGGCATTAACAAAACAACTAACATCAGTTTTGATATAAAAAGAAAAATATCTTGATAGTAGATGATACTTTAGACTAAGTAAACAGTTTAAAAGTAAAATCATCTCCCGAAAAATAAAAACTAATCTCTACAAGATACTGATACACACTTGAAAAATCAGATAAGGCAGTTCAAGGAGTTTCCGAGAGAAAAAATTCTTTAAAAAATTGTTGAAGAATACCGTTGTCGTCGTATGAACCGTGAACTTTATAAACTGTTCGCCATCATTGACATAGTGACGCGTTTCGAAATTCAAGTTTACGCTGGCTAGGTTGTAAGAATAAATAAATAAATTCCAGCTAGGAGGTCCTTTAAATGCAACCTGGTGATGAATCACGCAGAAAGGGAAGGCCGAAACCCGACATAAGGTTAAGTGAAAAAGGTCATCTAGAAACTCGGTATCAGTAATTGGCGAAGAAACGCAGAATATCAAAGTGCCTGGAGATCTTTTCTTAGTTCGGCTAATGGAACAAACGTTCTGTTAAAGCCATCTAAGTAACCAAGCTAGTTTGCGGAAATATTTACATGTTTGCAAAATTTTGAAGATCCAAAATAATATTCCAGTAATTGATAGCTTAAAACGCTTGTTTTGGGAGGATATTTGCATTGAGTCCATAGCAAAAAATATACCGATCACGTGTTCGTTTAATATAATTGTAAGTGGCAGAAAGCTAGACACGTGGGCAAAATTATTGGAATATGGAGTAATATTTAATTCATTTATAGCCCAAAGTGTTTATTTCGGGAAAAAATTTGTAAGGGGGTTATGTCAGAAAATAAATAAATCATCATCAAAAACAGCAGACTTCGTGCCAGTGTCAAAGCACTCATATGTTCAAATTTTATTAAACGCCCAGCTATACGGATGGACGTACATAAATTAATCGACTCAGGAAGTGATTCTGAGTCAATCGGTTTACTTGAAGGTGGGCTTCGGACTATTACTTCTGGACACTACAAATAACGACACAAACCTATTTTATCCCTATTACATGTGTAGTGTGGGTATTATTATTGAAATTGAAGAAAACAATACAAATTACCGTGTAAAAACTCCCCTTCCATGTTCTACTTCTAATCCACTTGATTCTCACTATGAACCAAATAATATTTTTCCACACAGTGAGAAATCGCCTGAATATTTTACATTAAGTATTGCAGAATTTTTTTACAATGGATTTGATGGCAACTAGCTCTTAGTTGACCAATGGGTCTTCTTCCATTTGTGTTGGCGTATACCCCAACCAGCAAAAATTATAAGAAAATACTAAAAAACCATAAAAGTTTTCTTATTCTTTAAATTATCAAAGTCAAAAGCTTATCCTGTAGCATGCGTAAGAAACTAAAAAAACTTCTCTTAGAAAAATTTTTAATACAATGTTGATATAATTCTTACCTATGATCCCCGGTAGATCAGTGGCAAGTGCACGAGTCTACCAGTCTGGGGGCTATGGGTTAGACACCCACCAGAGACCCTGGTAAGTTTGCTTCATTTTCTGTTCTTTCTTTCTTATCCTTCTCTAAATTTTTTTCTTCTTTCCTTCCATCTCAACCTATTCTATCTGCCTCTCCAGGTAACACAAAGGGAGCGAATTAAGCGGACTCAAGTGAGCTGTATCCTTTTCTTCAACGGCTGCCTGTTTTACCCAACCTAACCTAACCTACCCATGATCCAAATATTACCAAAAATTATTATAATCAACATTCCATCACTTCAACCTCAATTCTCATTTACCTGAAAAATCAATAAATAAATGTTATTTTTTTCCTCTCTAATAAAATGTTGGCTGTTACCTAAAGTTTAACATTTTAAATCCGTTTTATAATATAAAAACATAGTTTACTACAGCAAGACTTCCAAATGAAAAAACCAAGTAGTAAAATTTAATTTATTTTTCTTATTAAATTTATTATGTGCAAATTCTAAAAATTGATGCTCGTGTTAAACCTTTTACCTCTTCCACCAACAGCTGTTTTTAGTAACTGGATTTTCCATTTTCCATTTCTGTCTTCAGAAACACCTTATTAAACATTCTTTACACTTTTTCTGCCTCTGGCAAGTTTTAGTTGTTCTATTGCGTGGGTTATATATAATGTTCGTTTTCCTCATTCTTACCAGCCTAACTGCCGGTCACTATTTTATTCTTTCTTTTATGCCTTAACCGCCACATGTTGGTCAAACAGTTGGCCAACAATTTTATCAGGCTTAAAAGTTTTCAAAAAACTTTTTGGTTTTTCCAAACATTTTTATAAAAAAAAAGTAAACTAAAAGGATACTTTGCGGGTAAGAAGATGATTGGATGATGGTGTTAATGGCTGCAAGAATAGCCAAACTTTTACTTTTTCATCTTGTGTTTTGTAATTTTTAAACGTGGGTGTTTATTTAGTTGTTGTTGTGGTTGTTTTCAAGTTTGTGGCGGTCATCATGTTTTTGGTGCTTAAAGTGCGTTAAACAAACATAACTTAAAGAAAATCACGAACAGAAACTTTTACTTAATTTGTATGGACCGCATAGAAAGGAAATTCAACTTCAAATAATAAAAATAACCACAATATAAGATGTAACAGAAGAATTACAACAATAAAAAATAAAACAAAATTTAACAAACATTTTATGTTGAAAACTTTTCGATAACTAGAAAATTTGTTCATGTTTATAGACACCGTCGTGATTTGATTTTTTTTTCTAAAATTTTAAGAGAAAATTCAGTGCACTTTTTGCTAAAATATTTTTTAAACAATGATTATGTATAAAATGTTTTTAACCTTTTAAAGAATATTTTTTTAAATTTCTCTTTTATAAGAAATATATATTTTTAGATTTATAGGTTAATATTAAAATCAATTAAAATCTAAATAAACAATATTCAAAAACTATAAAATAACATTTCATAGGGAAAACTACAATCATTACAGATTATCAAAACTTTTGTATATCTTGTGACCTCTTTTTTCATGAAATTTAATGTTTCTTTGCCGAGAAATGTAGATTGGAATCTTCATAGCCCTTTTTGTCTACAAACAAAAATTTAATTAAAAATTTCATCGCGTTAGTATATTATCTACGTAGTTCATATTAAAATGGCGTAATCCGATTTATTTTTCAAAAGAGATTTTTTTCGCTTATTCTGTTAAAGAAATATCAAGTTCATAATATTTTTTTTGTTTTTAATCGAAATTAATATTTGTTGCCTTTTTTTATTAAAAATTATATTTTTAGCTTTTTATGTGTAAAATTTTACAAAACAAAACACAAATGTCTTTTTTTATATATGTATAACTATTTTGTAACAAAATATCACCACAAGCTTTATTCTATAAATAAAATGTTTATACCGTTGCGTATGATTGATGTTGCAAGAAATATTACATATTGTTCATACGTACATATGAAAATAATATTGCGGAATTCTAAAAAAAAAATTAAGAAAAATGTTACAATAAATAAAAATTCCAGCATTAAGTTTTTTAATATGCTGCCCGTCATTTTTTTGATTTTTTTCGTCATTTTGAAATCACTTCAAAGGTTTTTAGGGGGATATGCCTTTAGAAAGTTAGATGTTAAGACATGCAATCTTTCAGACATTTAAAATCAGTATAAATAATATTTAAAAACTATAAAATTATATTTTATAAAGTTACCTACAATCATTATAGATGTTCAAAACTTTTGCACTAATTGTCTTTCTCTTTATGGATGTGTATATGTGTTTTGGATTGAGAAGAATTCGACGTTTCTTCATTTTTATGAAAGTTTTGCAAGAAAACTATTTTCTTATTTGTTGCCTCCTTTTAATTTATTTCGTTTTATAAGAACATTTTCCAACTGTCCGTAGCTTCAAAACCTCTCCAGCGATAGTTAAAAAAGCACAGTTAGTTGCATATAATATTTTAAATATAATCTAGACAAATGGTTGACGAAGTTTTTTTATAAAAATTGTCAAATAATCAGAAAAAACCAAAGATGCAGCATTAATAAATAAAGTTTTAAAGTTGTTGAAAGTTGTTGAATATTTTATAATATTTCTGTTAATAAACACTATTTTGGAAACATCTTAAGGAAATTTTTAAAAACACATTTTGTTTAACAGGTGTACGCTGACTCATTTCATAAAAAAATATATGAACATTTACAAAGGTTGTCGTTTATAAGAGTTTTTTGTTTGGACATACAAAAACATGCTAGACGATATTTTCTAACCCTAGTTTTCAAATTGATTTTTAATCCGCTACAGTTACAATGAACAGAAAGGCACGTCCATTTGCTAACAAGTGTTTTAGAACAGAAAAAAGAAAGTGGCTGTAGCTTTAGGAAGCGCTGAACAATTCTCCAGACATGCCCGCAAGAAAGACTTCTTAAAATAGTTCAGTTGATTTTTTTCCTTTAAAATCCTATGCCACTTCAGTTAACTTTTTGAGGAAAAAAAAGGTGAAATTACAAAAAATCCTTTTTTATCCTTAATTAAAAAATTCATAATAATTTTGTCAAAATAATACAAATTAAAAAAATATCCAAAGTCGCCCCCAGCTGCTGTCAGAGCAAAAAGCAAGTAGGAGCGCTATATTCCGCTGTGCCGAACCTTATATATCCGTCACATTGGTCTTTTAATGTACACAGCCATCTTTTCTGTCCGAGTTATTTTGTACTGCAAACATCATAATAAACATACCTTGTGCCGAGTTTAAAGCCGATAGCATGCCTAGTTTACGAAATAGACAACTTAACAAAATTTTAATGATCGCATGTATAATAGAAACACCTCCTTGAGGACGAGATGTTTTAAAAGTTTTTGACTTTATTCATATTAAAACTTTAATAAAAGTTGTAAATTTGTATGGGAGCTTCTAGTAACTTTGCTCCTCCCCAAAATGTAAGAATTATTTAATTATTATTTTTGTGGATATAGCGTTTCAAAAATTTTATAAAAATTGTTAATTTATATGGATGTCCCATCCCCTGCTTCTTTCCAAATAATTTTTTTTACAAAATGTTAACCTTATTGTCCAATTACTTCTTGTCGAACATTTGATGTCGTTTTCATTATAAGCTCGTTTGATATTAAAAATTTGTTGCATTATGACTTTAGTACTTATATCTTCAAACATTTTGGATTTAAAAAACAAAACACTTTTTAAAACTAAAAATATATTTAACAAAAAAATATGTCTTAACTCGAATAGAAACAAAAGTTTTAAACATCTTTTTCTCTCTATTGAATACGGTTTTTCATTGTTATTGACCGTATGTGAGGCTCGCCAACTAGCATTGGCGTGGTACAGCTCAGGCAGGTTGCAACCCTCCCGCCAGTCAAGCATCCACTCATCAAAAAAACTAAAAAATTAACAAAGTCAACTAAATTACTGCCATTACAAATTCAATCACATGAAGATTTTTAAGAGGCCGATGTTTGGCCTTATAAAGCCACCACTTCTACTCACCTTCTTATCATTCTTATTATTCTTATACCCAATACTAAGTTAAAGTGTAGCGAAATATTCAATATATAAATATTTAAATATTTAAATTTAAAGCGGTTTTTGCTGCAAAACACTTATTGAAACACACTAGCTTATACAGTATTCAGTTCGATACGAATGGAAATTAGTTTACATAGTTAGTTTCGAGACCTATGGAAATCCCATTTCAAAACTATTGCAGTATAATGAGGACACCTTCGTGGCCTTTGACTGAACATCAAACACCATTGCATTGTCCCAGGGTAACTGTGTGAAAATTATCAAAGTATGATTAAGTACTCTTCGCATACGTGGTTTCAAGAGGATGGGGCGGCTGCACACATAGCCAGAGCTTCAGTTAACTTTCTTAGGGAAAATTTTTCTCCAAAATCTGATCAGTCGTCTTGAGGATATTTTATTGCCACTGAGGTCGCTCCATCTAACTCCCATGGATCTTTTTAATGGGGTTACCTCAAGGAGCGAGTTTTTCATGACAATTCCTAATCCCTTGAAATCAGCTTGATTTAACCAAATTTACCGCAGCGTGTGGCATTAAATACACTGCTCCGTTTTAACAGTGTGTTCAACCAGATGGAAAACATCTGGATGACATGTACCTTAAAAACTAAAAACCGCATTTTGTCAATTATTAAGTTTTTTATTTAAGTTTTAAAATATAAATCTTCTATCTATAAGTAGATTAATGTACCTAAAGGTATATCTTTTACATTAAGGCAAACAAATAAAAACGCAAACTCAAAATATCTTTATCGACTTTGTTGTGTAGGTATACAAATGAGGTGCTTTTTTCAAAAAAAAAAATACTTAAAAATAGTTTTTTTATTTTTTTCTAATTAAAACAATTTTTTAAGGTTTTTTCTTTTTCTTTTTTTTTCAATTTTATGTCAAAACATAATTTTTGAGACAATTTTCCAAGTTCTTAATAAAATTTTCCTTAATATTTTTCACAAATAAAAATTCTGCGAAACATTTCTTAAGTAAAATTTTTTTCATATTCTTTTAATGTGACTTTACTGCAGCTTTCACATTCAATTAATTTATATTATTGTTTTTTCCTCCCAAAGGTTGCTCTGGCAATAGAAATCAGACTTAATATTAATTAAATGAAAACAAAGAAATATTTGTAACGCATTTTTGCTCATATTTAAAATAATGGAAATCATAATAATGCTAGAAAGCAAAGGTACTGGTTAATAGTTTAGTTTGATGGATGTATGAATAATGTCTTTTTGCTAAGTTTATTTGAAAGGGAGAACCCTTACTCATGTCTTACTAGAAAATCGCACTTTATGGTTACACCTTCCTCATTTCTTTTTTTGCTTTGCTTGCCAAAGAAAACCAAAACCAACAAAGGAGATTTCATTATTGCAAAATTCATTTCTTTAGCTTTCAGAAATGTTGCACAGCAATGTTGTACA
Organism: Melanophora roralis; assembly: GCA_963583895.1. Classification (NCBI taxonomy): domain Eukaryota; kingdom Metazoa; phylum Arthropoda; class Insecta; order Diptera; family Rhinophoridae; genus Melanophora; species Melanophora roralis. The sequence goes on along the minus strand of OY757188.1, from coordinate 91,807,467 downwards.
GAAATGTTTGTATAAATTAGAAATATATGTATATAAGTATGTTTGTAAGCAGATTCCCCAATGCTCAAATGCAATTATTAACAGCTGTGTTCACTCAGCGCTGTTCACCTCTACAACTGTGGTGTTATGACAAGGGTTCTTATTGTAATTTATATAGAAGAAAATTTAATATATTTAAAGGTAGAAAGAAATATTTTCAATTTTTTTTCTCTTTTTATAATTTGTTTATAAATCTGTTTTTTTTCTTTGCTCTGGTGTCATATCTAAGAGTTCATTATTTAAATAAAACTTATAAGTGTCTTTAGATTATAATATGCGCTTTTAAACTAAGAAAACTTCTTATAATGCGGCAGTAGTTGTATCTTATCAATTACAAGGGGCAAAAACAACACATTAAAATATACTTATAGTGGCAAATAAATATTTTAGAGTTTTTTAATAACCTTAAAGGAATTTGATTTACGAAAACACTATTTTAAATTCAATATCATTTTAAAATTGGGTACATGTGGCTTGAAAGGAAGGAGATTTAAAGGCCCCAAGTAGCACAAACATCTAGGCCAGTGATCGGCTTGTTGTGTCCTCGTATCAAGAAAAAACTTTCTCGGGGAAGAAATTCACAGAACAATTCCCTTAACAACTAATACACACCTTTCAAGGAAGCCACATTTGGCAAAACATCAGACATAAAACATCGGACTCTAGTCTGTGCAAAAAGGGAACCTCGGTGGATGAGTTCACAGGATGATTACTTTAACACCTGCCAATTTACAACTTCCAATTGAGCCATATCTGGCAAAACATAATAAATAAAACATTGGACAATGGCCTGTGCAAAAGCCGGGCTAGAAATTTGGTAATGAGGACGAGCTCTTCAACACTTCCAAGTCCACAACTCCCAAGAGAGCCAAATCTGGCAAAATATTAGACATAAAACATCGGACTCTTACCAATGAAAAAGCCGGGCAGTAACACAAGAATATATCTATCGTTTCGATGTCCTTCCTGCATGACTTGCTGTTCTTCGCCCTACCCAATTATGTGAACCTGTAACTTGCAATTATCTTTTTTCATCCTCTTGCGCTGTAACATCACCCTAGATCTGGTGTTCACAGATATAACTGCTCTTATGGGTGCTTGGCTATTTGTATGAATGTTTACTTTCATTGGAGCTGCAAACCTTCGTGTAACTTCGCTTGTTGCACATCATTTAAGTCAGAGAAGCGGAAGAAAATCTCCGTGCCCAGGTGTTCAGCCAGGATACACAGTCCCACTTTGACCTCCACCCTTGAGCCATCTTTAAAAAAATGTCCAGGACAACTGATTTGGTAACAGCGTAGAGTAGTTAACATTTTCCTTCACTAGAAATATACGATCGGACAACCCCACTCTGCCCGTATAACCCTACAGTGCTACAGGGTGATGGTTAAGCTTAAAGCCACCATTCCTCGCCTAAAAATGTTTCGCCACAACTGTAGACTTGAAGCGTGCGTTCTTTAAATTAGGCTAGACACTCAAAATTTCTTCCAAAGCTTTTGTCAGAGTAGTCTTGAGGCAAAATGTATGTTGGACCTTCTCTAGGTTTGCGATGTTCCACTTCTTGACTATTGATAACAACTATATCCCAAAACCTAAGTCATTATCATTAGAAATACGCTTCCGTATATCCAGTGTGTCATCTTTGAACTGAGGCCCCGTTTGAGCCTATAGCCCTTCGACTTTGCGCCTAGTATCTGTCCGTCTTAAAATCATTTGTAACATCGTGCTTGTTACTTTGCAACTTCCTCATTTGCACAACGTGGTCCGTTAGTTTAGTTATCCTATCATCCCTCCCTCTGAGAGCTTGCATTGTAATTGTTATTACTACACTTGTTACAATTTTCATTTTATCGTTCAATGCTCTTAATAAATCTGCCACCAGATACCCTATATAAAGAAATTGGTTTTTATTTTATTTTTATTGATTTTGTAAAAGTTTTAAATTATCGTGAATAGAAAAATCTGTTAATTTTTATTTTAGCATTTTGATGCTCAAAACATTTCCAAAAAGGGGTTCTTTAAGATAAAGAAGTTTTTTGTAGGAATTTTTCACACAGATATGAAGTTGATACAAATAAAGCCTAAGCAAAACGTACACAGAGTAACAGTTTTAAAATCACAGCCAAAAACTATATCACTTTTAAATTAAAAACTCTTATAATCTTATAAAATCTTGCCACAGAAATTTAAGTATATACTTTGTAGTTAACGCCATACATATAGCAAACACACACATATGTAAGTACATCCTACTTATATGCCCTGCGAATATGTGTTCTATTAGAAGATATAAAAACATCAACTTAAAATCATGTAAATATATTTGTTCTTTGTATGGCAAACAGCCACAGGTTTTTAATAAGATTTTAATCTTAATAATGGTGTCTTCAAAAAGCATTTTATTTAAAGGATTATGTCACCAATATAATGTAGTTTGCCTGAAGGCAACCAAATTTTTAATATTTTGATATTAACACAGTTCACTGAAATTAAAACGATAACTAAAAGGTGTTGAGTTCAACACATTTTTTAAATAGATTGTCAACAAGATACAACGTGATTAAAATTCATGTAAGAGGGGCATTTTAAGTTAGTTTCTTTAGTATATGGAAAATGGAAAATTTTTACGTTTTTTGTTTTTTTTTTTTTTTTTGGCAAAATGATGGTAAACATAACCATTATATAAATTTTAATGGTTATTTTGTTCATAAAGAAATCCTTAACTATAATGTTCATTTATAAAGGTTCTGTTATTAAAAAAATTATGAAAAACTTAACTCTATTTTACCTTTAAGTTGAATACAAAAAAAAGAGAACCAAAGCTCTTTTTTCATAGATAACAGATGCTTGTGGCCTTTGGCAGTAGAACTTGTTAGACAAAGGTTTGAAATAAAATAATTAAGAGCGCTATATTCGGCTATGCCGAATCTTAGATATCCTTCACATTTGACTTTCGAAGCCCCAAACCAGTTTTTACTTTTATCCGTTTTTTAATTTATGAAACATTTTTAATTTTTAAATAGGGATCGGGGTCATATTCTAACCCTCTTAGGGTGATAAGGGCCACTGCAGGGGGTTTCATTCTTATTTTCTTCAATTTTCTATGGACGTTTACTTTAATTTTTTTAAATTTTGTATGGCAACCGTCTTTGGTGATGGTTATAGGTGGTAAGTATGCTCTAGGAATATGTTTTGGAGGGAAAATTATTGGTGGTCTGTGATACATTTTATGGCTCTAGGGGCGACTCCAGAAAAGTAGTAAGGGTTTTTGCCTCATTTTTTTTAAATTTTTATGGCAACCCCCCTAGAGCGTGGTGATAGTGGGTAGACATATTCTAGGAAAACGTTTCGGAGGAAAAACTTATGGTGGTCTGTGATACATGTCATTCCTCTAGGGACGACTCCGGAGAAATTATAGCGGTTTTACCACATTTTTTCAAATTTTGCATGGCAACCCACTTAAGGCGTGAAGATAAGGAGCAAATATACTCTAGGAATACGTTTGGGAGAAAAAATTTATGGTGGTCTGTGATACAATTTATTCCTCTAAGGGCGACTTCTCTGGAAGTTGTAGAGGTTTTTACTCTATTTTTTTCAAATTTTGTACGGCAACTATGTTAGGGGCGAGGAAAAAATAATAAAAGTAGGTCTAACAATGCGCTCGTGTAGGGGAACTCTGGGTAAGTTCTAGAGGTTTTAGGCACAAATTTTAGAAAATTAAACAGAGGTAGTCTTGGCTTTAGGCTTATATCTCGGGCATTAATCAGGCAATTTTGCTGAATTTCAATACCAATTTTTTCGCAGACATTTCTGACAGTTTGATACCACTGACGGGTTTATGCGACATCGGGGGCTTTAGAAAGTTGGTTTCAATCATAACACGAACAGATGGACATGGCCAAATCAGCTTCCCTTTCTATAAGGATCCAGAATATGTATACTTTAAGGGGTCGTAAATGGCTAATAAAGAAATTTCAAGCGGAATGACAAACTTATATGTACCCTTCTCCCTTATGTGAAGTGTATAAAAAAGCTAAAAACTCTTTAGAAATTAAATTAAAGTTCTTTTGCAAGTTAAACCCCCAAAATTAGTTTTTTAGTTCTGTAAAAAAAATCTCACTCTTTCATCTTTCATTCCCTTTATATTGCTTGGTACCCCTATTAATATCTTTAGCAACTAAGACAAATTATAACTTCATTACACACGTGCTGGAACTTGTTTTGTGTGTCCTGTCATCTTTGTAACTTTAATCATTTATAATGTTTCCCACATCACAGTATTGTTTCATATAAATTGCATGCTTCTCTATTCCTTTAAGGGAATAAAAAGATTTAAAATATTTTTAGCTTGTAGCTTTAAACTACTTAAGTTTCTCAATATCTTTAACAGCCGGATCTCCGATCTACTGTACAAAATGATTTGTTTTGTTTTTTTTTAATTAAAATTAACAGTTTTCTATTAATTTAAATATTTATGTTGTTGTTTAACTACTCCCTTAATACCCCTCACAAAAGTTGTAATTTCTTTATAGATAGGGAAGTCGATTCAGTGATGCCCGCCTGTCCATATGCACGACTGTCCCCATTGTAGCATAGACCCACAAGTAAAACCAAACTTTCAAAAATATTTGCGAAAAAATCTCTATTGAAACTCAGAAAAATCGACGGATAATTGACTAAGATATAAGCCAGAAGCTAAGACCACCTCTTTTTAAATTTTTAAAATTTTTACATTAAAAACTTTACAACCGTCACGGAGTTTTCCCTTTATGGGTGCAATATAAGACCGACTCCCATTAATTTTTCTTCCCAAAAAGGTTGCCATAAAAAATTTTAAAAAATTATGTAAAAACACCAATAACTTTTTCAGAGAAATAAAGTGTACAACCGACCCCCATTTGTTTCCGTTCACAAACATATTCCAATAACATACTTACTCCACATCTGCATCGCCTAAAGGCTGACAAAGGATCTTTTTGGCACTACGAAGTTAAAGCAATCTATGTGCTTTGCGGACACTCATTTAATTTTTTTATGCAGGTCGCACTAAGGGACACACTTATTGACCCCAGGGGACCTGTGTTCTTTTCATTAACGTCTGCCTGTTTTATCTAATTTTAATTAAGTAGTGACTGCTTGATATAAAATTAAAATATTTTTTTATTTGGAATTTATTTTATCTTGATGGTAAATTTTCTTTAAAAGTTAAGCTTTTTATAGAATTTCTTTACGGCAAATTTAAAAAAGTTTTTTTGTTGAAAATTTTAAGGAGTTTATTTAAGCGAATAATAAAAAAAATTATCAAGTTTTCCAAAATAATAAATAATTAAAATATTTCATTCTGCAATCCTGTCGGGGATCTCTATTTGCTGTTTTAATATTTTTCTTTCTAAGTGTTTCTATTTTATGTTCTTTTAATGATTGGGTATTTACATCAAAGAACACACTGTGTCTGTGTTAAATTGCATGGCAACAGCATAATCTGACGTGTAAAACGCTTAAAACCGCATAGAAATTTACAACTTGCACCACTATTGTTGTTGCATGTTTTTCACATTCTTAAATAATGTTTTTTGTTGTTGTTTTTATAATTTATTATAATAAAATGTTAAGTACAAATAAAATAAGGAGCCAGAGAGCTAGAGAGGTCGAAATGGTTTTAATTTTGAAATTTCAAAAATGTTTTATTACATGTTTGTTTTTATAAGTTGTTGTGTGTGTGTGTTTCTGTGTGTTTAGTTAATTTTAAAATGTTGTAAAATGTACTGACCAACTGACAGCTTGTTTAGAAAATTAATCAAAATGTCAGTTTTAATGTTAATATAACGTGTATGTACGTTTGGACTCATGCTATGCCTTTATGTTTTTTGATAAATTATGTCTTAAGTATGAGGCTGTGGCATATTAGTTAAAGTATTATTTAATGTGTGTTAAATTTAATGTTAAAATAAATTTTTAGTTAATGTTTTAGCATTTCCAATGGTTCAATTTTGATTTAAAGGTACCTTATGATACCGTTTTAAAATATAAAAGAAAATCTGAGTCTTATTTAATACGAATGATGTTGGTAATTTCTAAAGCATTTTAGTTATAAAAATCTTAGTTTATTTTTCATATAATTTTTACTTTTTAAATTTAATTATTAAAAATATTAACCCACATTTAATTTTTTTTTTTTTTTGCTTCTCTTTGACATCTTTTATCTACCACAATAACCTTAATCTTCTTTTAAGATTTTTATTTACTTCAACATGACACTTTCAAATTTTGCAGTCAATAAGCTTTGTCTCTGTTTTATTTTATTTTTTCAATTGGCAACTAACAAGATAGATTTGCAATGTGTCTTAACCTTTGACATAATGCATTTATCTTATGAATTTGTAATGTTGAATTCTACATTCATATGAAATTACAAGATGATTGTTATAACTGAAGAATAAAAAAAGTATCATAAAGAGGGTTTAAAGGAAAAAAGGCAGAAAGAGCATAAAAAAGCAATGAAACTTTTATGGCGGCAGTAATGAATTTTAATCTACAATCAAAATAAAATCGTATTGAATTTGTTCCATTAAAAGAAGGCTCCCTAGTCAGGAAACATAGGATGCACGCGAAGAGAGCCGGACACCCACAGAGAACATGCTTTGGGATCCTAAAAGCTCCAACAACTGCCACGTCATATATTAAGTAAACATTGGCTTTATTATGCAAATGATGCTTGCAGTTTCCAGCTCAAAAATCGACAAGAATACTATGGCTTCGGTTCCAGGGAATATAAAGGTTTTGGTTTGCATAACTCGCCATCCCGTATAACAAATGCTTTTTGTATTAAAAGCCAGGAATGAAGGCGCAAAATACTCGGGTCGGTTTGTAGGATTCCAAAACAACTTATAAAGGAGGCAATAAGCAAAACCATTATTATAATAATTCTTATGACCCAGGTTTGTTTTTATCAGACACTGTCGAAATCTTTGATTGAACTATTTGGGCTCAGAGGTCATGGGACCCTAATAAAAGAGCTCAGGTGTGGTAAATGAATGGCTCTACCCCATCGAATGGCGGTATTTTTGGTCCGGTGTTTCAAAGGGGCTTATTGAGCAACAGTGCTTCCTAGTTTTATGCTAAAAGTTAGCAAAGTTTTAGAAACAAACTTTTAAGCTCTAATGTACCATGCTTAAACAGAAATTTAACAGAAGGACAAAAAAAGATTTTAAGACAACAAAGGTTTTTGAGTTGGATTAAAATACCCTTAGTTGGTTGCCTGTATCAGTGACTAGACATAGTAACTTCAAGTATTATCTGACCTTAGTCAAAATTGAAGAAGAAATTTGCAGACTCTCTCTGCAAGATACTATGACTTAGTGTTGTGCGAATGCCTACCCTTGACTAATGTAAAACTAAGGATTACAGCGCTAAGACAAGTATGTAAGCCACGAAGGAAGTAAGTAACCTAAGTCTGATGTAAGTGCTGGTAACACTAGGTCACAAATAACAAACTTTTGTCTGTTATTTGTTTCTAGCATACTTTTTCTCATGGATTTGGACCTACTGAACACGAAAATGAATTTTAAAAATTTTTCTGTCGATTGGTTTGCGAGATACAAATTTTTTAATTTTTTTTTTTTAATTTTTGGAGGTACACTTACTATTTTGAGCATATCTTTAGTCTTCTTTGACCTATTTTATCCTACTACTACTCAAATTAAAGACAATTGAGCCGTCTACAACTTATTCTCAGAAAATTTTCAAATCGGGTTAGTAGTTTTGATGTTGGCGGCTTAAAAAGGTTAAAAAACTGGGTTTTTTTAGTAAAAATGTGGCTGAAAAATTCATATAAAAATTCATATAAAATATAAAACGCGATGTTAACAGCGATTTTAATTTTTTTACGTATAGCTGACACTTTTCCAAAGAAAATAAGCCCTTACTTAACAAAATCTGATGACAAATGGCCGACTTATTATTTTTTTGGTAAACGACCGAAATTCCGCTATTTTACGATTTTTTGATTTTCATTATTTGCACAGCTTACCTACCCAACGCAAACGAATAAATACATTTGAACTTAATTTAAAATAAACAAATTAGTCTTCGTATATTATTTTTTAATTTATTTACAGCACTACATGCTCATACATATTTAAACATAAGGAGACACGGTTATCAATTGCATTTCAAAACTGTCTGTGAAAGTGTAAAGAAGTTAATATTTAGAAAACGCAAGGAAGACAATGAGTAAAAGACTACGTGTGTTCGAGTGTTTGAACGATCCAGACAATTTCTGCAATGTTTGTGGCCAGTTTATAAAAAAAAATCACGCACACAAGTTTACTCCAGCAGTACAATTGCACTATTTGAATTATTTTGGTATTTCACCAAATATCACAGAACCATGGACACCTAAGTCGCTGTGTGATCTTTGCTATATAATCTTAACCAACTGGGCAGCTGGCGGAAGGTAAGAATTTTTATTTAAACACATTATACATAGCGAATATAGTAATTTATTTTAATTTTAGCCGCCATATGAAATTCGATACACCAATGATGTGGAAAAAGCCGCTATGCCATTCCACAGACTGTTATTTTTGCCTCACCACAAACAGTGGGGTAGGAAGATTTTTTAAATGGAACTACGCTCAAGTGGGATCGTTTGCGCTTCCAGTACCACATTCGCATGATGTGCCATATCCAGTGTGCCCTGGTGCATCTCTTCAAAAAGCAGAATCGTCAGAAGAAGAGTCCGAGTCAAATGCAAGCGAATTTGAGCCGGGTGCAAAGCGAAAATTACTGTCACAGGCCGAACTAAACGATTGGGTGCGCGATTTTGGTCTCACTAAGGAGAAAGCCGAACTTTTTGCGTCTCGGATGATACAGTGTGGATTTGTGGCTTCAGAAGTGAAAGTAACAGCGTACAGAAACCGTCACAAGGAGTATGCAAAATTTTATACAAAGAAAGACCAAATATGTTTTTGCAGCGACATTTCAGGCTTGTTCCAAGAGCTTCACCAAATTCACAACCCCAACGAATGGAGGTTGTTTATTGACAGCAACAAAGAGAGCTTGAAGGCAGTTCTCTTACATAATGGGAATGAAAAGCCATCTGTTCCTATTGCTCATGCGGTTCATTCAAAGGAGAACTATGAAACTATGGACATTTTGCTGAAATGCATAGAGTATAGGAAATACAATTGGAAAATATGCGCCGACCTTAAAGTTGTGGCCATTCTGTGTGGACTCCAAGGAGGCTATACGCGACATTGCTGTTTTCTGTGCCTTTGGAATAGCCGCGCTGATGATCAGCATTATATAAAAAAAAAATGGCCGGTACGAACGAAACCTGTAGTTGGAGAAGCGAATGTTCAGCGCAAACCACTAATAGAGAACCGTGAAAATATAATACTTCCGCCGCTGCACATAAAATTGGGTTTGATTAAAAATTTTACCAAAAAATTAGACAAAGAAGGTGAAGCTTTTGCCTATTTACGGTCAATTTTCCCTTACCTTTCGCTGGCAAAAATTAAAGAAGGAGTCTTCGCAGGACCCGAGATAAAAAAAATTTTGAAAGATGAAAAATTCCCAAAGCTGTTATCACCCATCGAAGCCGCATCATGGAATTCCTTCAGGCTTGTTGTGGAAAACTTTTTAGGAAACAACAAAAGCCCGAATTATAAGGACATAGTTGAGGATCTGGTAAAGAACTATGAAGCCATGGGAGTGCACATGTCACTTAAAATACACTTTCTGCATTCTCATTTGGATTTTTTCCCTGAGAATTTAGGAGACGTGAGCGACGAACACGGCGAGCGCTTTCATCAGGAATTGAAGGCTATGGAACGACGCTATCAGGGCATCTATGACACGGCTATGATGGGTGACTATATTTGGACCCTAATACGTGAGACCGATTGCAGCGAATACAAAAAACAAAGAAGAAGTCAGCAGTTTTTCCACATGGCATAAAATGTACACTTATATCTTTGTTTTTACTCAAATAAATTAAAAAATAATATACGAAGACTAATTTGTTTATTTTAAATTAAGTTCAAATGTATTTATTCGTTTGCGTTGGGTAGGTAAGCTGTGCAAATAATGAAAATCAAAAAATCGTAAAATAGCGGAATTTCGGTCGTTTACCAAAAAAATAATAAGTCGGCCATTTGTCATCAGATTTTGTTAAGTAAGGGCTTATTTTCTTTGGAAAAGTGTCAGCTATACGTAAAAAAATTAAAATCGCTGTTAACATCGCGTTTTATATTTTATATGAATTTTTATATGAATTTTTCAGCCACATTTTTACTAAAAAAACCCAGTTTTTTAACCTTTTTAAGCCGCCAACATCAAAACTACTAACCCGATTTGAAAATTTTCTGAGAATAAGTTGTAGACGGCTCAATTGTCTTTAATTTGAGTAGTAGTAGGATAAAATAGGTCAAAGAAGACTAAAGATATGCTCAAAATAGTAAGTGTACCTCCAAAAATTAAAAAAAAAAAATTAAAAAATTTGTATCTCGCAAACCAATCGACAGAAAAATTTTTAAAATTCATTTTCGTGTTCAGTAGGTCCAAATCCATGAGAAAAAGTATGCTAGAAACAAATAACAAAATGGCTGTTGCCTAGTGTAATCACTAAGATACCTGCTATAATAAGAGAGGTCAATAACTAAAATACGATGGGCATATAATGCTCGAGTCTATTATAAGGATTAGTGGCAGCACGTGACTGAGTTATAGACTAAAAGCCGTCCACATCAGTTAGTTGTGTGAAATGTAATTGAGGGTGTTGAAAAAGTGTTCAGGTATGAATTAAACATACCAACCCCCCCCCCCCCTCCCATATAGTGCACACTACGTCTGTGATATTGCGCTGTCTCTGGGTAAAATTTCTTGCCTATAAAATAACTTTTTTCTAACGAAACCGAATTTCCGATTGAACCTACAAACGTAAGCTGGACTTGTTTAAATTTTCTCATAGTTCCCCAAAAAAAAATCTTCATGACACATAAAGTTATTTTTAAAGCTAATTTTAGCAGGTGTACAGTTCGTTTGCCCATATATTTGAAACATCCAAAAAAAATAGCCTGAGAATCACTTTTACATCTGTCCGTCCTTCTTTATATTCACGTATTATTTAAATCGAAGTACAGAGCCAGAGCGCATTTTTAAAAATATTTTGACTAACAGTTTTAACACAGGGGCTGGGCTTTCTATTTGTAATAGGATGATGTATTCTTTATTTCTCTCCACATTAATCTTTTCCCATCAATATGAATTTTGAGGAATATCCTTTTCGGGTGTTACTTAGTCTTAAAAAATATTACATATACGAATTAATTTGTAATAGCAGATTTTAAACTGAATTCAGCTCCATCACAAATATCATTTTATAACTACTCTGGCACATTTTTTATGTATCAACAACTTAGATATAAATAGCACTAACCCAAACTGTTGTTTAAAGAATTGCAAACGCTAACCTTATTTGTACCATATGGAACAACTAAACCGAATTTTTTTTCTTTCTTAAAAATAAATAAAAAAACCTTAAAAACCACTTTTAAAAAGTAAAAACTAAATAAAAAAAAATACCATAAAATCCAATTCTTACACAAAAATTGCATGAAAGTTGTAAGACAATAAAGATTCTCTTACAAATAACTTAAAAGTACACTAGATTCAAATCTAAATGCTTTAAAACAAAAAAAGTTAAACCCTCAGAACTGAAAAAGAAAAAGGCGACAACATATCCAATATCTGGATGATAAATGTATTTTCGATATAATCACACTTAACTGCAACATCTTCATTATCATCATCATCTTCATCATAGAAAGTAGTGGCCAAACTAAACCAAAGTATCATGCAATTCTAAAGAACATTTTTCTTTTTGGGTTTTTGGTAAAGTAAATAAATCTTAGTTTTAGTATAAAATTTTGTTGGTGTATTTGTATGTTAACATGTATCTATCTTCAAATACATTTTTCATTATTAACACGAAAATAATTGCAATTCGCCAAAGTAAAATTATTATTTCTTCTTGCATTTAACTAAAACCCATAATTAATTTATCTCATTTAATTGCAATTATTTTTGAAATCCATTTAATAACAGTTTCCATTGTGTTTAACTGAAACTTAACAGCTTAGTAATTGATGGTTTGAATAAGTTATAAGAATATTTAGTTTCATAAATTCAACAAAATTAAATTTTAATTAGAGGACTTTTGCACTGTAACCTTAGAATGCATTGGCGACAATAGTATCAATGTCACAAGAGAATTTGTCAGTGATAATTATTGAATTGCTTAATATTAATTTAATAAATATGTACATGGAATAAAAAAACACATTCTAAAACAAAAAAATGTTATTCTTTAATTTATCCATCATACCTTAAACTTTTTGGGCCCCCCAAGATACGGACCATTTTAAAGGCAACAGATCTTATAAAGGGACGTGTTCTAAGGGGTAAAGAAGTTATTATTTACCTTTACATTCAGCCGACCCTAAGAAGCTTGAGATGTATAACGTCTTTCATTTGAACAGCAGCGCCTGTAAGAAAGCTAAAGCTATATAGCCTGGGCTAAGCTCAGCACGCACTATGCTACTTACGAACTTGGGGAGGATAGGTTTAAGGATTACAGATGGACACTATTCGCTTAGAACTTAGACAAGTGAGTGGGATCGCGGTACTCCTAGTGATTATAGAACTTAAAAAGATTAAAACAATCTGGAGGTAATAAAGCATGTTGCTTGTTACTTCCGGCTAAATTTGCACAGCCTCGGCGATTTGTCGCAGTGGGATCTGAAAAACAAAATTGGGGACATCATGGAAATCATAAGGATAGGTAATAGGCAAAGATATTAAGATTCTACATGGGAAAGCAGATCGATTGCCTTTTGTCTTAGACTTTCTCTATCCTATTATCACTTTCTTGTTCCTTCACTTGTTGTCTTATTTTTTCATCAGGGGATGCACAATGTGCCCTTAAGGTCTCCTAGTACTGACGGCTAAGGAGGTATGCCTCTACTCATCACAATTTGACACCGAATCTTATCTTCCTTTCAGATACTTTTTACTTTTGCCATTTAAATATTTGACTATTCCTCAGCTTGTTTTTATGAAACTGGTTCATATTTTCTTCAGTAACATTTATTCCTCTAACTTGTCTAACATACATGCTGAAACACCAAATTTCACACCAAACCTTTTGGGTGACTTAAAATTTGTAAAAAAAATTAAAGTTCATCTGTGTGGATCTTGGCCTGATAAGCCACTGTCAATGATACTTTCGATCACCTTTAAATCATCATGTTTTCAAAGACATTTCAATAATATCTGTAATATCTGAATTTATTATACCTGAAAAACTAATTTTAATTTTACAGGATGGCTCTAAGCCCTTCAACATCAAGCATCATTTAAGGCAACAATATTCTAAAAGAAAAATCATTAAGAACTAGTAGGATTTTCTTATACACCAAACAGCTTATGCTTCTGGCTCATAGCAACGATATTAACATCACAAGGTCCAATGATAATTCCAAATGCTTTATACAAAGTTGTACTGACCCAGACCCTGGCCCAAACCTCAGAGATTTTATTGCCATTATAGCATTAAAAATGGCCCAAAAACCTTTTTCTCCTAATCATAAAGACTTTACACGAAGTTGAATTAACCCAGGCCTCTGTGGCCTACCTCCACATCAGAGTTTATACTGTCATTATAGTATTAAAAAGGAGCACAAGCGTCTTCCTTTTTAACCATCTCATATACCCAATAACAAAAAGGAAAAAGAACAAATAAAACATTTACCATAAATTTTATACAAAAAAATTTAATAGTTTTTCGTGGAATCTATTTTAAAAGAGGCTTGCAAACTACAAGGTGGGCCAAAGAAATCACGCTATTGGAAGATGCTCTTATTTTTGCAAATGACGGTCAATGTCAAATCTGTTTTGGCGTTTGTGAACGAGGCAGATGTAGAACACAAGTGAATAAGCCAAAAAACGACAAATTTCCCAAAAACGCGGAATAATTGTGTTTTTTTTTGCGTAAAAATTCGTCTGTGGTGTTGGCGCAGTGCGAATTCCGTCACCGATTCCCCGGTCGTCCGGCACCTATTACGCAGGCAATGTACCGTTTGGCAACTAATTTCAAAGAGTATGGAACCCACAAGACGCTACCAAGAGTGGCCGGCAACGGAGTGCCTGTTTTGCCGAGAATATCGCCGCTTTTCGCGAGGATGTCGAGCTACCGCCAGAAACATCGACCAGATGCCGTGGGTCGCAATTAGCCATCAGCCTTTCATTCCTAAGGCGAATGTTGGTCCAACACCTGCACATGTTCCCGTCGGAAGTCTAGTTCGTGCAATATCTGCCGACCTTCAAACGCCAGTCATCCTAAATCTCGAAGCCGGATTGGACGATTTTTTGACAAAAATCATAATGAGCGATGAGACTGGTTTCCAGATTAGCGGGTACGTAAACAAGCAAAGATATTACTTCTGAGGCACAAATATTTAAAGTGAGTGATTAGTGCGCTCTTCACGCTAGAGACATCATCGGGCCCTTTTTTTCGAGGACGCCGCTGGTCAAACAACCACAGTGGCCGGTGCGAGCTATAGGGCCATGTTAGCCGAGAAAGAAATGTTGTTTCAACAGAACGTAGCAACAGCACACAGTTCGCCGCAACCGATAATTTGAAGGCCGCGTTCCTGAATCGCCTTATTTCTCGTTTAGATAATTTACATTGACCCGCAAGTTCGCCCTATTTACCCGTTTACTACTTTTTTTGTGGAGTTTTTTTAAATCCCGTGTATACGTGAACAAGCACAAGACGCTGAAAGCCCTTAGTGACAATATTCGACATGAGCGCGAGAATCTGTCGTCCGAAGTCTCACCGAAGTGATGAAAAATTTTTAAAAGCGAGCCCGTATAGCAATTAATTGTCACGCCGTTCACTTGGCTGATATCACCTTCTTAACTTAACCAATAAAATTCTAAAGGTTCCGGTAGACATAACCAAAAAAACAGAATCGAAGTCTTTCATTTAGAAAAAATGAGAGCCAAACAACATCGGATGACCCTTTTGACCCACCTTGTAAAAAATAAACTAAATATTGAAGTGATATATATTGAACATGTTAAACACGCATGTAAATAAAGCCGAATAAAAATACCAAAAATCAAATACATTTTTAGTAAAGAGCACACGTTAAAAATTATTGTGATTAAGCATAGATTATCCCAAATAAAGCATTAAATACATTCCTCGCTACAGGCTACCGAACACAACCAGTCAAAAATAGAATACACGCGTGCTTATGAGAATAATTTTTTTAATGGCTACAATGCAACACGACTACGGGTTGCTGTCAATGCTAATTTTGTTGCGTGGTCGAAATTAAACTAATTTCTATTTTTATACGCGACAGTTAACAGATTAGTGCTGCCAATACGGTAAGATGCAAATAATATAGCTTAAACAATACAAAAAGACTTTAGGTGGCACCACTGAAAGTCATATTGCTCTTATGTTTATTTTGTAGTGGTAGTCTAGTAAATATTTCAGTAGCAGCTAGTCGGACGCAAATTTAGCAAGCAACTTTTGTGTTCGTGTGTTCCTGTGTTCTTGTAGCTTGAATGTGTTTAATGCATAAATTTTAAAACTGTTTTTCATTTCTTATTTTCACTACAAAAAAATCTTATTTTCATGTTTTAAGGTTAAGCGAATCAGATATTTAACACAAATAATAATTTTTAAAACAATGCATACGTATGCAACTATAGCAAACGAATAAAATCAAATAAAAAAAACTTAAATAAATAAAAACAAAACTACATTACGTTTACACTTTTTGAAATACAACTACTTAAGCAAATACAAATTGTATGTATGGAACGTGTTTACAGCAAATTCAAATGTTTATTGTAGTAATACTTACAACAAAAAAAGCTGACAACAACAGTAGCAACAAACTTAACTTCAGATAAAAATTTCTAAAGAAAATGAGATAAACAAAACAAAACAACATGAAAAACAACAAAGTAATCACGTATGCATAATATTGCCACTGGGCAAATACAAGACCGACCTGATAGAAACTGCCCCATCGAGAGAGTGTTTACATTGTGGTCAAGCTCTTGCATACTCACACATACTTTAACTAATAAAAATTGTAATAACAACAAAAATCTATAGCTTACCAAGTGCTTGAGAAATACTTATTTGCTTCAAATTGTTTTTTTTGTTTTGTTTCTTAAGTACCAGAGTTCTTTTAGTTCAATTGTATTATGTAGAGGTGCAGATAGTTGTTGTGTTAGTCTTAGAATCTTTAAATAAACTTAAAGGTGTGCTGCAAGTATATTTGTTAAGCATTATCATCAAATAGAATAGGGAAGTGTGTTATTCTGCTCAATAACCATATATTGCTTTACAGAAGAAGTGAAAAATTTTTAAAAGTAAAAAAAATGGTTTGAAAACACATTGCATGACACAAAAAAAGATCGAAATTGATAGAAGAATTAATTTAATTTTTCCTTTAAGAATCTACAGGAAACATTTCTGAAATTAATTAAAACAAACTAATACCTTGCGATGCAGCAACAAGGCCTTCATTTGGGAAAGGTTAATACATTTTTGGACTGGGCTACACTAATTTTTTACAGCTAGCATCACCTTATTTTACTATTTTTTAAATTTTCAGAACATTTCCGTTTGAAGCTCAACAAAATAATTGTGTGTATAAAGTTGCTTATGTAAGCTTAATTTAAATGTTGCTTATACAGGGTGTCTGGTGGAAAATTTCTATTTTAAAATACGAATATTTTTGAAAGTAATAAGCGGTGCAGATAGATAGTATAGAAATAGTAAAGCCGTTGGAATTACCGATTGTGCAGATTTATCAGTCAAGATGTCGCAATGGTCGAGTAAGCATCGCGCGTTCGCTGTGGATACATTTTTTAAAAGTAATGATTTTAACGTAATTGCTCATTGACAATTTTGTTTAAAGTAATGGACCGAGTGTAAATTTAATTTGTTTGTGGAGATTCCGCGCAACTGCTTCGGCTATTAATGTACTACGACCTGAGCCCAGTCAACCTGCAAGAACTCCCGAAAACATGGAATTCGTTTAAAGCAGTTTACGTGAAAATCTGCGACTTTTAATATGGAAAAGAATAGTCTTACTGGGACTTCTAAGAGCGATTATTCACAATAATTAAAAAAAAAGGATCTAAAGTTGCATTCTTTTCAAACTCGAATCGTTTAAGAACTGAAAAAAGTGACTTTGATGTACACAAAAATTTTTGAAAAACAATGTTGAATCGTTTTCACACTGTGTTTTCCATTTTTTGAGTAACGAGGCTCATTTTCATTTAAACGGCCAGGTCAAAAAGCAAGACTATAGTTGACGATCTCCAAAAACCCGCAACTTTCGATTGAAACATCACACATTCTTACGTTGCCCCAATGTAACTGTTTGGGGTGCCTTACCCACGCATAATACAATTGGACCATTTTTTTCAAAAATTCTTAAGGTCAGGGGACGAATGTCAACGGTGAAAATTATCGATGCAATATTACGAAATTCTTTGGCCAAACCTGCGAGTTAATCCATTGTACTTTTCACACACGTGGTTTTAACAGGATGGGGCGATTGCACACACGCCAGATCTTCATTGATTTGCTAAGGGGAAAATTTCCCCAAAAACTGATCATTCGCTTTGAAGACATCCCATGGCCACCAAAAGTTTCCCGATCAAACTCCCATAGATTTTTTATGAAGCTACCTCAAATAGAGGTTTAATAATTATAAACCCGAATCTCTTGTGGCTTTGAAGGAAAATATTTTTTGAAAAATCAGCTCAATTGGATCAAGCTTACTGCAACATGTGGCGCAGAACACAAGGCTCCGTTTTGAACAGTGTGTTCAACTCGACGGAAAATTTTTGGTTGACATACTCTTTAAAAAATAAAATCCGGATTTCTATTCTATCGTCCAATAAAACTTAATAAAACGTAGTTTCAACTATGACGTTTTATTTTAAGTTTTAAAATTTGCTACCAGACACCCAGTATGTACCAATGTGTTTTTTATTTACTTCCTTTTTCCCATTATTTCTACATTGTGGTTGTTTTGCTTTGTTTGTTGCTTTTCGTTGCAAGTGTATGCCTCAAAGCAATTTTCGTTTAAAATAAGCTCATTCAAAATAAAAACATGAGCACATACGTACACACTGAAGTACTTGAATAAAAAGAGAAAACTACTTTTTTAATACACAATCATATAGTTAATGACGTTTCAAATTTGTACACTACCCAAGAGAAAAACCATAAAAGGGTTATCATGGCAAGTAATTTTGGTTCGTAGATATTTTCTTAAGTGTTGCATTATTTAAAAAAGGATGTTTCCAGAATTTTCCTGTAAAAAGCTTTTTTATTAATATTTATTTACAAAAAAAATTTTCATAAAAGCGCATTTACCAACAATATTTTTAAGAATTCTTTTTAATAAAATCAAACAACATGGGCCAACAATAAAGAAAATTTTTTTTAAAAATATTTTTTAAAAATATTTTCTGTTCGGACACATTCATATAATGATTAGCTTAGACGATATGATATAAAAGATATACGAATAGAAGCAAACTCCTATGTCAGGATGTGGCATGTGTTTCTGATTATTTTTATTATTTCTAATAATCCTTACAGCAGATACCGAAGCAAAAAGATTAACTGTATGACTATCCTCTGAGGTAAATTATTTTTAGTTGTTGTTCTCCAAAATTTTTTTTAAAACCTTAAATATACAGGGTCGAATGTTTTACGTAAGAACTTACCCAGAGGGCCAAAATATGAAGTAAACATGGTGCAGTCGATGCGTCAAACAATACTAAGCGCAAAATGGTATTCACGGGTACCACTGTAGCCTTGTTTTTTGGGCATCATTCATCCTGTTAATAATTTTCTATGTATATCTTAATATCCTTTTGAACGCAGCCAGCTTAAGTGTAACTCCATACTAAGCTCAGCCCTATATTTCAGGCAAAACCCTAACCATCACGATGCTTTTGGATGGGCTGTATCCTAGTTCCTAGATAATAGAAAAATCTCTGATAAAACCTCTTAATTAGGGCTACTACTTATTGATCTGCAAACATTTTAAGGACTGGTTACCTTTTGAAGTCAAAATATCATTTTGAGCCACTTTGGGCACTTGCAGTATCACGACACAAAGGATGCAAAATTCCTGTCTGAAAACTAAAACTGGCATAAACTATTGGACAATAGCTTAGACCGCTGTTACATAGGAGACTACAGTTATATTTGTACAGCAAATTACTTGTTCTGATACATATGCCTGCTTGCAGCTGCTCTTAATATGGTAAACAGACACTTGAGTTTCACATTAAGAACCGCCGTAGACCGCCTTGGCTCCTCACACAAAGAATATATTTAGACCTTCACAACTTGCTTTGCTTCTTTCCCAAGGCAGTTCGTAGTCAGGTGCGATCAAAACAATTTTCGTGAACCTTCCCTATCCTTAATTGTTCAATAGGCCGTTTGCGCTTATTTTCAGTTTAACGAAAGTAGTATAGTCTATGTGTTAAGAGTCAAAGCCATGGAAGTCTTGATTAATACTACTTTGTGTAAAGCCTCCAGGATTATGAGAAAATCTTGTGGTCAGGGGCTGTTGAAATTTCCTTTATTTATGCTAAGAAGCAATTATAGACTAAACGTGTAGATGGTAAAAGGTCACTGATAGACAAGCAAAAGGACTTGCCAGCGAAGACTATGTAAGAAAATTATCTGGAATCGGTAAGAGAAAACTGCTGGAATTTACCAGGAGAGCTTGAAGTATCCTTGAGCTTATTACATCGAATCCGTTTAATAGAAAACACCAGGTTATCACCCTATTATTTCATATTTATGTTTTCATACTTAAATCAAAAACCAAATAATTAACATATAAGTTTTCTTAAAAGCATTGAACAATAGAACTTAAGTGTGGATCTCTTTTTTCAAACATAAAACCATCCAGATGTCTTCCGTCCGAAAAGATTCGAAACGGCGTCTGCGCCACACGCTGCAGAAAACTTGGTTCAATTGAGCTGATTTCTCGACAAATATATGTTTTAAAGCTACAGGAGGTTAGAAAGAGTCATTATGAACCCTCTCTTTGAGACAACCTAATAAAAAAATCAATGGGAACTAGATTGGCTGACCTCGGTGGACATGTGTTGTCTCCAAAGCGATAAATGAGTTTTTGGGGGAAATTTTCCTGAAGCAAACTTATCGAGGGCCTGGCTGTGTGTGCCGTTGCCTTAACCTTGTTAAAACCAAGTGTGTAAAGAGTACACTGGATGAGCTCGGTTTTGCAAAAAAAGAATTCCAAAATCATGGATCGATAATTTTCGCCGTTGACACTCACAGCCTGACCTCAAGAATTTTGGAAAAAAATGGTCCTTTTATCTCGTTCACACCAAACAATTACTCTGATGCAATAAAATAATTTTTGATGTTCAAATCAAGGGTTGCGGGTTCTTAGAGACCAGTAGCGGCAGTTTTGCTTACTGAAGTATCTGTTTAATTGAAAATGAGCGTTGTCTCTCAAAAAAGTGGGATTTATATTCCAACATAGTTTCACCAAAATTTTTGTGTAAATCAAAGCCACTTTCTTTTAGTTCTTGAACTTCAGATCATTTTTCAAAATTTCATGAATAATCGCTCTTGGAAGTCCCAGTAAGGCTGCTCTTTTCCATACTTAAAGTCGCAGATTTTCATGTAAATTGCTTTCCACAAGTTCAATATTTATGGGAGTCCTTGCAGATCGACGGCGTCCTGGCCGTTGGACATTCATAGCCAAAGAAGTTGTGTGGAATCACTGCACTCATGAAAGAATTTAACTTACACTCGGATAATCACGTATTCGCCAAATACCAAACTTTGAACAAAATTTTCGACGAGCATTTTCGTAAGAATCATGTCTCTACAGCGAACGCGAAATGCTTATTCGTCCACTACGATATCGTGACTGACTAATCCGCCCAATCAATAATTCCTTATTCGCCATCCTCCCTCCGCACCGTTTTTTACTTTTTTAAATAATTGTTTTTAAAAATATAAATTTGCCACCAGGCCCCCTATACCAAGGACCCAGAAAGTTGATGGGAAATCTATCGAGCAAGCCAGTTCAAATTAGTTTAACTTAATCTAACTAATACACACTAAGGAGGCTGTTAAAAATATGAACAACTTTCAGTTATCGCTTTTAGTTTAGGTGCTGAGATTGGGGATTTCACATACACTAGACAACAGCTTTTGACTATATGGCTTTATTAAACTTATAAAGTAATCGGTCAGTGTTATTAGAAATCCTTTGATTTTTTGAACACTTAGTATTATCCGAAAACTAAGTGGCTGCTGCTACCATTTACAATAAATATCTTTTTCTGTTATAAAGAAATAAACCTCTTAATGCGATTATAAAATTTCAAACACATTTTAAATAATTTTGTTTTTAATATATAAAAATTTTGGTGACCCTGTATATTTTTATGAGTAAAAACCTTTGGTTTTTTTCAAATCACTAAGAATTTTATATAACGAAAACTTTAACTTCTGTTTGGAAAACTGCTTTAATTTCATAAAATTTAAAATATTGGATTAAAATAGATATAAGTGTTCGGAATATAAAGTAAAACTTATGTTTTCCTTGCAGACAGCTTTGCCAAAGGATTCAAGAATTGAAACAAAAGATTAAAGAACAATGAAAAATCCAATATTAGTAATCCTTCGTCCTTAATATTTAAAAAAATCGTTGTTTTAAAACCCTTAAAACCTTTGGAGTAACATAATAAGAAATCCCCTTAACATGCTGCTGTAAGTGTATAATTAGTATTAAAAACGAAACTAATTAAATTTTAGAATCAGTCTTAAGTTGCTTATTTTACTTTCTTTAACAAAAAGTCATCGTTAAAAGGATCTTTAAAAAATAATATTAAATTTTATTTTGAAGGATTTTGTTCAAAATGGCAGTCTTCTTACAATCACATTTGCTTTCTTTAATACAAAAATTAAAAACTAAAATGAATGTAACAAAACAAAAAAGACTTCAATTAAGTGCTGAAATTGGCAAAGTAAACCAGATGTTAAGGAGTAACAGTACAGCAAATAAAGTAGGAGGATCCTCAAGATGTTTTTTTGTGCACAAAATAAGCTGCAAATTAAGAAAAAAACTATTAAGTCTTTAAAAAAGTTTCTCAATTACCACAAAATTTATATTCATTTGCAAGTAATTTTGCAGTTTTGTATTTTTTTCTTATTTCATATAGTTTGGCTTGTTAAAGTTATTTAAGAAATAAGAAATTGAAATAATAAAAAGCAATTAGCAAATGAAGGGGTTTTTTTTAGAGTGTAAAGAGTTTTTTTAAATTGGTTGCTCTTTTTGAAAATATATGCTTGTAATAGAATTAAAAAGGTTTTCGTAAGTAAGAAGCTTAACAAATATTTAAAAAAAATCTGTTTTTTCAGTTTACAATATTTGTAGCTGAGATTATTTCTAGCCAACTGAGCCCTTATATACACACCACATGCTCAAAAATATTATTTGGTGTCCAACCTTCAGTTATACTGATCTGCTCATAATCGCTTCCTCAGTCGAACAGAGCCTATTCTTCCGCCCGGCCGTCTGACTGTGTGACTCTGTGTTCTTATACATTAAGTACAGGTCATATTAACGCAGATATTTTGATAAAACTAGGCGCTGGAAGGATTTTTATTATGGAGATCAAGATAATTAAAAGTCGTAAAGGTCGGCAAGGCAGTTCAAATTTTTACCGGAATAAGCATTTTGTATTTAAGGTGTCTCAAATATTATTTATATCTATATATGCACGAAATAATGATTCTGAAATAATAACTGCGCTCGGGCTTGATCTACCCTGCATACCTATAATGGAAAACCTTTTATGAATCCTCTGGAGACTATTAACAATTAAGGAATTTAGACTATATCTTGAAATACTAAGATTAGGTTGCGTAATCTGGGTATATTTGTAAATGTGAACATCTTTTACGGGAAACTTAACTTATAAGCCGTAACCTTTAGAATGTATTTCGTTCGCTGTCAGTCTAAATGGATACCACTTTGCCAGCTAAGTGGCATGGGGCAAAACTCTTTTTTCATGACCACTGCCGCAGTTTGGAGAATAAGAAAAAGGAGAAGACTACTTTTCACCTTCCCTCTGTATATCTTGCTGTTGGTGGCAGATGGCTTAGGGGCATATGCATCAAAAAATTTTATATATTAAAAAAAAATACTAATTTTGTGATTATACTTTCTTTAAAACCTATTTTTTTAATATAAATTTTTTAGATGTGTTAAAAGGGTTTTGTAAAATTAACAAAAGGTTTAAATTAGTAACTTTGTGAGTAAGTAAGTGTAAGTAACACGAAAAAGGCAATTTGACGGGTGGCAGTTTAGGAGCAATAAAAATAGACCAGTACACAGTAGAGCAGCGTGTTTTCATAAAATAAAAATATTTAAAAAAATTAAATTTTAGTGGAATCAATCTAAAAAATTTCAGGAAAAAATGTTTGAATAGTGTTAACTGGGAAGTGATTAACTAAAAAGTTCAGGGAGATGGTATCCGTCGGGGATGCCAAATGGTCGTCCAAAAACAATCCGTTCAAATAGCAGAGTTAAATCAATTCATAAGGGTGTCGGTAACAGCCCAGGAACCTCAAATCGGTGCCACGCAAAAGGATTGCAAATACTAAAAGCCCCTTTGCAGCATATACTCCTTAAGGTCTTCTATTTCTTTGCTCAAGAAATAAATTTAACACAATGACTGAAGCCTAGTGACCAAACACAGCGAAAAAATATCGTTAAGACAATATGAGAAAACTCATCTTAAGTGTTTAATCACATTTTCACGAAAAAAATTTCCGCTTTTGGGTTCTTACAATAATTGTCAAAAACCAAATTAATTCACAATGTCATTGTTTGTTGCAGATTTTAGACTGGAGGCATAGCTGTACAATACCTTTTTTAAAAATGATGCTGGTGAAGCACTAGCTGTTATTAGTGCTAAAATCATGACATGATAAAAAAAATGTTTCTACCAAAATTGGATGACATTAATGTGGCCAATATGTGGTTTTAACAGGACGGTTTCAAATGTCATACAGCTCGCAAAATATTTTAATTATTTTATGAGACACTTCCAGGTCGCGTACTCTCTTATTTCGGTTGACAAATTCAAGGTTATATGTCATTAAGCCCACAGCCACGCGTGTTGAAAAAAAAAAGATTCAACGTAGCAGCAATGAAACTAATGAAAACATATGCGCAAAAATGGTCGTGAAAAAGTTTGACAGAGAAGTGCGGATGTACATTCAAGGCCATGGAGGCTCAATGTATTATTTCATAAAATATTCATCACGTGTGCCTTATGATTCCATAAGAAAGTAACAGAATATTAAAAACTGAGCTTTCTAATTTATTTTAATCATGCGCTATTTTGGAACATCCTTTACATCTACCCAATGGTATGGTAAAAAAAAAGGAATATTTAAGAACTTGTTTTACAGCTTGCTAGGAAAACAAATTTTAATGCAAGTTTACCAACTATTAAACTGTTGATTTTTTTGGGTGGAGCCGAAAAAATTTTAAGAATTTGCTAGCGATGTTTAGCTCCTTACGAGTGACAGACTAGCTGTTTCAAAGTTTTCGATACCTCCTTAACTAAATGTGGAAAAGATAGATCCCACTTTTTCATGTTCTTACAAAAAAATTAAACTTAGTTACTAAATAAAATTAAATATTTTTGATTTGTTCTTTACAACTGTCAAAATAAAATGTTGCCATTTAATTAAGCAAGTTTTTAATGTTGCCTCATATTGCATATTAGATTGTACATTCCAGCAACAAAACAAATATATTTTGTTTATAAAACAAACATTTGAAATTTTAAAAACTCATCAGTCAAAAAAAAGTGACAATGACGTAATATGTGAGTTTATTTTTACAACTTGTAGCTGGAAAATAAAAAGATCAAATTTATATAAAAAAACTCAATAATAAATTTTAAAGCGTTTAATGCTTTATGTTTCAAATTATGTTGTTTTTTTTTTGTGCTTTGCAACTTTTTTGTTTGTTTTTTAACTTTGAAATTGGGTGGTAATCATTTACATGTGTTCCGCTTTAAACAAAAATTAATTTATCATTTTATTAGACAGACCACTTACTTAACCTCCCAACAACATTTGAAGACAACAACTTGAACAACAAGTTTCACTTTTATCTGTTCTAGAGATGAAATTACTTTGTATACAAAAAAACCAGCAACAACAATAAATAAAAAAATATTTTAAAAGTTTAAGTTAAAATAATTTGGTAAGTATGTGTGTGTGTGTGAGCGAACAAAATTAACTTTACTTATTTATTTCTACTTAATAGATAAAAATCTTCTTAAATATAAAACTTTAACAGAGGCGAGAGGAAAAAAGATCCCATATTAAATAATTTAAAAAAATTAATATAAAATACTTTTAAACAAGTTAATTGACATCAAGTTCTAAAACTTTTACAGCAGTAGTAAGAGACAAATTAAAAGGACTTTTAATTCTGACCAAATTTATCTTGATTTGTCAAATCAGTTCACTTAAAACACAAGGGAAGCAAAGTAATTAATATATAAATAAAATTACGCAATAGTAATATTAAGATAATAACTGCCCTAATACTATGAATTATATAAATTAAAAAATCTAATTCCACTTAGCCATTTAAAATGTTTTCCTACTTCACTGAAACTTTATAATAAACCAAAAGTAGTTTTCCCTTAATTTTTTATTTATGTTTTTCTAGTTCGCGAACTTCGTAACTATTTTTAAATAAAAATGCTGACGAGCAAAAAAAAAGTTGAGCCTCATCAAGAATTTTCTCATAATTTGTAAGTTCCATTTATAGTTTATCTTTTAAACACTTTAGTTAAAAAAGACAGATAAACTATGTTTGTCAATAAGTTGCATACACATTGAGATTATCTTAAGGGTTCTGGGAAATTTTGAAAAATTTCGAAACACAAAAAGAACATTTTAAACATTAAGCTCAAGTCAAATGAATTTAAAAACTTGCTTTCAATTAGAAAAAAAAATTAAAAATGTAATCTGTTAGAAAGTTCAATTTTTTTTTAATAAATGGCTACCAACTAAATTACACAGAACAAATACAGAGTTGATTTTAATTGGAAAATTTTTAATCTCAATTAAATTTGTATTGAATCTCAGCCTGAAAACAAAAGTTTGCTCATATTTTAGATTTAATTAGGAAATTTACCTAAAATGCAACAAAGTTTGTCAATAATTAATTTTTAAATGATTTAGATAAAAGTATTACCTGAATTATAATAAACTAAAAAAGATATTTAATTGTACTTTTGTTCATATTTTTTATTATAAAATTAACATATATGTATTAAGTAAATTTTTAAATTTATTTTATTTAATTAATTTTACAAAAAAAATCATTTTTATTTTAGATTACTTACCAGACTCATCAGCGACATGAACCTGGGATCCTAAGATTTACTCTCTATCCACTCAATCAACGAAGCACTCTGTATTGTAAGTGATGATCTAAATTTAACACATCTCAACAATCATAAGAAAAGCCAAATAAGAGCAGAAAAGTTATTAAACAAAACAGGCTAGACAAAGATTAAAAAAATTAAAAAAAAACAAAAGAAATGTATTGACCCAATCAAGGACTAAACGTAGCAGCTTCTAATTCTAAGACTATAACCACTAGAAATTTATTTTTCGGAGTTTTAGCATAAGTGTTTGTTTTTTTATTTTTATGTACTCAATTTAACGTGTTTCATACTTGCAAAAACAAGGGTACCAAAGTTTTAAACTACAAAATGTCTATGCTAAATTTCATGCTTTTTAAAGAGTTTTTAAATAAGCAATACTGCTATAGTTAAATTTTTATTAAACCTATATACTTTGCTGGGACAATTAAATTATTAATTAAAACCCATTTTGGGGTTTCAGTAAGTTTGTTGATCAAATGACATAAAAGGGAAATTTTTTCTGTGTGCCAAGTCGATCCGTTTCACAAGGCTTGACCCTAAAGTAACTTGAACTTTTGTTTCTTTTAGCTTTAAAACTACTAATGTATACAAAGTGGGCCAAAGGAAGTCATCCGATGTTGCTTGGCTCTCATTTTTTTCTAATTAAAAACTTTAATTCTGTTTTTAATTATGTTTACTTAAACCTTTACAATTTAATTGATCAAGTCGAAAAGCTGATATCGACCAAACCAGTGCCGCTACAATTGATTGTTATACAGGCTCGTTTTATGGCATTTTTCGTCACTTTTGCGAGAGCTTCGAGCAACAGATTTTTGCACTTGTATTAAATATTGCCCTCAAAAGCTTTCAAGGTCTCGGGCTTGTTAACGTAAATACGGGACTTCAATAAAAAAAGTCTGTAATGGCTAAATTGGGTGATCTTACGGGTCAATTTTTCAGAATATCGGTTATGGCTTGGGCAGTGTCCTCTGTTGCTCCCTTGTATTACAAAAACTTTTCTTCCAATCCTAATTGGATTAATGGTAGCAGAAAAAACTCGGCTTACATGACCCTATAGTACGCAACATCTACAGTAGTCGTTTGACCAGCAGCATCCTCCAGCGTAAACAGCGCATCACGCAGTCACTTTGGGCTGGTGTAATGGCTGCTCGTGCATTATTCGTGAATTTTTGACGTTACAGAAGCTAAAGTTTCGCTTGTTCACGTACCCTCTGACGTGGAAATGAGCCTCATCGCTCAATATGATTTTAATCGGAAAATCATTCACTTCGTCCTCAAAACTGAGGATGGCTTGGGCTTAGACTGGACTTTGTACGGAAACATGTGCTGGTCTTTGACCCAAGTTTGCCTAAGGATGACCGGCTGAAGGCTAATTACGAGGCACGACGTCTGGTCGATCTTTTTGGCAACAGCCCGACATCCTTGCCAACAGCGGATATATTGTCGGTAGAAGGGGCACTGCGGGGCCGGCCACTCTTGGCAGCATCTCGTGTGGTCCCACACTCCTTAAGATTGGTTAGGAATAGGCGACAGAGTTTGCGCTGCGCCAACACCACAGACGAATTGATACGTAAAAAATAAACGATTATTCTACGTTCTTTTGAAGTGTATCACTCCATGGCTTGTTTACTTGTGTTATACATCTCTGTTGTTCATAAATATCAAAACAGATTTAACATTGGGCCACCATTTTCAAAAGTAAGAACATCTTTCAATAGGGTGATTTCTTTTGGTCCACCTTATACTAAATTTTTTTATTGGATAATATACTAAAAAGGGTATTTTGCTTGAACATATCTTAGGTTTTAGCTAAATTAGGGAAACAAAAGCATATAGTTTATATAACTTAAATAAGAGAAACGTTAAAACGATTATTAGTTTAAATTTAGTTATGAACTATGGATTTCTCTACAAATACGTGCAGGTACAACAAACAAGTTCTTAGATACCCATTTTGCAGTAGAAGAACAAGAATTATAAACAACTTTTGTAGCTCGTACTTTACCAAAACTTCGACTGAATTATATGGAAAAAAGCGTTTGAACATAAACACACTTACGCACTCCAAAAACCCAACTGAATTTATCAAATTTAACAATTTCTTTGCAAAGTTTTTTTTTCTCTCTCTCTCTTTCTCGCTACAGTTTCTTCTTTTTTATTTCTATGTAGTTTTTGTAAATAAAATGTTACTTTTTCTTAAGTTTATTTGTACAACTGTTACTTGGTGTTATCATTTCTATGCAAAATAACTTCAAAATAACTACACAGACAGACTAAGGATACCCAAACTGATACTAAGATGTATGCAGGAGAAAAAAGCAAAATAAAAAAAGGTACCAAAACCTTTATCTGCAAAAAAAATATTTTTAAGAAAAAGTTTAGCAACACATGCAAAATAAATCACAAATGCAGCAAATCGAATCAAACGTAAAAGTTTTACTGTTTTTTTTTTCTTTTTCTTCACAACTTTTTCCAATTGAAGAAAAATAAGTCACAGCTGCAAACAAGGTGGTTGGAAAATTGTTTCTTGAATTTTTGAAAGATGGTTATTTATTTTGTTAAACTGAATACTGAACATATTCAATTTTTTAATCTTTATTTTTTTGCTGTTCGTTTTTTCAAAGTACTTTTTACCAACGTTTTTGTTTTGATCCTGTGAATAAGAAAATTCTTAATTTTAAGGAATATTAAGGTCTTGTGCTTTAGGCAGATCCTCTTTTTTACAATTTCTATTGTCTGCCTTATACTTTTCGATCTATTAACTCAACTTTTTTTCTTTTTAAAATCATAGCAGTCAGTGGTTAATATGCTTATGGACAGGATACAATTTTATGTTGTCCCAGTACTTTGAAACTAAATTGGTCATGTGTGGCATTTCTATTGCAGAAGGTAATGTTTCACATTTTTCAAGGGCTAATTAAGGTAGTGCAAGCGGTTACGGCAGCCTCCTTGGGTTCGTTTCTTAAATTCCCTCGTGATACCTGGGGAAGAGAAAGATTTAAAGGGAAAACTACATTTAATTCTTATGGTTTATTTGCATTAGCAAAGACTCAATAATTAAATTTATAAAAAAATATATTAGTTCGGATTGAGAAAATTTATATTGAAGCAGAAATTGTTAATAGTTAGGAATAGTCGTCCCTCAGTTGTCCCTCTCCTTAAACCAGCCAGTAACTTTGATGAGGATTAAGAATAGGTAAGCCAATGTTGGCTTCATCCGACAGACGTTCTTGTCTGTTGGTCCCAAAGTGTCTGATTCAAACATCATCCGGCATCGGACAAAAACACAAGAGGTTCGGTTCATTTTCAGTCTCCTCTGTGCACTGACCGTTTCTTTAGAAGACGTCGAAAAGCAATCTAAATCTGCTGATATTGGTGCCAAATCAAAAGTGGCCAATAATTGCGGTCATGGTATCCATTAAACCTTGTTAATACAGTTTAAAAAGAGAGTCGGAACTTCTCGAAATCATCCTCGGCCAGGTTATCCTAAAAAAAGGCGGGCCAAAAGAATTTTACTTCTAAAAGATGCTCTTATTTTTGCCGATGGCTGTCAATGTCAAATCAGGTTTGGCATTTGTGAACTAGACAGATGTAGAATACAAGTGAACAGGCCATGGAGCGATACATTCTCCAAGAACGCGCGCAACCGTTCGTTTGAGGTGTTGTCACAGCGCGAATTGCCCCGGTCGTCCAGCACCTACTGCGCATACACTGCGCCACCAACCTTGGAGAGTATGGGATCACACAAAAGTGGCCGGCGCCAAAGCGGCCGTACTGCCAAGACTATCGCCGCTGTTGGCAAGGATGTCGAGCTGTCGCCAGAAACATCAACCTGATGCTGTCTCTCACCATTAACCATCAGCCGGTCGTCCCTAAGATAGATTTCGGTTTAAAACCTGTGCATTATCCTGCACAAAGTCCAGTTCATGCATCAGTTGCAGTTTGTTGGCAGCCTAACCCGTGTAACCAAACCATTCTCAACTTCGAGGCCAAAGTTGACGATTTTTTAAACAAAATCATAATGAGCGATGAGGCTCATTATCAACTCAGCGGGTAAGTGAACAAGCAAAATTATCACTTTTGGGCACCAAAACTCCACCAGTGAAACACAAGAAGCCATTATACCCACTTAAAGTGATTACACGATTCCCTGTTCACACTGAAGTATGAAAACAGTGAACGGTGCGCGCTATAGGGTTATGCAAGCCTAGTTTTTTTCTGCTGCATTTTAACGAATTAGAACTAGAGGGGCTGTGATTTTAACAGGACGAGGCAACGGCACACACTGTGCGAGCCACAGCCTGAAGGTGGCATTTCCTGATCGCCTCATCTCTCGTTTTGGCAACCTACATAGGCCCGCAAGATTGCCTTGTTATGATGGACAAGCCTGAGACCCTGAAAGCCCTGAAGGACAACATTCGATACGAGTGCTAGAATCTGTCGCCCAAAGTTCTTGCCGAAGTAATGAAAACTGCCACAAAACGAGCCTGTATTGCAATTATTGTTGACGGCGCCTATTTGGTCGATATCATAATCTTGACTTGACCAGTACATTTCCAAAGTTTCAAATAAACATAATCAAAAAACAGAATTGAAGTTTTTCGTTAATAAAAAAAATGAGAGCCGAACAATATTGGATGAATTCTTTTGTCCTACCTTATAGTTTCACATCTACGCTCGTCGGACCTTCTGGTTTTCACAATTCTGACAACATCAACCCGTTATCAACTTTCGCACCATTCCTTGCAAGTGTATCGGTAAAACATTTGACCACCTTGGTCCCGTGTACTCTCAATACAAGGATACCATCCATCTTAAAATGCTTGGCATTCCCGGACTAGTTGTCATGTAGATGATGAACGGCTGTCGGTAAGGACTTCGATATTCCTGCCGACTATCTTGCAGTACCCCAGCCAGTTAGCCGCAGTTATAAAAGATGTAATACATTTAGGGGTTTATATGGAAAGCTCTGACCTTAAGAAATTTTTAACTGAGATGCAAAAAAAATGCAAGTTTGGGTCACAAAACGTTTCAGAAAAAAATTTTTATTTTTAAGCATTTGAAAAATGTCTTTATTTATAATAAAAAATTATAAAATTCTTCTTTAAAATATATTAATAATATTTTATTTGACTTTAATAAATATAACTGAATTTTTATTCTCGCAATTCATAAAATATTTTTAAGCTTTCTTCTATGTTACTCAAAAAATATATCAGAAAACAAATAAATTTGCTAAGGTCGATTTTTTCCTTACTTTCGCATTGCTTAAACAAAAGTAAAAGGCCATTAATAAAATACAAACTACATTCATTCCCTTACACAAGAGTTTCAAATATCATTACGGTCTGCTTCATTTGAATGCGATTGCATTGAAATACTTGTTCTTTCGTGCATTCAATTTCAACTTTAAATGTAGGATTATTGTAAATGTTTAAATTACTTTTGCCCGCTTACAATGAAAGCAATTTAAGTGTAGTTGGCGAAAATTATTGCCTCAAAAGTACCAAAAAAAAAAACAAATGTAACAGTTGCACTGACACCAATATAAGGCATACATAGTCAATAAGGAAAATTAAAATAAAAAAAACTGATTGCGGAAATTTTGGTTCTTAGGTTTTTTTGCAATATACTCGTATAAGCAAATATTTTCATTTCCACAAAAAACAATTGGAAGCGGAGCCGTAAGGAAAAGTACAAAATAGCAAAATAAAGCGTGTAGCTGCAAACGCTAACACAAATACTTCTTTATCTATATTTTATGAATAAAAAGGGAATATATTAAGTTAATTATACATGTAATCTTTGGTTTGATAGGATCAAATGGATATGCAATTTCAATTTTTTTTTTACAATTTTTTTTGTATAATTCAAAAAAGGAAACAGGAGCCAAATCTTTACATTACAATTTGAACCAAAATTGTACCCGATCGACCGAGCTGTCAATGTTTTTAATATAGGGATTTGAATTAGAATTTTTTTATTTCTTTTCGAATGAAATGCAACGATTGGGTCCAGGAGGCAAATTACGGAATTCGACTAGAATTGAAAATTAAAATTTTTAAATAGAATTCCTATTTTAAGAACAACGATAACTCGACTCGAGTTAAGTTGACAATACGTTTTTGTACAATATCAAATATGTCCCTATATTTTTTAGTTTGTTAGTTATTATGTTAACTTGCCCTGATCGAAAGCTATCACTAAGGGTATTGAACAAATCTGTTTTGACATGATCACACCAGTCAATTTAATCTGTATATGGATATATCCCAACTAATTCAATCTTCATTTAAGGATGGCACTAAGTTCAACTAGTCCAGAAATCTATGACTTCTACAGCTAAGACAGGACATTTCCAGGCATTTACCCGTCTTCTATTTTTCTTTGTTCCGTACTTAAGAATCGTAATGGTTGTTTGAATAAAGCCATGAGCCTCTATAAATCCTCTAGCAAGGAACTGGACTTAATTAATATCAGTTTCATAACTTTTCCTCACATTGGATTTTCGGTGACAACATAGAGGTTTGGTTACTAAATGGCAGAAGCACCTATTTCCTTTTTTCCTGTCTATTTAATCTCAATAAGTTTATTAAGGTTATTATATAAATGCAGAAATAATTCATGAGTTTTTTTTAAGAATTTTGTTGAAGTCTACTGATGATTTGGTGTAAGAATCGATGAAATGCATACAGACATACTTAACCTACAACAAATCCTATAAATAAACAAAGGCAATTAGGATTAAGTCCTGAATAATCTTTGAAAATTGTTTTAAAAAAATTTTTGTTAATTAATTAAAAAATTTTTTTGTTAAGTTTATAATATTAGCTTCAAAAATTTTTCTATAGGATGTTACAATTTTTTTACCCAATTTACAATTTTCGGTAAGAAAATATTTATTAACAATTTTATTTGTTTATGCCATTTCAATAATAAAATAATTGTATTTACAAATTGCTTATTATTATGACATTAAATTTTTTCGTAATTTTTTCTGTGTACCTGGTAAAAACCAATTTAAAAATCTTATTTTAAAAACTAACAAAAACTTTTTTGTAATAGCTTAGTTAATCTTTAATTATAAAACATATAAGAAATACAGAGAAAAAAATGAAAACAGATATAAAATGTTCCAAATTTAATATTAAGTATTCGACACCAACAACCCTAAAGTATTAGCAAGATTTCTTTACCAATGGCCACATAAGCGTATGAGTAATATTTATTTTTATAAGAATTAAAAATTAATCACTCGTCCAATGATCAAAATTTTATAAACGAAAATTTATAGTTAAACATTTTTCCTAATTTAACCATTATTTAGTACATATCTTAAACATATGCAAATATAAAAACAATAAATAAGTTTAACGCCAAAAAATTTCCTTAAATATAAAAAAAAACCCTTCTATCAACTAGAAATTCATTTTGTTTTTTGCATGCAGGATAACGAATGTTAAATGAAGGAACATTTTTCGTTAAATATCTGCTTCTTTAACATTTCCCATTCATATTTATTGCACTCAATTCAGCTGTTGACAGAAATGTTTTGCTTGATTTAGCTTGATTTCATTCGAATGCATAAACTTACAAATGAAAGATCAAACATGTGTGTGATACTTCTAAGCAAATTCACATTAACATAAATATCTGACAACTAAAGCAAAAATAAGGAACAAAAAAATATGATGAACTAGAAAAATGTTAAAAAAAGTCAAGTTATTCATCAGTTTTGTTCTTAGTAGTTTTTTGAGTTTTGTCTG
The DNA here is from genome assembly GCA_963583895.1 of Melanophora roralis. NCBI lineage: Eukaryota > Metazoa > Arthropoda > Insecta > Diptera > Rhinophoridae > Melanophora > Melanophora roralis. The sequence goes on along the minus strand of OY757188.1, from coordinate 91,773,061 downwards.
TATGTGAAAATTTTCTTTTTTGTGAATATAAATGTTGTGACTTTAGCACATAAACAATTTTAGACACATCCATTTTATTGAAGTTTATTATAACAAGGGAAATTGCAAACACAAAACAAATAAATATAAATTGTGTTTTTATTTTCATTTTTTGCCTAACATCAGCATAAATTGATGCTCATTTTTCTATTATTTTCTTTTTTTTTTGCTTCTGTAATTCCCGTTTATGTGCAAAATAAATAAGTAATTTTAATATTCCTTAATCTTTTAAGGGTAAAAAAAATGTTAGAAGTCGAAAAATATCTGTCATTTAACTTTATTTATGACTACATCAACTTTCCCAGAATTCATATAAAATTAATTGCCAGACCTAAAGCATGTTTTGCAAAATGTGATTGTAAACTTCTTTTAAATAAATTTATTGAAGGCATATAAAAAAAGTTTCGTTTGAACATCGAGAACTTTTTAATTTTTAACTTGTTTGTGTTTTCCAAACTTTTCAAAGAATTTATATGTAGCTTAATGGTATCTTAAGACCTTTAAGGACTTTATATAAAAATATCGAAATATTTTCTTCAATTAAGACGTTGAATATATATTGATTTTTTTCGTTTACTAGACCTTTCAATCAAAGGTAATATTTTTATGGTCACAAGCTTAAGCCGCCTAACTTAGCTTAAGGGTTCAAGTTTTATATATTATTCTGATCAATAGAAAAAGCTTAAATTTTTCCTCAAACTCCAATTTCTCTAAGATATTAAAAAAAATATTTTCTTAAGTTGCTTTGAGTCTCCTATAACTATACAATTTCATCAAAATACACTTAACTACAAGTTGTCTGGTGGAAAATATATACATATATTTAAACTTAAAAAAAGTAATAATTGAAACAAAGTTTCATAGAGAGGATTAAGCGATAGAATGAAAACTAGGATTTTACTTTAAAAAGAGTAGGTCATCCAGATATCTTCCGTCGAGTTGAACATACTATTCAAAACGGAGCTTTGCGTTCTTTGCCACACGCTGGAGTAAACTTGGTTCAACTGAGCAGATTTTTGGATTAATGTTTTCCTTTAAACGCACAAGAGATTGGGGCTTGTGATTACAAATCCTCTCTTTGAGGAAGCCTAATTCTAATACATGGGAGTTAGATCGGGCGACCTCGGTGGTTATGGCATGATCCCAAAGCGACGGCTCAGTTTTTAGGAGAAATTTTCCTGAAGCAAATTCATAAAACCACGTCTGTGAAGAGTACAAAAGGTGAGCTCGCAGGTTTGGCAAAAAGAATTCCGTAATCATGCGTCAAAAATTTTCACTACTGATATTGGTCACCGAAACTCAAGAATTTTCAAAAAAAAAGTTGTCCAGTTTTCTAATGCGTGGTACAGGGTTCACCTTGGGGCGGTTTTGTTGACGTGGTCGTTTAAATGAAAATGAGCCTCGACGCTCCGAAAAATGGGACTTGCAGTGGGAAAACGCTCCAGCACCTTTAAACTTATGGTATAATATACAATAATAAAAAAAAGCAGTTCATTCCATCTGAGAGATGGATTATTGTTTGACCGTTAGTCAAGTGTTGCAGAAAGGACTTTGAGTGCAAAAAGCATAGTGTATATGAAAAGTAAACTCCATCCTAACTTACAAAAGTAGAAAAAGAAGGAAAATAGGTAATCCGTTTTCCTTTCTCTGTAACATGTTAAATAGGTGATGTTACTACCGTTCAAAGAGTACTGATGATGAAATTGCGTAGCTGCTTTCGAAAATGCATTCTACTCGGCTAGTAGCAGTAGAAGAACCTGCTTTTTTCAAATAATAAAACATCAAAAATTTGTATCAAAAATTTTAACGTAAATCAAAGTCTCTTTCTTTCAGTTCATGAGAGATTTGAATTTTAAAAGGATGGAAGTTTAAAATTTTAATTTTATCAATAAACGCCCTTGGAAATCCCAGCAAGGCTCCTCTTTTCGATATTGAAATTCGCTGATTTTCACGTAAACTAATTTCAATCAGTTCAATATTTTCGGGAGTGCTTGAAAACCGACTGGACCCTGGCCATTGAACATTCGTAGCCGAAGCAGTTGCGCGAAATCTCTGCAGCTACAAACGAATTAAATTTACACTCAGTCCACCACGTATTCGCCAAATACTATGCTTTGAACAAAATTGTCGACAAGTATAGAATATTTTATTTAAAAATACTTTATGGAATAAGATTGGTCCTTCAAAACTAATTATCACACATGCTTAAAAGCACATAAATATATTAATCATTCCTCAGTCACTTTCAATTTGCAATAATCGTTTAAGTTAGTATATACTCAAGAACAATAAGTTATTCAATATAAAATAAAATCATAAATTTTTATAAACATTTAGAATTTCTATTTTGATTTTGCAATAAAGAATTGAATTTATTTGTTTATTATTTATTATTTTATTAAAAATCTCATTACCTACTTAAAGTTTTATTACCAATCTTCAAACGCTTACCAATTAAAATATTGCATTATAATCTGTCCTTAGTTTCACATAATTTTTTTAAGCCATAATTTTATATTTTTAAAACCCTTTAATTTAATTATCTCAAAAGTATATTTTCAGCTGCTTGCGACCCGTAATACAAATTATCAAAAAGAACATCATAAGTGTATATAAAAGATGTTTAAGGTCAAAAACCACTACAAAAAAAAAACACCTAGACAAATCCTTTATACACAGAAAGAAAACCCACCTTCTAAAATCAAGAATTTTATTCTTGAATTTTTTCAAAATCATTCTTAAATCAAGCCTATTCGGATTGATTCAACCAAGTTAGCAGAAAAAAGCTTGTTGTTTTAATATATTATTTAACATTTAAAAACAAAGTGGCCTAGAGGTAGTGCAGAAAATTCCTGGTTCGAATCTCAGCTACGGCAAGTTTAAAAAACTAAATTTTTAAATTATAAATTTTAAGTATATATAAAATAAAAAAAAACTAAAAAACTTTCCTTCTTTAATAAAGATTCATAAGTCAAAATAATGACATTTAATTTTTGGATTAATCCCGTTTACGGCTTTTTTTGGATTAATTGTAGCTAAAAGTAAGAAATTTCGTACTTGGTTTAAGAAAAACCGTGTTAACAATACTTTTGACAGCGCTATGGCTTGATTTAAGTAAAGTTTACTCAGATTATTTTTTGTGTGTACAATTAATAACTCTGAGTTAATAAATTTAGGCAACACCGTTTACAGACACAACAGTTGCTACCATCTGAAAAATAAAGTGAATCGCAAGGCAAACATGGCTCATCCTTAAATATGACTCATCATGCTGTAGCAACACTTCAACCAAACAAAAAAAAATTATTTTATACTTTAAATATAGGAATGCGAAAGCGAAAATAAAATGCTCCACAATTTTCTTTAGTCCTTTTGCTGTTTTTGTTGATGCCGTTCATAAGGTAAAGGCTTAAGGTTTTATAAAACCGAATATGACAATGATGGCAACATTCTGTCGTTGTCATTTTTACTGTCGCATTGTTGTGAATTTTAAGTGTAACATATGGTGCGTGTCGGAATTTTTTAAGGATAATAATAGAGGTTGGCAACATTAGGTAAAGGTAGGCCATGAATGGCGGTATATGAAGCAGAAGCTCGCAAAATAAAAGTGATAAAAGCTAATTTTTAATAAAAATTTTAAAATAATAAATCGAATAGATACATATATTTTTTTAAGACCAGACAAAGAAAGAGACGCTTCCTTAGTTTGCTCTTTGTAAGATTAATTTTGAATTTAACTACTTTTGTGGGTGTCCCGGAAGACCAGTGAGTAAGTGTGTAGTCCTGAGCTGGCTTGATTTCCGTCCGAAACTCTGGTTATTCTGCTTTATTATTCATTTCATCCTAGTCTCTGCTTTAGCTCTTTCTTTCTTCTTCTGCAGGTAACATAAAGGAACTAAAAAACCGGACCCAAGTGGGCTGTATCTTTTATTACAACGGCAGCCTGTTCTACCTACCCTAACCTGTTCTTTATAAACAAGACAAACAGTACAGAAGACTTTAAGTATTACTTTTCCAAAATATCCTTATGAAAACACAAAAAAGACAACCATTGTATGGTGGAGTACATAATTAAGTGGAATTAAAAATAAAAATGTCAAAAGAGATTTGTGTTGTTACCATTAACGTTTGCTATATGGTTGCCTGGTTGCTAAAGACGGTTATATGCTCGTCTTACCAATTAAAGTGTTAACTTGCTTGTATACGTTTAAGTAATTTTACATATGTGTGAGTGTTTAAGTAAACAATTGCAAAATATTAATGTGTCTGACTGAAGTCTATAATTTCAGGTGAAGTTTTTGAATGTGCTATTGCCATATGAAGAACTTCACTTTGGTACTTATAACCGTTCATTTGTTTTTTATTTCATTCAAAAACACATTTCAAATAACGTGGCATACTCTTTCCTATTCACATTTAATCTTTTTCTCCGTAAAGGTCTCCTTGCTTTAAAAATTTCAATCAAGTCGGGAATGATGGTAATGCTATACACAATCGCTTTTTATGAAAGTATTTAAACCGAAAAGCCACTTAAGTGGCTTCCCACTTTGATTATAACTTGTCGACTGGTAATGTACTTTTTTAATAAGAAAAAAATATTGGCGCAAAGTTTGAATAACTTTGTGTGTTTAACAGCTCTTTATGCCATATTTTATCGAAAGCTTTCAGATACACCTATTAAATGCCCGGAGCAGTACTTCTTTTCCTCAAAGGATTTCCTTATGTACCAATCTGTGGGTTTATTCGTTGGTACTATGTTGACTTCCAAAGAGAAATTGGTGGGTTGGAATGTAGTTTTTGTCATTCAAGGCCAGGGTCAGCTCGTTTTGAAGCAGCTTTTCACCGCATGTAGACAGGCACACATGGTGCTCAGAGAGCTCCTTGGCAGGAATGCACTTAAGGTACTCGGATACAATCAGAGGACCCTAAGCTGGATAACTGTTTTGATCACAGGGCATGGCAACTTCAAATATCACCTGCACAAGCTTAAAATTGTGAAGGATGATGTTAGCTGAATGTGTATTGAGACTGCTGAGACAGCAGCGCATGTAGTACGCGAGAGTCAAGACATGGCCAGCAATAGACTTTAAACCACCGGCAGGCACACGTTGGATGTGGGTGCTATGGGGAAAATTAGTCTTAAGCAAATGCCGACGATCACGAATGACTCCGTGATCAGGATTGTAGACAATTATCAGTCTACAATGTGAAGTCACGAAAGTCTAAAGCAAACGCCAGGGACGGCACGGTACTCAGTGAGGTTGCGATACCCTTTGGGTATCCTTGAAATCTCTGAAAACGAAGGGGGGTCGAAAAGGGACCCATTTATGAAAGAGGTCTGCTTCGGTATCATCCCTACATTTAAAAAAAAATAATCAGCTTTTCAAACAATTTTAACATAGTTGGTAGCAAACTTGTAGGCCTACAAAACTACACCTTCGAGGATCTTTACCAGGACTAGGAATCGTCGTTAATGAGGACACCTTTCATATTGGCGGGAAATGTTCAAGCCATATTATGGCATTAAAAATAAAAAGAAATAATCTTTTATCTGTGAAAGTTAGCTCTTTAAACATTTTGTTGCTTTTTTTATCAACCATAGGAGCTTTTTTTCATTTAAGATGGCATTAGTCTCTACAACTTTTAAATTCCGGAAACGTATTTTTATAGGATCTTTACCAACAACAGGCGTTAGCCCCTTACGTCAGTGCATGTATTGGTAGTAAATTTATTTTCTTAAATGATTTTCGTACAGATCTCCACGTGGAGATGGCTTTGCTTTTAAACTGTTGACTTAGTCCAAAGTAGCATTTATTAGCCAATATTGTTCTCCTTTTTATCACAAAACTAATGTTATTTGTTTTGTTGATGGTGGTGCCCAGGCAGATAAATGGTTGACAATTTTAAAGCTGTAGTTTCCAATTTCCACGGTCTACCCAATTCTGCTGGACATCTTAAACGTTGATATCATAAATTTTATTTTATTGGCACTAACTGTCAGACCCATTTTATTTTTTTGATTCTTTCTCAACTTTTTTCAAAAGGTGGAAGTTACTGCTCGAAATGTTTTCCCGATTATATCGATATCGTCAACGTTAGCGGGTAACATTCGTTGTTTTATGTATATTGTGTAAGTTCTACTCACATTTTCCTCTCGTGTAAATTCTTCTAAGGGGATACTAAAAAGATTAAAAGAAACATTGTCTTGTCTGCTTGTCTGAAACCTTGTTTGGCACTGGAAGGTTCAGATATATACCTTTTTATCTTATCTGACGATTGCACATCAGTTAAAGTTATCCTGCAGAGTCGTATTTGTTTCGCAGGGATACCAAACTCAAACTTAGTCTGAAACACCTTTGAACGTGTGAAGCTGTCGAAAGCGGCCTTATGAGTCTTTTTCAGGATTTGGCATAGTTTAGGTATGGTGTGATAAGCACACAACAAAATCTTAATAAATATATATATCATAACCATTCCTCTAATTTATCAAACAGACGTTGCCAGCGATTTGTTTTGTTTCTTTCAGCATTATGTAAGTTAATTACAGAAATATACAAAAAATAAAACAAGACCTGCCAGACGTTCTAAAACTCTATAATTTACTAAGATTTTGAATATTTTAAATTATTATTTCTTCTTGCTTGCCTGCACCTGTTGTATAATTTATCAAGTCGTGTCAAATAACTCAACCGCAGGTGTACAAATTTTGTATTAAATCAAGCTAAAGCACACGGAGTTTTTAAGTGAAATAATAAAAATTTAACTTTTTATTTCACTCATGCACAACACTAAAACGTTTTTTTATGCATAAACGCGCCATCATCTTTATCACAAGGCACGCTAATATTTCTAAGTGAAAATAGTTAATTTTCTATCAGCAATATTTTTATTTAATAGTTGCCAACGACATTGAAGACATATTTTTGTTTATAAAACATTTCATTATGGTTCATTTGGGAAATTGCATTTTTCCGTATGTGGCTGCTTGCCTTTTTGTCTGCTTTATTCCCTTAAACTTTTTTTTTTGACATTGGCACAGGATGTTCAACTTAAATTTTTTTTTACAAAAGCCATGTTGCTTGTTGTTTTACTCTCTTTTACTTTATTTTTGATAATTTATAAGCTTTTTTTAACATACAAGTGCTTGCTGTTATACCCATTTCCTGAATCCTTGTTTAGAGTTTTTTTCTTTTAGTTTTATTTTTTTTTTTAATTTTGTTTGTTGTATCCCAAATGCATGTATATAGCTAAAAAGTTTACGATATCAGTTTGAGGCAGAATAGTTTTATGATTTCTTCTTACTTCCTTTTTTATTTTCCTCTTTTCCATAACATTTTATTGTATTGTCTATGTGAAGATACCAACTAAACTAAACAAATTATTTTTGAGTGAAGAAAAAAAAACACATCTAAATACGTATATTTAAGACCCTTTATGTCTAGACATATGAACGTGAATAATTACTGATTCAAGGGCTTCTTAAGTAGTATTTTTAACAGAATGAAAACCTTTTTTCTGAGTATCATAAATTTGGTTTTTTTATTTTTTATGTTTTTCTACGGGCTCTTGTTATTTTTTGAATTTTTTTTAGTTTCTCTGACTAAGGGAAAGCTTTTAAATTAAATTAGTTGACTACATTTTATACGAGTATACAAAAGTGGATTTTTCATGACGACTAGCTCGCAAACATTGATACATATTTAAGAGTAAGTCCATATTAAGTTAATATATCTGGCATATAAGAACGCAACTACTCTAAAAGAACCCAGTTTAACTTATTACAGTGGGCTTGTTTTAGCTGCATAAAATTATGTACTTTCCATAGCTATAATTCGACAGTTCAAAATATTTATTAGTGTTGGTGTTTCTGCTCACTACGATCCGGCAAGTCATCATTTAGCGCTTAAGGCAGCTTTTCTAAATCATTAAAATTTTGCCAAGAAAAACAGCTCCCAATGGTTACAAAACGTTTTGCCGTATCAGCAAACAATTTGTGAAAATTTTTAAAACAAAGACTGGTAGCAAGCCGTTATCGAACTATAATTACATTTATTAAACAAAGAAGTGAAAATGGATGAAAATAGTGCATCAATTCACGATGACTACGACAAGCAGTAATGCAAAAAATGCAAAATTGCAGCCTACTTTACCAAATAGGCCATAAGCCGACTTAGAAATGTTTTCAAGTTCGCAAATGGCTTCCGCTAACAAAAAACTTGAAGCAAATATTTTCTCATAAAAATATATATCATGCTTAATTCCATAATAAATAAAAATTGAAAAAGCGAACGTGGCTATTATTTTTACAAAATGAAAAACAAAGATTGATTTGGTGGTAGTTCGACTGTTTTAATGAAGTCGATAGCCAAACAACTTTGAGTGCTTGGCCTCTATGAAATTTATATATAAACGACCAATTAAATAAATTTTCCTAACCTCGCAATTTTGTCAGTTTGTTGTCCGCTGAGACTTTGAATAAATAAAATAAAATTCCATACACTGTTGAACTTTTTTGAAATTCAAACTTTCTTGGATCAATTTTGTAATCATTTACCCATAAAACTTGCCCTCTTTGTATCTTACCAAATCGCAAAGGTCTATTGTGTAAAAAAGTGCACCCAAAGCACAAAAAATGGTACATTAAAACCTCCAAGAGAAATCGATGACTGTCTTAGTAGACAACCTAGCTTTGTTCACAGATTTTGAAGAGGTCTTGTTTAAGAAAAGAAGAGCTTAAGGAGAATCGCAAAGCAAAGGAAATTCCAATTTTAAACTTAGTTGAAGAAATGCACAAACAATTCAAAAAACTTTCTAGAGGCATAAAAATCTGCACTAAGAATACATACGATACAATATGGCTTCTTACACAAATTCTCCTCAAGGGCAATCAAGCACTTTAAGGTATGTACGGACGTGAATGAACTACTACTTGTTGTTGCGAGACAGCCCTTAGAAAATGGGTACTTAACGTTACCTGAGTAAATAAGCATGGAAAGGATCCTTTTCAGTTGGAGGCTGATAGACCTGCAGGTGTGTTGCCAAATACGTCGAAAGTGTTCGAGAAATATCTCACAAAATGTAAGCTTTCCAGCTTTAAAAATGGTATGCCACAAAGGGTGATTACTCATATAAAGGTAAATTTGCCGGTTACTCTCTATTGCCCTTTAGAAAATTACATAACCAATCAACAGGTCATGAATAAAACAGGGGACCACACAAATTATTCTCAAACAGTGTAGGCTTGAATACCTTTTGCTAGGACCATTTTTTTTTTTTTTGTTTTAGCAGCAGACATTTTAACATACAGTTCAATCTACACGTCGTTGTTTGCTGATGATACCTTTTTTTAGTAGACATAAAGACCTTGAGTTATTATCCAAGCAAAGGAATAGCCAAACCTTTAGCCAATAAAAGTAAATGAATACAAATGCACCCAAATAGCTTATCTTTTCACAACGAGATGATGCCTCAACGGCTTGAGGCGAAGTATCTTGGCATTCATCAGGATTTCCACCTCGCATGATACCACATGTAGTTACCCAAATGTGGAGCTGGCACAAATAAATCTAAAAACAGCCCAAATTTATGGGCTTAATATCAGGAACCCTGTGTATCGAATGGATTAAAAGCTTTTGCTCAACAACTTGATTTTGGCGGTAATTTAGTGCTACTGAACTAGTAATGATTACTTGCATGGGTATCTGGTGGCAGATTCTTATTTTTAAACTTAAATCAAAAACGTCATAATAGACACAAAGTTTTAAAAGGAGCATTTAACGATGGAATAGAAATGCGGATATTTTCTTAAGATTATGTCATCCGGATATCTTTCATCTAGTTGAATGCACTGTTCAAAACGGAGCCTTGTGCTCTGCGCCACACGCTGCAGTAAACTTGGTTTTAATGTGCTGATTTCTTGATAAATAATTTCAAACGAGATTGGGGATTGCCATTATAAACCCTCCTTTTGAGGTAGCCCCATAAAAACAATGTACGGAAATAAGATCAGGCAACCTCAGTGGCAATGGGATGTCCCTGATCAGTTTTTGGGAGAAACTTTCCCGAAGCAAATTCAACGAAGCTCTGGCTGTGTGCAGGCGCCCTATGCTGTTGAAACCACATGCGTCACGATTACGATAGATACACTCATTCATCGATAATTTTCACCGTTAACGTTCAACGCCCGTTCTCGAGTTTTTTTGCAAAAAATCCAATGTTCTAATGCTTGGACAAGGCACACCAAAGATTTACCGTAAGGCAACACAATGGTTTTTGATGCTTCAATCCTCGGAAAACAAAGAGCGAAGTTTCGCTTGTTTCCGTAGCCGTTTAAGTTTAATTGAGTCTCATCGCCCCAAAAAAGAGGATTTGCAAGGCTAAAACGCTTTACCATCGTTTCACAAATATTTTTGTGTAAAACAAATTCACTCTTTTCAGTTCTTGAATCGTTTGAATTTTAAAATGATGGAACTTTTTATCATTTTCTAAAATTGTATGAATAATCGTTCTTGGGATTCCTAGTGAGGCTGCTCTTTTCCGTATTCAGTCAATGATAATAAAGAAAACATTATCAGGCATCTTCAAAATTGGTGAGATAATCAAAGTTTTAAGATAACAATAATAATAATATTCAAAGAATTCTACATCGACTAAAGAAAAATTTAGACCTAGACTTAGATGGAATTCTACTGCCCCTCTCCTGCATCAATTTTCCCAATGCCAAAAAAGTCCTACAACCTGTTCGTTACTAAAACCAAAGCATTTAAAATATTTTTTGTAAATTTTATATTTAAAAAAAACTAAAAATATTACTTTAACAACAAAGATTTTTTAACACAAATTTTTGATTTTTAGTTTGGCTTTAGTTCATATAATTTCTTTTTTAAATTTTTCCTTTGCTTCAAGTTTATGCAGTTTATGGTGTCTAGTCAAATTTATTTTCTAAGCCGTAAATATGTTGCAGTTGTTTTTTGTTTCATTTCCATTTCACTTGCGTTATTTTTGTAAAAAAGAAGATTTTTTACTTAAACTTTTTTGTTTATGTTTGCCCTCTAAAACTTAATAAGTTTAAAGTTTTATCAAGTTATTTTACTTTTTTGTCTGTTTCATAGAATATAGTTTTGTTGTTTTAAAAGTTTTAATATTCTTTGTCTGTTGTTGTTGTAGAGATTGTTTTGCTTTACTTTAGAATTTTTTTCTACTGCGTGCGTTTGCCTACATATTGGTTCATTTACTGTTCGACTTTTGATTTGTTTAAATTAACTTGGTCAGTGAAAAATATATGTCTGGCAATTACAATAACAATATTGAGCTGTCAAAATTTTTTTAACATTGTTTGGGTGTAAGAGTTAAAATAATTTAAAGCAATTTTTTCTGTGGCTTTTGCAGATTTTTTAAATAAAAAAATAACTAAATTTATGTAAAAGTCATTACATAATTTCAACAAAAATATTTTTTTATTTTCAATAAACAAGGTAACAATATTTTTAAGGGTATAATAAAATTTTTTGTAGTAAAAACTATTCTTTTAAAAAAGTTTTATATATATTCAATATTTTTGTCTGTGTATTTAACATGAAAAACATTGTAGGGAAATTAAATTAAAACATGTTAGTATAAAAGGTAAATGTCAAATGCTTGGAAAACGGTAGCTTCAGTGTGGCTCTTTTTCAATAATTGGTCATTTGTAACATTATACAAATATTAAAATATTTCACCTTGGAGGCTTCAATTTAATTTTAAATTAATTTAAATCTTTCAGAGACTGCACATTTAAAAACAAGAAATTTTGCAGGTAGATAATGAAACTACTCTCTTACAACTTTTAAAGGAGGGCTTTTATCTAACAAAACAATTTACAGACCAACAAACCCATCCTGCAAATGCTCCCCCCAAAATGCACGTTTTAAGTGAAAGCAACTGTTATTACAACAACAACAAATTTTTAATGAAAAGGTCACCATAATTTATATGCAATTTCTCTTAAGAACACCAACATGCACTCAATTGCTTTAGGTATCTCCTAGCCTGGTGTGATTTTAAAATGCAAAATGTGCAAAAACCAAATGCTAATGATGATTTGAAATGAAAACGGAAAATAAAATGGAGAGTTAAGCAGCTGGGAGGAAAAAAACCTAAACAGCATGTGCTACATTTTAAGCAAAATGTTGTTGAATAAACTACGTGTCTATCGACTAAATGCCTGAAATTAGTTAACTGAAAGTGTTCCATTTACACAAAACACAGAAAACCAAAACAAAACAGTTACTTATATATGCCAACACTAACATAGACACTACCGCAGTTGCAGTCGTTTAGTCACCAGGTGGCTTAAAACTGAATAAATAGCAAAAACTTGAAAAAAATTATCTAGCTCACAAGCATAAGTTACAAAAAAAAGGAAAAACTTAAGGCAAGAAAACAGAAAAAGGGTCAAAAGTATTTACAATATGCACAAATGTTTTGAATGTATAAAATTCACCCATACACGTGCAAACACACAAACAAAACAACATGAATTCAAGCACGAATTTATATACAAAATAAGGAAAAAAACTAAAAATGAGCAAAATTGCTGCAATTACAATAGCATTACAAACAACAAAAGCTTTTGTAAAATTTCAGTGACATTAATACAATAAAGTTTACATTAGTCAAGCTCTAAAAGAAAGCGATTTCTTTGTTATGCACTCACATACAAAGTTGGTAAGCATACAAACACTTTGCTTTCACTAAACAAAAAGATACACATAATTATACATTTGAAAACATGGCAGTGAAAATATATTTAAAAAAATCTTAGTTTTATCACTTAAAATAATGTAAACAATGTTTAGGTCATATTTACAACTTTAACTGTTACTACTACAACTCCATACAAACACATGTACGTATGTAATTTTGTGACTATACGTATGTGTTAATAGTGCAGTATTGAGATGTCAACAAACCACGTGTACGTATACACCATGTAGCAAATGTAGCAAAATATTCCACATACGTCATGGTGACAGTGGTCGTCACTGTTACCACACAAACCCATTAACGTTTACCAGATTTTGATGTTAAAGTTTTGCTTTATTTACAAAATACTGAAAAGAAAAAGTAAAAAAGAAAGGCATGTTATTTCTTTTTTATATAGTAAATAGAAAGAACGCTTATGATTTTGAAAAATAAATCAAAATAAAATAAAATAAAATAAAATAAAATAAAATAAAATAAAATAAAATAAAATAAAATAAAATAAAATAAAATAAAATAAAATAAAATAAAATAAAATAAAATAAAATAAAATAAAATAAAATAAAATAAAATAAAATAAAATAAAATAAAATAAAATAAAATAAAATAAAATAAAATAAAATAAAATAAAATAAAATAAAATAAAATAAAATAAAATAAAATAAAATAAAATAAAATAAAATAAAATAAAATAAAATAAAATAAAATAAAATAAAATAAAATAAAATAAAATAAAATAAAATAAAATAAAATAAAATAAAATAAAATAAAATAAAATAAAATAAAATAAAATAAAATAAAATAAAATAAAATAAAATAAAATAAAATAAAATAAAATAAAATAAAATAAAATAAAATAAAATAAAATAAAATAAAATAAAATAAAATAAAATAAAATAAAATAAAATAAAATAAAATAAAATAAAATAAAATAAAATAAAATTAAATTAAATTAAATTAAATTAAATTAAATTAAATTAAATTAAATTAAATTAAATTAAATTAAATTAAATTAAATTAAATTAAATTAAATTAAATTAAATTAAATTAAATTAAATTAAATTAAATTAAATTAAATTAAATTAAATTAAATTAAATTAAATTAAATTAAATTAAATTAAATTAAATTAAATTAAATTAAATTAAATTAAATTAAATTAAATTAAATTAAATTAAATTAAATTAAATTAAATTAAATTAAATTAAATTAAATTAAATTAAATTAAATTAAATTAAATTAAATTAAATTAAATTAAATTAAATTAAATTAAATTAAATTAAATTAAATTAAATTAAATTAAATTAAATTAAATTAAATTAAATTAAATTAAATTAAATTAAATTAAATTAAATTAAATTAAATTAAATTAAATTAAATTAAATTAAATTAAATTAAATTAAATTAAATTAAATTAAATTAAATTAAATTAAATTAAATTAAATTAAATTAAATTAAATTAAATTAAATTAAATTAAATTAAATTAAATTAAATTAAATTAAATTAAATTAAATTAAATTAAATTAAATTAAATTAAATTAAATTAAATTAAATTAAATTAAATTAAATTAAATTAAATTAAATTAAATTAAATTAAATTAAATTAAATTAAATTAAATTAAATTAAATTAAATTAAATTAAATTAAATTAAATTAAATTAAATTAAATTAAATTAAATTAAATTAAATTAAATTAAATTAAATTAAATTAAATTAAATTAAATTAAATTAAATTAAATTAAATTAAATTAAATTAAATTAAATTAAATTAAATTAAATTAAATTAAATTAAATTAAATTAAATTAAATTAAATTAAATTAAATTAAATTAAATTAAATTAAATTAAATTAAATTAAATTAAATTAAATTAAATTAAATTAAATTAAATTAAATTAAATTAAATTAAATTAAATTAAATTAAATTAAATTAAATTAAATTAAATTAAATTAAATTAAATTAAATTAAATTAAATTAAATTAAATTAAATTAAATTAAATTAAATTAAATTAAATTAAATTAAATTAAATTAAATTAAATTAAATTAAATTAAATTAAATTAAATTAAATTAAATTAAATTAAATTAAATTAAATTAAATTAAATTAAATTAAATTAAATTAAATTAAATTAAATTAAATTAAATTAAATTAAATTAAATTAAATTAAATTAAATTAAATTAAATTAAATTAAATTAAATTTGTTAAGTTGCAAAAATCCTATACAACACAAATGTTTTGCTAACCCTGACGTATTGTAATTTAATAACACAAAGAGTAATATATGATAAATATTAACTAACTGTTTTTACATTACTCAAATAATATTAACACAAATGAATTATTAATAAAGTGAACTTTAAAGCAAAAACATCCTAACAGAGGTTATGGGCCCAGTCATCACGTGGACTGAAAATTAAATTATTTTTTTATAAAAGAAAAAAAATAAATAAATAGCTTTAAAGGATGTCTGGTACTGCGGCGCAAATTGAAAAGTTGTCTGGTGACAACTATAATACATGGGCAATTCAAATGAAAAGTTTGCTGGTAACGCAGGACTTGTGGTCTGTAGTTACGACTCCATGTAAGCCAGATGCGTCAGCGGTTGAAAGAGCACAATGGTCGGCACTTGACCAAAAAGCGTTGGCTTCAATTATTTTGAGTGTAAAGCCATCGGAACTTTTACACATCAAGAAGTGTAATACAGCGAATTCGGCTTGGATGGTCTTATCTCATTTATACCAAGCAAGAGGTCCAGCCCGGAAGGTTAACTTATTTAAAAAGTTGATTCGTTTTCGTTTTGAAAGCGGGCAGAAGTTGGCAGAACAAATAAATAAGTTTTGTAGCATCATTGAGGACCTCAAAGAAATAGATGTTGAAATGACGGAAGACATGCAAAGCATTTTATTTTTATGCAGTTTGCCAGACGATATGGAAAATTTCGTAGTAGCTATCGAGGCTCAAGATGTACTCCCGAAGCTTGATAAACTAAAGGTTAAAATTTTGGAAGAAGAGCATAGAAGAAATGACAGACAGGAAAAGGTTGACAACGTGTTCGCCGTAAAAGCACAAGGTAAATTTTTTAAAAATCATAATCAAAGTCAAACCAATGAAAAGCACGATACTGTTCGCCGTAACAAAAATATAAAGTGCTACAGCTGCGGAAAAAAGGGGCACGTAAAAAGCCAATGTAAAAATGTAAGTACCAGCAACAACAACAAATATGCAGCAGTAGCTTTTAGCGCAAGCTCAGGCGAATTCAACAACAGTGAGCACAGCTGGATACTTGACAGCGGAGCATCGTCACATATGTGCAAAAACAATTCTGTTTTTACTAACTTGGAAGACATAAATCAACAAGTAATGTTAGCAACAGGTGAGAGCGTAAAAGCTGCAGGTATAGGCACTGTTATGATTAAATCAAGCTTTACTAACATCACACTTAATAATGTTTTGTACATACCTCAGTTACATACAAATATATTATCAGTTAGTAAAATGTTAAATAAGTGTATTACAGTAAATTTTGCGAGCAATAAGGCCGTAATTATGAAAGATGGTAATACTATACTTGAGGCGAATATAAAAAATGGTATATTTTTTGCAAACCTCATTAACGAAGAGAAGGTAATGTCAGTAAAAGAAGATAACACAACAAAATGTCAAATTTGGCATTCTCGTTTTGGCCATCTAAATTATAAAGATTTACAAAACCTTCAAAAACACAGTGTGGTTGATGGGTTGGACGTACATTTTAGTAACGAAAATTCGTGTAAAATTTGTGGTCTTTGTAAAATAACGAGCAAACCGTTTAAATCGTATACAAGTGTACGAACAAAAACTTTGTTGGAAATCATCCATACAGATGTTTGTGGCCCTATACGTGTAAGTTCTTTAGGAGGCTCGGTTTATTTTATAACCTTCATCGATGATTTCTCCAGGTATATATCCATCTATTTTATTAAGAAAAAATCTGATGCGTTAAGTGTTTTCAAAACATACAAAGAGATGTGTGAGAAACAGACTGGCAACAAAATTAAAAATATACGTAGCGACAACGGGAAGGAGTATATCAACAAAGAATTTCAACAATTTTTAGATCAGCATGGTATTAAAAGGCAGACAACTACATGTTACACTCCCCAACAAAATGGGGTAGCCGAGCGAGCCAATAGAACCCTAACGGAGATGGCAAGATGCATGCTTGAGGAAAGTAAAGTGCCTCAGTATTTGTGGGCTGAAGCAACTAATACGGCAGCTTACATACGTAACCGTTGCCCAACAAAGTTACTCCCTAACACTACACCGTATGAATTGTGGTGTGGACGACGGCCCAACGTAAAGTATTTTCGAAGATTTGGCTGCAATGCGATCGTTTTAAATAAGAAGTCAAAGTCAAAGTTTCAGCCAAAAGGCCAACAGTGTGTGTTTGTTGGTTACTCTGAGGAGGCAAAAGCGTATCGTCTTTATAATAAAACAGAAAAAACAATTGTAATATCAAGAGACGTCTCTTGAAAATGATTTTGATGAAAATAAAGAAAGTGTTTTAAGTAATGATTTTGACATATTTACAGTAAAACTAAATCCAAACAGCAATAGTGAAAATATTGAGACAGCTGGTACGTATGGTGAATTAGTCGAACATGAGAGTGGTGAGTTTGCAAAAGCTAGCGAAGATGTTGTTGCAGCAGACGTTACTAGTGGCCAAATTACAACAAATAGCAGTGGACCCGAAAGCAGCAATGATGATTATGAGAGTGTAGACGAAATAAACAGCGATGAAAATGTAACAAGCCCAAATGTTGGACCTGGGAGGCCAAAAATTTTACGCTCAGGAAAACCAGGTAGGCCGAAAAAAATTTACAATACTGTTAATGCTTTGCAAACAAACGACGATAACATAATGATACCAACAAGTGTTGATGAAGCACTTAACTGCAAATATTCAACCAATTGGCTTGATGCTATGAGAAAAGAGTACCAAGCCCTTTTAAGTAACAACACTTGGGCGTTGTCTGTTTTGCCAAAAGGTCATAAGCCAATAGGGTCTAAATGGGTATTTAGTTTAAAAAGAGATATGAATGGCGAAATTGAAAAGTTTAAAGCTAGATTAGTGGCAAAAGGCTGCTCCCAAAAATATGGCTTAAACTACAAGGAAACATTTTCACCCGTTTTAAAATATTCAACTATTCGTTTACTACTTGCTCTTGCTGTGGAGGAAAACATGTACTTACATCAGATGGATGTATGCACAGCATACTTAAATGGTGAATTAAGTGATGAAGTATACATGTGTCAGCCAGAGCATTTCGTTGATGCAAACAACCCAGATTTAGTTCTTAAATTAAATAAAGCTTTATACGGGTTAAAACAGGCCGGGCGGGAATGGAATTCCAAATTAGATGGAGTGTTAAAGTCTTTTGGGTTTACATCTTGTGTGACTGAACCTTGTTTGTATAGAAAAAGTAGTAATGGTTATGTAGACTTAGTTGGTGTCTACGTAGATGATATCATCATCGCTAGTAAATCCATGGAAAATATATCTTTAATTAAAAGAAACATATTAAGTAAATTTGAATGCGTCGATAAAGGCCCACTACAGTATTTCCTGGGAATGCAAATTGAACGTGTTGGTGACTTAGGCGATATTTATTTACACCAAAAACAATATATAGAAAATTTACTACAGCGCCATGGTCATGGAAAATGCCGACCTTTATCAACGCCCTTGGATGCAGGTTTTCAAACTTACTGTAACAAAGAAAACTGCATAAAAATTGATCCAACTGAATACCAAGGTGTAATTGGTGAATTAATGTATATAGCTATTTCTACCAGACCTGACATTATTCACTCAATTTCAAAACTTGCCCAATGTAACAAAGAACCACATAAGGA
Organism: Melanophora roralis; assembly: GCA_963583895.1. NCBI lineage: Eukaryota > Metazoa > Arthropoda > Insecta > Diptera > Rhinophoridae > Melanophora > Melanophora roralis. The sequence continues at coordinate 91,754,386 of OY757188.1, read as the reverse complement.
GCATCAAGCTGGTGTAAAACATGTGATGAGGTATTTATCAAGTACTGTTGAATATAAGTTGCATTATCGTAAAACTGGCAAGCCGATTGAAGGCTTCGTCGACGCTGATTGGGGTAGTAATGTACTCGACCGTAAATCATACACTGGCTTTACATATATGCTGGGTGGTTGCGCTTTTACATGGGAGTCAAAGAAGCAGGGGTGCGTAGCACTGAGCAGTACTGAAGCTGAATACGTAGCTTTGGCAACAGCAGCTAAGGATGCTATTTATCTAAGAACACTTACTTCCGAGATAGGCTTATGGAACTCTGAGCAACCAACTCTACTAAACAGTGACAATTTAAGTGCCCAACGAATAGCAAAGAATCCTACACATCACGCAGCTAGTAAACACATTGATATAAAATACCATTTTATAAGAAATTTGTTAAATAATAAAACAATAGAATTGAAATATGTAAACACTAACGATATGGTAGCTGACATACTAACAAAGAATTTGCCTAAAATTAAACACTTGCATTTTATTAACTTAATGGGATTTAAAACAATTTAAATCAATTTTGTATTTAATAAATAAAGCATTTAAAACTTGTAAACAAAATATTTGTGTTGAAGGGAAGTATGTTAAGTTGCAAAAATCCTATACAACACAAATGTTTTGCTAACCCTGACGTATTGTAATTTAATAACACAAAGAGTAATATATGATAAATATTAACTAACTGTTTTTACATTACTCAAATAATATTAACACAAATGAATTATTAATAAAGTGAACTTTGAAGCAAAAACATCCTAACAAAATTAAATTAAATTAAATTAAATTAAATTAAATTAAATTAAATTAAATTAAATTAAATTAAATTAAATTAAATTAAATTAAATTAAATTAAATTAAATTAAATTAAATTAAATTAAATTAAATTAAATTAAATTAAATTAAATTAAATTAAATTAAATTAAATTAAATTAAATTAAATTAAATTAAATTAAATTAAATTAAATTAAATTAAATTAAATTAAATTAAATTAAATTAAATTAAATTAAATTAAATTAAATTAAATTAAATTAAATTAAATTAAATTAAATTAAATTAAATTAAATTAAATTAAATTAAATTAAATTAAATTAAATTAAATTAAATTAAATTAAATTAAATTAAATTAAATTAAATTAAATTAAATTAAATTAAATTAAATTAAATTAAATTAAATTAAATTAAATTAAATTAAATTAAATTAAATTAAATTAAATTAAATTAAATTAAATTAAATTAAATTAAATTAAATTAAATTAAATTAAATTAAATTAAATTAAATTAAATTAAATTAAATTAAATTAAATTAAATTAAATTAAATTAAATTAAATTAAATTAAATTAAATTAAATTAAATTAAATTAAATTAAATTAAATTAAATTAAATTAAATTAAATTAAATTAAATTAAATTAAATTAAATTAAATTAAATTAAATTAAATTAAATTAAATTAAATTAAATTAAATTAAATTAAATTAAATTAAATTAAATTAAATTAAATTAAATTAAATTTTTTTTTTTTTTTTCGGGTAGGGAGGGAAAATGCCTAACGCATCTCAGAAACTGTCGTCACAGTTCTGGTATGTAGGGATCGCACCCACTAAAAACCCCCCTTTTTGTTCTTTGAGCCATTGCTCCACCCCGGTACCGCTTTCGCATTGCTTCAGGGTGGGGCTCCTCCTTTGTTTCTACCGAACAACAGCTGTTGTGCCTACGTCTAGGTCCCGCTTTTTATTACGCAATATTCCTTCGGTGTATGCCACCACATGATTCCAATTGCCCTCATTTTCCATCATGACATCTACAATGTTTTCTGGAGATACTTCGCCTATTCGCACTCCGAGGGTATGTCGTTCTGAACTCCATCTAGCACATCTAAAAAATGTATGTTCTGCATCATCCACGCAGTTGTCGCCATATATACAGATATTACTGCTCACCTTTCCCATCCTGTGCAGGTATTGTAGGAAGTACCCATGACCCGAAAGCAACTGTGTTAGAAAGTAATTAATTTCGCCATGTTTTCGAGCTATCCATTTACTCAGGTCAGGTATCAACTTCGCTGTCCATCTGCTACGTGCTTCGCTGTTCCATCTTTCTTGCCACTTAACTAAATTAAATTAAATTAAATTAAATTAAATTAAATTAAATTAAATTAAATTAAATTAAATTAAATTAAATTAAATTAAATTAAATTAAATTAAATTAAATTAAATTAAATTAAATTAAATTAAATTAAATTAAATTAAATTAAATTAAATTAAATTAAATTCAATTAAATTAAATTAAATTAAATTAAATTAAATTAAATTAAATTAAATTAAATTAAATTAAATTAAATTAAATTAAATTAAATTAAATTAAATTAAATTAAATTAAATTAAATTAAATTAAATTAAATTAAATTAAATTAAATTAAATTAAATTAAATTAAATTAAATTAAATTAAATTAAATTAAATTAAATTAAATTAAATTAAATTAAATTAAATTAAATTAAATTAAATTAAATTAAATTAAATTAAATTAAATTAAATTAAATTAAATTAAATTAAATTAAATTAAATTAAATTAAATTAAATTAAATTAAATTAAATTAAATTAAATTAAATTAAATTAAATTAAATTAAATTAAATTAAATTAAATTAAATTAAATTAAATTAAATTAAATTAAATTAAATTAAATTAAATTAAATTAAATTAAATTAAATTAAATTAAATTAAATTAAATTAAATTAAATTAAATTAAATTAAATTAAATTAAATTAAATTAAATTAAATTAAATTAAATTAAATTAAATTAAATTAAATTAAATTAAATTAAATTAAATTAAATTAAATTAAATTAAATTAAATTAAATTAAATTAAATTAAATTAAATTAAATTAAATTAAATTAAATTAAATTAAATTAAATTAAATTAAATTAAATTAAATTAAATTAAATTAAATTAAATTAAATTAAATTAAATTAAATTAAATTAAATTAAATTAAATTAAATTAAATTAAATTAAATTAAATTAAATTAAATTAAATTAAATTAAATTAAATTAAATTAAATTAAATTAAATTAAATTAAATTAAATTAAATTAAATTAAATTAAATTAAATTAAATTAAATTAAATTAAATTAAATTAAATTAAATTAAATTAAATTAAATTAAATTAAATTAAATTAAATTAAATTAAATTAAATTAAATTAAATTAAATTAAATTAAATTAAATTAAATTAAATTAAATTAAATTAAATTAAATTAAATTAAATTAAATTAAATTAAATTAAATTAAATTAAATTAAATTAAATTAAATTAAATTAAATTAAATTAAATTAAATTAAATTAAATTAAATTAAATTAAATTAAATTAAATTAAATTAAATTAAATTAAATTAAATTAAATTAAATTAAATTAAATTAAATTAAATTAAATTAAATTAAATTAAATTAAATTAAATTAAATTAAATTAAATTAAATTAAATTAAATTAAATTAAATTAAATTAAATTAAATTAAATTAAATTAAATTAAATTAAATTAAATTAAATTAAATTAAATTAAATTAAATTAAATTAAATTAAATTAAATTAAATTAAATTAAATTAAATTAAATTAAATTAAATTAAATTAAATTAAATTAAATTAAATTAAATTAAATTAAATTAAATTAAATTAAACTAAATTAAATTAAATTAAATTAAATTAAATTAAATTAAATTAAATTAAATTAAACTAAATTAAATTAAATTAAATTAAATTAAATTAAATTAAATTAAATTAAATTAAATTAAATTAAATTAAATTAAATTAAATTAAATTAAATTAAATTAAATTAAATTAAATTAAATTAAATTAAATTAAATTAAATTAAATTAAATTAAATTAAATTAAATTAAATTAAATTAAATTAAATTAAATTAAATTAAATTAAATTAAATTAAATTAAATTAAATTAAATTAAATTAAATTAAATTAAATTAAATTAAATTAAATTAAATTAAATTAAATTAAATTAAATTAAATTAAATTAAAATAAATTAAATTAAATTAAATTAAATTAAATTAAATTAAATTAAATTAAATTAAATTAAATTAAATTAAATTAAATTAAATTAAATTAAATTAAATTAAATTAAATTAAATTAAATTAAATTAAATTAAATTAAATTAAATTAAATTAAATTAAATTAAATTAAATTAAATTAAATTAAATTAAATTAAATTAAATTAAATTAAATTAAATTAAATTAAATTAAATTAAATTAAATTAAATTAAATTAAATTAAATTAAATTAAATTAAATTAAATTAAATTAAATTAAATTAAATTAAATTAAATTTTTTTTTTTTTTTTTTTTTTTTTTTTTTTCGGGTAGGGAGGGAAAATGCCTAACGCATCTCAGAAACTGTCGTCACAGTTCTGGTATGTAGGGATCGCACCCACTAAAAACCCCCCTTTTTGTTCTTTGAGCCATTGCTCCACCCCGGTACCGCTTTCGCATTGCTTCAGGGTGGGGCTCCTCCTTTGTTTCTACCGAACAACAGCTGTTGTGCCTACGTCTAGGTCCCGCTTTTTATTACGCAATATTCCTTCGGTGTATGCCACCACATGATTCCAATTGCCCTCATTTTCCATCATGACATCTACAATGTTTTCTGGAGATACTTCGCCTATTCGCACTCCGAGGGTATGTCGTTCTGAACTCCATCTAGCACATCTAAAAAATGTATGTTCTGCATCATCCACGCAGTTGTCGCCATATATACAGATATTACTGCTCACCTTTCCCATCCTGTGCAGGTATTGTAGGAAGTACCCATGACCCGAAAGCAACTGTGTTAGAAAGTAATTAATTTCGCCATGTTTTCGAGCTATCCATTTACTCAGGTCAGGTATCAACTTCGCTGTCCATCTGCTACGTGCTTCGCTGTTCCATCTTTCTTGCCACTTTTGCATAGTGTGCCTTCGTGCTGACATTTCCATTTCCTCGCGTGTTCTTTCGCTTTGGCTTCGCTCCATCCAGAGTTTTCTCCGTTCTTCGGCCAAAAGGTCAATTGGGATTGTGCAAGTTATCACAAGAACTGCAGGTTCTGACACCGTGCGATATGCGGAAGCTACTCTGAGAGCAGCAGTGCGCTGAACAGCCGCCAAAATCTTTCTGCGGTACTTTGCCTCTAGGGCGTCGGCCCAGATTTCGCATCCATATAATAAAATTGACTGGATGGTCGCCATGATCAGTTTTCTCTTGCTGTAGTGTGGTCCTCCGATATTCGCCATAAGTCGGCTGAGAGAAACTGTGGTTTGAGCGGCTTTTGTCGCAGCATGTTCCAGTTGAGCTCTAAAAGTAAGTCTTGAATCTAACCTTAACCCTAGGTATTTGAGCCATTTCTTTGTCTTGACTGTTTCAGATAAGACTCGCATGTCTACTTCTAAGGGGATGTGTTTTCTTGTTAAAAGCAGCAGCTCGGTTTTTTCGGTGGCGAGTTTAAGACTCCGGGAATCCATCCATGTCTTTGTCCTAAGCATTACCTGGTTTAACTTGCTTTGGGCTTCCTCAATGTTTCGAGCGACTATAACGGCTGCAATATCGTCTGCATAGCCAACCATGTAGGAATCGCTTGGCATCTCGATGCGAAATATATCATCATAGCTGATGTTCCATAGCTCAGGGCCTAAGATAGAGCCCTGTGCTGCCCCTGCCGTAATCTGTTTTTCGCAAGTTCTTCCAGCATTTTCGTATATAAGTACGCGATCTCCAAGGTAGCTTCTGACCATTCTCATGATATATCCCGGTGCCCTAAACCTTGTCTCCAGAGCCTCAATCATATTACTCCACCTTACGCTGTTAAATGCATTTCTAACATCCAGGGTCGCCAAAAGGGTGATGCGTCTTGAGAAATGGTTTCCCGTTTGTGCTTGTCGTACTTCTTTAACTACATCTTCGATAGCACCTATTGTTGACCTGCCATGTCTAAAACCGTATTGTCTAGTGGAAAGTCCTCCAGCGCTTTCCACGGCCACCTGTATTCTTCTTTTGAGTAATATTTCTAAGAGTTTAATATTTCTAAGAGTTTTCCTGCTGTGTCTAGCATACACAAAGGTCGATACGCTGATGGTGATTCTAGAAGACCTTTACCCTTACTTATTAGTACAAGTCTTTGTCTTTTCCATGCTTTTGGAAAAATACCTTCTTGTAGGCACTTATTATACATTCCCAACAGTAATTGCGGTTTGTTTAAGGCGATTATTTTCAGAACTTCTGCTGGTATTCCGTCCGGACCTGGCGCTTTCCTGGGCTTTAACGCTTTTGCTGCATTCTGCAGTTCCATAGTGGTGAAGAGTGGGGGGGAATCTCTGCTAGGTTGCGGGCCTTCAACTTGCGGCACCTCGTCTGTGGGGAAAAGGGTGTTTACAATATTCTCCATAATGTCATCTCTTAGCTCTGGTGTTGACATACGTGCTCCAAGTTTTCGCATGACCAATTTGTAGCCTAGGCCCCAGGGATCATTGTTTAGGTCTGATCTCAGCTCTTCCCATTTTTGTTTTTTACTTCTGAGTATAGCAGCTTTAAGATCTTTCTTAGCGCTTTTATATGCCTCAGCTTCTGATGTTGCTTCATGAGATCTTCTAGCCCTGGTATATCTTCTTCTGCATCTAAGACATGCCCTTCGAAGATTGGAGATTTCATCAGTCCACCAGTATACTGCCTTTTTCCGGTGCCTTCTACCTATTGCAGGCATCGCTTCATCACATGCTGCCACAATGAGTCCCATGGTGTTACAAACTGCGCCTTCTGCGCTTGGTGTATTCCCGTTTGCGCCTTGTCCTTGTGCAATTCTGCTTAAAAAGGTATCCGTATCGAGCCTTGCCACGTTCCACTTTCGCGTAGATGTCGAGATGTGAGGTTGACCAGATGATCTGCTGCTTTCTACTCTGTACATAATGTATTGATGATCGCTCCCTGTGTAATCCTCTAGAACCGTCCAGTTTATTACCTTACTTGCAAGCCTTTCTGAAGCCAATGTAATGTCTGGAATAGTTCCTTCGCATCCTGGTCTTCTGAAAGTGGCGACACTCCCTCTATTCATGATGACAAGTCCCATTCGGGCTACCATGTCCAGCACCATTCTACCTCGCCGGCTTGTTGACCGCGAGCCCCATTCATATGCATGGGAATTAAAGTCCCCTGCAATTAACAGAGGCCCTCCAATTTCTAAGCCCTTATCTTCTATGCTGTGTAGTTTGACTCGAAAAGCCTCCGCTTCATCGTTCGGTGTTAAATAGCAGCTAAATAACGTAAATTCGTTTGTCTTGAGCCAAACAAAACCGGTCTCAGAGCCTTTGTTCTCAATCTTTACGTTACTGCATGTCGGTATCCATATAGCTGCTGTCTTGATGGTGTCTTCGATCCAAATGCCGTTTTTTGGTTTCCCATATTGTTCGCTGATAACCACTATATCAGCGTGTTTTTCTATAATTAGCTGATCCAAAATGGCATCAGCTGTTTTGCTTCTATGCATATTGGCTTGAAGTAATTTCATTTTGAGCCTCCATTGTTCGTCTGGCACTTTCTTGAGCCTGCTATGTGGTTGAAATCACTGTTTCCCGCATCAGTACAAAGACAGCATTTCGGCTCATTTTTGCATACTTTCATGGTGTGTCCAGCTTCTCCGCATTGAATACATATCCCTTGACTTTTTCTATCCGGTCCGGTACAGTTCCACTGCTCGTGCCCTGTTCCAAAGCACCTGAAGCATTTTTTGATGTCTTCATATTTCCTCAATCTCACTCGACACCAGCCAACCTTAATGTATCCGTTTTTCAGGAGTTCTTCCGCTACATCTTGAGATACCGTTACAAAGGCTCGAACAAGTTCTCTGCTATTGGGCTTCGTAATTCTAACCGCAATAGTCTCACTGGGATTCGGAATAATATCCCGAATAGATTTCTCGACTTCATCCGCTGTGGAAAAAGCGTCGAGATCCCGGATTTCTATTGTGGTTTTTGGTGCTACACTTTTTATTTCGGCAGATTCCTTAAGTATTTCTTTAACTTTAAGAAGTAGTTCGGGGTTGATTTGCTCTCCTTTTTCCATTTCCAATATAAGTGAACCTGTTTTCGTTTTTCTGACCGTTCTTACTTTGTTGGTACCTTCGTATCCGGCCTGGTTTCTTAGGGTTCTCAGCACGTCTGCGTAAGTAAATCCTTCGCATGGTTTAGCTATGATAGCTTCCGGCTTCTTCTTTGGTGGTCTGCTCCTCATCCTTGCCTTCGTTTCTTCCTTGTTTTCTTGGCATCGTGGCATGGGTTGGGCCTTGTCTGCCGCCTTCACTGCCTTTTTTTCTTCTTGTGGAAGTTTCTTTTTGCCTTGTACCGTCTGCCAGCCGCTTTTTTCTCTTTCGCAAGGTCTTTTTATATTATTAGAGATTTCAGCCGGGCTGCTAGCCATCCGTTTGGTAGTGCTAATACTGGGTGTCTCCGTATCATCTAGTGGGTTAACTTCAACGCATTCGATTTGACTGGCCTTATTTTCTTTTTCTGTTTTGAGCCAATTCCCCCTGCATGTTTCAGCTATACACACGAGCTCATCAATCTGTTGGACTCCTTCGCGTATCTCCCTACTGATGTTTCTCTGTCTCTGCAGCGCCCCCTTTATTTTGTTAAGAGTCTTCTTTATATTTGAGATAGCCGCCGCTTCTTCTGTTCTCATCTTTGAGATAAACTCTTGGTTTGGGGAGCCTTGCTGGCTTTCTGCTTGAATTTTTGTGCTCCGTGCAAAAGATGTGGTTGGCGTAAATTCCACATCAATTCCTCCATGTAAAGCTGCTTGCGTGTAAACAGAGCCGCGAGTTCCCTTCTTTGTCTCAGAAGGTACCATTTTGCCATTGCCTATTTTCTCCTTAATTGATGCCTGCTGGAGTGGCATTGTTTGTGGAACTGCGCGGTCTTCTGCTGCGTTTTCTACCATCTTTACGGGATTGTTGGTGACAGTATCCTCTGCGTGCGATGGAGGTGTTCGCATTATAACCGAGCTTCTCCTGAAGGCGACCATAGTTGCCTCTGCGGTGCTGTCGGTTGTATCGCCGGCGTTGATTGTTGGCATTTTATCCATGCCGTGTGGATTAATTCACACTTAATTGTCTCCGAGGATGCCTTTGTGTAAGCGAAAGCCCCAGAAACGTAAACTTAAGTATGAATAATACGACTATATTCGTAATAGGTGATTTTTAACTTTTCCAAATAAAACTTTGTATCGAGCGCAAAATAAAACACGTCTGTACACGTCGAGTGATCACAGACAATTAAATTAAATTAAATTAAATTAAATTAAATTAAATTAAATTAAATTAAATTAAATTAAATTAAATTAAATTAAATTAAATTAAATTAAATTAAATTAAATTAAATTAAATTAAATTAAATTAAATTAAATTAAATTAAATTAAATTAAATTAAATTAAATTAAATTAAATTAAATTAAATTAAATTAAATTAAATTAAATTAAATTAAATTAAATTAAATTAAATTAAATTAAATTAAATTAAATTAAATTAAATTAAATTAAATTAAATTAAATTAAATTAAATTAAATTAAATTAAATTAAATTAAATTAAATTAAATTAAATTAAATTAAATTAAATTAAATTAAATTAAATTAAATTAAATTAAATTAAATTAAATTAAATTAAATTAAATTAAATTAAATTAAATTAAATTAAATTAAATTAAATTAAATTAAATTAAATTAAATTAAATTAAATTAAATTAAATTAAATTAAATTAAATTAAATTAAATTAAATTAAATTAAATTAAATTAAATTAAATTAAATTAAATTAAATTAAATTAAATTAAATTAAATTAAATTAAATTAAATTAAATTAAATTAAATTAAATTAAATTAAATTAAATTAAATTAAATTAAATTAAATTAAATTAAATTAAATTAAATTAAATTAAATTAAATTAAATTAAATTAAATTAAATTAAATTAAATTAAATTAAATTAAATTAAATTAAATTAAATTAAATTAAATTAAATTAAATTAAATTAAATTAAATTAAATTAAATTAAATTAAATTAAATTAAATTAAATTAAATTAAATTAAATTAAATTAAATTAAATTAAATTAAATTAAATTAAATTAAATTAAATTAAATTAAATTAAATTAAATTAAATTAAATTAAATTAAATTAAATTAAATTAAATTAAATTAAATTAAATTAAATTAAATTAAATTAAATTAAATTAAATTAAATTAAATTAAATTAAATTAAATTAAATTAAATTAAATTAAATTAAATTAAATTAAATTAAATTAAATTAAATTAAATTAAATTAAATTAAATTAAATTAAATTAAATTAAATTAAATTAAATTAAATTAAATTAAATTAAATTAAATTAAATTAAATTAAATTAAATTAAATTAAATTAAATTAAATTAAATTAAATTAAATTAAATTAAATTAAATTAAATTAAATTAAATTAAATTAAATTAAATTAAATTAAATTAAATTAAATTAAATTAAATTAAATTAAATTAAATTAAATTAAATTAAATTAAATTAAATTAAATTAAATTAAATTAAATTAAATTAAATTAAATTAAATTAAATTAAATTAAATTAAATTAAATTAAATTAAATTAAATTAAATTAAATTAAATTAAATTAAATTAAATTAAATTAAATTAAATTAAATTAAATTAAATTAAATTAAATTAAATTAAATTAAATTAAATTAAATTAAATTAAATTAAATTAAATTAAATTAAATTAAATTAAATTAAATTAAATTAAATTAAATTAAATTAAATTAAATTAAATTAAATTAAATTAAATTAAATTAAATTAAATTAAATTAAATTAAATTAAATTAAATTAAATTAAATTAAATTAAATTAAATTAAATTAAATTAAATTAAATTAAATTAAATTAAATTAAATTAAATTAAATTAAATTAAATTAAATTAAATTAAATTAAATTAAATTAAATTAAATTAAATTAAATTAAATTAAATTAAATTAAATTAAATTAAATTAAATTAAATTAAATTAAATTAAATTAAATTAAATTAAATTAAATTAAATTAAATTAAATTAAATTAAATTAAATTAAATTAAATTAAATTAAATTAAATTAAATTAAATTAAATTAAATTAAATTAAATTAAATTAAATTAAATTAAATTAAATTAAATTAAATTAAATTAAATTAAATTAAATTAAATTAAATTAAATTAAATTAAATTAAATTAAATTAAATTAAATTAAATTAAATTAAATTAAATTAAATTAAATTAAATTAAATTAAATTAAATTAAATTAAATTAAATTAAATTAAATTAAATTAAATTAAATTAAATTAAATTAAATTAAATTAAATTAAATTAAATTAAATTAAATTAAATTAAATTAAATTAAATTAAATTAAATTAAATTAAATTAAATTAAATTAAATTAAATTAAATTAAATTAAATTAAATTAAATTAAATTAAATTAAATTAAATTAAATTAAATTAAATTAAATTAAATTAAATTAAATTAAATTAAATTAAATTAAATTAAATTAAATTAAATTAAATTAAATTAAATTAAATTAAATTAAATTAAATTAAATTAAATTAAATTAAATTAAATTAAATTAAATTAAATTAAATTAAATTAAATTAAATTAAATTAAATTAAATTAAATTAAATTAAATTAAATTAAATTAAATTAAATTAAATTAAATTAAATTAAATTAAATTAAATTAAATTAAATTAAATTAAATTAAATTAAATTAAATTAAATTAAATTAAATTAAATTAAATTAAATTAAATTAAATTAAATTAAATTAAATTAAATTAAATTAAATTAAATTAAATTAAATTAAATTAAATTAAATTAAATTAAATTAAATTAAATTAAATTAAATTAAATTAAATTAAATTAAATTAAATTAAATTAAATTAAATTAAATTAAATTAAATTAAATTAAATTAAATTAAATTAAATTAAATTAAATTAAATTAAATTAAATTAAATTAAATTAAATTAAATTAAATTAAATTAAATTAAATTGAATTAAATTAAATTAAATTAAATTAAATTAAATTAAATTAAATTAAATTAAATTAAATTGAATTAAATTAAATTAAATTAAATTAAATTAAATTAAATTAAATTAAATTAAATTAAATTAAATTAAATTAAATTTTTTTTTTTTTTTTTTTTTTTCGGGTAGGGAGGGAAAATGCCTAACGCATCTCAGAAACTGTCGTCACAGTTCTGGTATGTAGGGATCGCACCCACTAAAAACCCCCCCTTTTTGTTCTTTGAGCCATTGCTCCACCCCGGTACCGCTTTCGCATTGCTTCAGGGTGGGGCTCCTCCTTTGTTTCTACCGAACAACAGCTGTTGTGCCTACGTCTAGGTCCCGCTTTTTATTGCGCAATATTCCTTCGGTGTATGCCACCACATGACTCCAATTGCCCTCATTTTCCATCATGACATCTACAATGTTTTCTGGAGATACTTCGCCTATTCGCACTCCGAGGGTATGTCGTTCCGAACTCCATCTAGCACATCTAAAAAATGTATGTTCTGCATCATCCACGCAGTTGTCGCCATATATACAGATATTACTGCTGACCTTTCCCATCCTGTGCAGGTATTGTAGGAAGTACCCATGACCCGAAAGCAACTGTGTTAGGAAGTAATTAATTTCGCCATGTTTTCGAGCTATCCATTTACTCAGGTCAGGTATCAACTTCGCTGTCCATCTGCTACGTGGTTCGCTGTTCCATCTTTCTTGCCACTTTTGCATAGTGTGCCTTCGTGCTGACATTTCCATTTCCTCGCGTGTTCTTTCGCTTTGGCTTCGTTCCATCCAGAGTTTTCTCCGTTCTTCGGCCAAAAGGTCAATTGGGATTGTGCCAGTTATCACAAGAACTGCAGGTTCTGACACCGTGCGATATGCGGAAGCTACTCTGAGAGCAGCAGTGCGCTGAACAGTCGCCAAAATCTTTCTGCGGTACTTTGCCTCTAGGGCGTCGGCCCAGATTTCGCATCCATATAGTAAGATTGACTGGACGGTCGACATAATCAGTTTTCTCTTGCTGTAGTGTGGTCCTCCAATATTCGCCATAAGTCGGCTTAGAGAAACTGTGGTTTGAGCGGCTTTTGTCGCAGCATATTCCAGCTGAGCTCTAAAAGTTAGCCTTGAATCTAACCTTAACCCTAGGTATTTGAGCCATTTCTTTGTCTTGACGGTTTCAGATAAGACTCGCATGTCTACTTCTAAGGGGATGTGTTTTCTTGTTAGAAGCAGCAGCTCGGTTTTTTCGGTGGCGAGTTTAAGACTCCGGGAATCCATCCATGTCTTTGTCCTAAGCATTACCTGGTTTAACTTGCTTTGGGCTTCCTCAGTGTTTCGGGCGACTATAACGGCTGCAATATCGTCTGCATAGCCAACCATGTAGGAATCGCTTGGCATCTCGATGCGAAATATATCATCATAGCTGATGTTCCATAGCTCAGGGCCTAAAATAGAGCCCTGTGCTGCTCCTGCCGTAATCTGTTTTTCGCAAGTTCTCCCAGCATTTTCGTATATAAGTACGCGATCTCCAAGGTAGCTTCTGACCATTCTCATGATATATCCCGGTGCCTTAAACCTTGTCTCCAGAGCCTCAATCATATTATTCCACCTTACGCTGTTAAATGCATTTCTAACATCCAGGGTCGCCAAAAGGGTGATGCGTCTTGAGAAATGGTTTCCCGTTTGTGCTTGTCGTACTTCTTTAACTACATCTTCGATAGCACCTATTGTTGACCTACCATGCCTAAAACCGTATTGTCTAGTGGAAAGTCCTCCAGCGCTTTCCACGGCCACCTGTATTCTTCTTTTGAGCAATAGTTCTAAAAGTTTTCCTGCTGTGTCTAGCATACACAAAGGTCGATACGCTGATGGAGATTCTAAATGACCTTTACCCTTACTTATAAGCACAAGTCTTTGTCTTTTCCATGCTTTTGGAAAAAACACCTTCTTGTAGGCACTTATTATACATTTCCAATAGTAATTGCGGTTTGTTTAGGGCGATTATTTTCAGAACTTCTGCTGGTATTCCGTCCGGACCTGGCGCTTTCCTGGGCTTCAACGCTTTTGCTGCATTCTGCAGTTCCATAGTTGTGAAGAGTGGGGCGGGATCTCTATTAGGTTGCGGGCCTTCAGCTTGCGGCACCTCGTCTGTGGGAAAAAGGGTGTTCACAATATTTTCCATAATGTCATCTCTTAGCTCTGGTGTTGACATACGTGCTCCCAGTTTTCGCATGACCAATTTGTAGCCTAGGCCCCAGGGATCATTGTTTAGGTCTGATCTCAGCTCTTCCCATTTTTGTTTTTTACTTCTGAGTATAGCAGCTTTAAGATCTTTCTTAGCCCTTTTATATGCCTCAGCTTCTGATGTTGCTGCATGAGATCTTCTAGCCCTGGTATATCTTCTTCTGCATCTGAGACATGCCCTTCGTAGATTGGAGATTTCATCAGTCCACCAGTATACTGCCTTTTTCCGGTGCCTTCTACCTATTGCAGGCATCGCTTCATCACATGCTTCCACAATGAGTGCCATGGTGTTACAAACTGCGCCTTCTGCGCTTGGTGTATCCCCGTTTGCGCCTTGTCCTTGTGCAATTCTGCTTAAAAAGGTATCCGTGTCGAGCCTTGCCACGTTCCACTTTCGTGTAGATGTCGAGGGGTGAGGTTGATCAGATGGTCTGCTGCTTTCTACACTGTACATAATGTATTGATGATCGCTCCCTGTGTAATCCTCTAGAACCGTCCAGTTGATTACGTTGCTTGCAATCCTTTCTGAAGCCAATGTAATGTCTGGAATAGTTCCTTCGCATCCTGGTCTTCTGAAAGTGGCGACACTCCCTCTATTTATGATGACAAGTCCCATTCTGGCTACCATGTCCAGCACCATTCTACCTCGCCGGCTTGTTGATCGCGAGCCCCATTCATATGCATGGGAATTAAAGTCCCCTGCAATTAACAGAGACCCTCCAATTTCTAAGCCCTTATCTTCTATGCTGTGTAGTTTGACTCGAAAAGCCTCCACTTCATCGTTCGGTGTTAAATAGCAGCTAAATAACGTAAATTCGTTTGTCTTGAGCCAAACAAAACCGGTTTCGGAGCCTTTGTTCTCAATCGTTACGTTACTGCATGTCGGTATCCATATAGCTGCTGTCTTGATGGTGTCTTCGATCCAAATGCCATTTTTCGGTTTCCCATATTGTTCGCTGATAACCACTATATCAGCGTTTTTTTCTATAATAAGCTGATCCAAAATGGCATCAGCTGTTTTGCTTCTATGCATATTGGCTTGAAGTATTTTCATTTTGAGCCTCTATTGGTCGTCTGGCACTTTCTTGAGCCTGCTATGTGGTTGAAATCACTGTATCCCGCATCAGTACAAAGACAGCACTTTGGTTCATTTTTGCATACTTTCATGGTGTGTCCAGCTTCTCCGCATTGGATACATATCCCTTGATTTTTTCTATCCGGTCCGGTACAGTTCCACTGCTCGTGCCCTGTTCCAAAGCACCTGAAGCATTTTTTGATGTCTTCATATTTCCTCAATCTCACTCGGCACCAGCCAACTTTAATGTATCCGTTTTTCAGGAGTTCTTCTGCTATATCTTGAGATACCGTTACAAAGGCTCGAACAAGTTCTCTGCTATTGGGCTTCGTAATTCTAACCGCAATAGTCTCACTGGGATTCGGAATAATATCCCGAATAGATTTCTCGACTTCATCCGCTGTGGAAAAAGCGTCGAGATCCCGGATTTCTATTGTGGTTTTTGGTGCTACACTTTTTATTTCGGCAGATTCCTTCAGTATTTCTTTAACTTTAAGAAGTAGTTCGGGGTTGATTTGTTCTCCTTTTTCCATTTCCAATATAAGTGAACCTGTTTTCGTTTTTCTGACCGTTCTTACTTTGTTGGTACCTTCGTATCCAGCCTGATTTCTCAGGGTTCTCAGCACGTCTGCGTAAGTAAATCCTTCGCATGGTTTAGCTATGATGGCTTCCGGCTTCTTCTTTGGTGGTCTGCTCCTCATCCTTGCCTTCGTTTCTTCCTTGTTTTCTTGGCATCGTGGCATGGGTTGGGCCTTGTCTGCCGCCTTCACTGCCTTTTTTTCTACTTGTGGAAGTTTCTTTTTGCCTTGTACCGTCTGCCAACCGCTTTTTTCTCTTTCGCAAGGTCTTTTAATATTATTAGAGATTTCAGCCGGGCTGCTAGCCATCCGTTTGGTAGTGCTAATGCTGGGTGTCTCCGTATCATCTAGTGGGTTAACTTCAACGCATTCGATTTGACTGGCCTTATTTTCTTTTTCTGTTTTGAGCCAATTCCCCCTGCATGTTTCAGCTATACACACGAGCTCATCAATCTGTTGGACTCCTTCGCGTATCTCCCTACTGATGTTTCGCTGTCTCTGTAGCGCGCCCTTTATTTTGTTAAGAGTCTTCTTTATATTTGAGATAGCAGCCGCTTCTTCTGTTCTCATCTTTGAGATAAACTCTTGGTTTGGGGAGCCTTGCTGGCTCTCTGCTTGAATTTTTGTGCTCCGTGAAAAAGATGTGGTTGGCGTAAATTCCAAATCAATTCCTCCATGTAAAGGTGCTTGCGTGAAAACAGAGCCGCGAGTTCCCTTCTTTGTCTCAGAAGGTGCCATTTTGCCATTGCCTATTTTCTCCTTAATTGATGCCTGCTGGAGTGGAATTGCTTGTGAAATTGCGCGGCCTTCTGCTGCGTTTTCTACTATCTTCCCGGGATTGTTGGTGACAGTATCCTCTGCGTGCGATGGAGGTGTTCGCATTATAACCGAGCTTCTCCTGAAGGCGACCATAGTCGCCTCTGCGGTGCTGTCGGTTGTATCGCCGGCGTTGATTGTAGGCATTTTATCCATGCCGTGTGGATTAATTCACACTTAATTGTCTCCGAGGATGCCTTTATGTAAGCGAAAGCCCCAGAAACGTTAACTTAAGTATGAATAATACGACTATATTCGTAATAGGTGATTTTTAACTTTTTCAAATAAAACTTTGTATCGAGCGCAAAATAAAACACGTCTGTACACGTCGAGTGATCACAGACTCATTCCAAATTAAATTAAATTAAATTAAATTAAATTAAATTAAATTAAATTAAATTAAATTAAATTAAATTAAATTAAATTAAATTAAATTAAATTAAATTAAATTAAATTAAATTAAATTAAATTAAATTAAATTAAATTAAATTAAATTAAATTAAATTAAATTAAATTAAATTAAATTAAATTAAATTAAATTAAATTAAATTAAATTAAATTAAATTAAATTAAATTAAATTAAATTAAATTAAATTAAATTAAATTAAATTAAATTAAATTAAATTAAATTAAATTAAATTAAATTAAATTAAATTAAATTAAATTAAATTAAATTAAATTAAATTAAATTAAATTAAATTAAATTAAATTAAATTAAATTAAATTAAATTAAATTAAATTAAATTAAATTAAATTAAATTAAATTAAATTAAATTAAATTAAATTAAATTAAATTAAATTAAATTAAATTAAATTAAATTAAATTAAATTAAATTAAATTAAATTAAATTAAATTAAATTAAATTAAATTAAATTAAATTAAATTAAATTAAATTAAATTAAATTAAATTAAATTAAATTAAATTAAATTAAATTAAATTAAATTAAATTAAATTAAATTAAATTAAATTAAATTAAATTAAATTAAATTAAATTAAATTAAATTAAATTAAATTAAATTAAATTAAATTAAATTAAATTAAATTAAATTAAATTAAATTAAATTAAATTAAATTAAATTAAATTAAATTAAATTAAATTAAATTAAATTAAATTAAATTAAATTAAATTAAATTAAATTAAATTAAATTAAATTAAATTAAATTAAATTAAATTAAATTAAATTAAATTAAATTAAATTAAATTAAATTAAATTAAATTAAATTAAATTAAATTAAATTAAATTAAATTAAATTAAATTAAATTAAATTAAATTAAATTAAATTAAATTAAATTAAATTAAATTAAATTAAATTAAATTAAATTAAATTAAATTAAATTAAATTAAATTAAATTAAATTAAATTAAATTAAATTAAATTAAATTAAATTAAATTAAATTAAATTAAATTAAATTAAATTAAATTAAATTAAATTAAATTAAATTAAATTAAATTAAATTAAATTAAATTAAATTAAATTAAATTAAATTAAATTAAATTAAATTAAATTAAATTAAATTAAATTAAATTAAATTAAATTAAATTAAATTAAATTAAATTAAATTAAATTAAATTAAATTAAATTAAATTAAATTAAATTAAATTAAATTAAATTAAATTAAATTAAATTAAATTAAATTAAATTAAATTAAATTAAATTAAATTAAATTAAATTAAATTAAATTAAATTAAATTAAATTAAATTAAATTAAATTAAATTAAATTAAATTAAATTAAATTAAATTAAATTAAATTAAATTAAATTAAATTAAATTAAATTAAATTAAATTAAATTAAATTAAATTAAATTAAATTAAATTAAATTAAATTAAATTAAATTAAATTAAATTAAATTAAATTAAATTAAATTAAATTAAATTAAATTAAATTAAATTAAATTAAATTAAATTAAATTAAATTAAATTAAATTAAATTAAATTAAATTAAATTAAATTAAATTAAATTAAATTAAATTAAATTAAATTAAATTAAATTAAATTAAATTAAATTAAATTAAATTAAATTAAATTAAATTAAATTAAATTAAATTAAATTAAATTAAATTAAATTAAATTAAATTAAATTAAATTAAATTAAATTAAATTAAATTAAATTAAATTAAATTAAATTAAATTAAATTAAATTAAATTAAATTAAATTAAATTAAATTAAATTAAATTAAATTAAATTAAATTAAATTAAATTAAATTAAATTAAATTAAATTAAATTAAATTAAATTAAATTAAATTAAATTAAATTAAATTAAATTAAATTAAATTAAATTAAATTAAATTAAATTAAATTAAATTAAATTAAATTAAATTAAATTAAATTAAATTAAATTAAATTAAATTAAATTAAATTAAATTAAATTAAATTAAATTAAATTAAATTAAATTAAATTAAATTAAATTAAATTAAATTAAATTAAATTAAATTAAATTAAATTAAATTAAATTAAATTAAATTAAATTAAATTAAATTAAATTAAATTAAATTAAATTAAATTAAATTAAATTAAATTAAATTAAATTAAATTAAATTAAATTAAATTAAATTAAATTAAATTAAATTAAATTAAATTAAATTAAATTAAATTAAATTAAATTAAATTAAATTAAATTAAATTAAATTAAATTAAATTAAATTAAATTAAATTAAATTAAATTAAATTAAATTAAATTAAATTAAATTAAATTAAATTAAATTAAATTAAATTAAATTAAATTAAATTAAATTAAATTAAATTAAATTAAATTAAATTAAATTAAATTAAATTAAATTAAATTAAATTAAATTAAATTAAATTAAATTAAATTAAATTAAATTAAATTAAATTAAATTAAATTAAATTAAATTAAATTAAATTAAATTAAATTAAATTAAATTAAATTAAATTAAATTAAATTAAATTAAATTAAATTAAATTAAATTAAATTAAATTAAATTAAATTAAATTAAATTAAATTAAATTAAATTAAATTAAATTAAATTAAATTAAATTAAATTAAATTAAATTAAATTAAATTAAATTAAATTAAATTAAATTAAATTAAATTAAATTAAATTAAATTAAATTAAATTAAATTAAATTAAATTAAATTAAATTAAATTAAATTAAATTAATTTAAATTAAATTAAATTAAATTAAATTAAATTAAATTAAATTAAATTAAATTAAATTAATTTAAATTAAATTAAATTAAATTAAATTAAATTAAATTAAATTAAATTAAATTAAATTAAATTAAATTAAATTAAATTAAATTAAATTAAATTAAATTAAATTAAATTAAATTAAATTAAATTAAATTAAATTAAATTAAATTAAATTAAATTAAATTAAATTAAATTAAATTAAATTAAATTAAATTAAATTAAATTAAATTAAATTAAATTAAATTAAATTAAATTAAATTAAATTAAATTAAATTAAATTAAATTAAATTAAATTAAATTAAATTAAATTAAATTAAATTAAATTAAATTAAATTAAATTAAATTAAATTAAATTAAATTAAATTAAATTAAATAAAATAATATTAAATAAAATAAAGTAAAATAATATTTAATAAAATAAAAATAAAATAAAACAAATATATAAAAACCCTTAAAATTCCAAAAAAAATGTCTATCTAAAAAAAAAACGAAAATAAAACATGTCTCAGTAGCCTTGCAGTAGCTTTTAAAAATATAAAAAATGGCTTATAACTGACTTAAAAATTTATTTCTAATCATTTGCTGATGTTCTGATTAAATAAAAAATCTGATTCCGATAATAAAATAAAATCGGATTTGAAATAACCGCACTAAAATCCCATACATAGCTTTGACAATGCTTAGCAATATTTTTAATTCAACTTTTTAGTATTATGTACTTATTTCAGCGCGTTAATATTTTACTAAAGAAAATACAGATTACATTTACATATACATATGTTAATGTACAAATGTGTGTGTATAACATTTTCTTAGTACTCGTGGATATTTATATGAATGATATGTTTACAAATAGCAAGCAAAAGAAATGAGAGCCTTTGAGTTTTTCTACTAACAGTTTTTATAAATAAAACAAATGACCAAAAACGAAAAAAGGAAATTGTGCAAGGGGTACACAAATACACGTTTTTAAACCCACACAAGTATATTTTAAAAAATAGTTTTAATGTTAAACAAAAAGACAAACATATATGAAGAATATATGCAAATAATAGGATGTTTGTGTTACTTCCACAATCTTTATTATTTAGCAACAAAGTAATCTTTTATATTTAGCAACAAAGTAATCTTTTATATTCTTTTAAAGGTGGCCTAAAGTGTATGTATGTATGTGTGCTCGTAACAAATCCTTTTTTTTCATGTCAAGTATACATTTAAAATTACTTACGTACATAAACATATAAGCATTGGTATTTCATAGCAACCTAGCAAAGTTTTTATTACATTCATAGAAAAACAAATATTTAATGATTTTTATTTACTTTTTAACCTTAAGTTTGTAAATAAACTAGAGAAACTGAAGCAATAATATAACAAAAAACCATATGTTTTGAAATGATATTCACATGTCTTGTTTTGCTATTCAAAAACATGTATTTAGAGAGTATATTTATATGTTAAACATTAATGTATGAGGATGTAATTAAAAGAGACATTTTATTTATAAACATGGTGTATATGGGAAAGAAAACATGGTCTTAACTTACGAAATAAATAAAAAAGAAAAAATGGATTCCGTTTTCCTTTCTCATTAACATGTAAGTTAAACAGGTGAAGTTTACAGCCAAAAGATACTTCTACCATTCAAAAAAAACTGATGGTGACATTGCGTAGCCAGGGATGTCAGATTTGGCGATTTCTCACCAAAGGTGGCAATTTAAATACTTGTTTGGATTTCTAATTTTTAGTTTGGCAATGTGGCTATTTTATGTCGATTTTAAAAATAGTTGGCGATTATGATGGCAACTTTTTGTAGTCATGAATTTGCTTCAAAAGTCGTTGTATTTAATACGAACAAATAATAATTTTATTCTTGTATTTTTATGTATAAAATTTGAGGCATATAAACGAATGAGTTGCCTTATTATTATTATTCCAACTAGTAATGCCTGTGTTAAAATATATATATGTATAATAATGAGCTCCACTAAGACTCGTTTTCGAAAGAGAATGCAATGCGAACTTCCTGACGCGATATTACGAATATAAATGAAACATGTTTCGCCACTTTTGTACCTTCGCAAGATATGTTAAATAAATTGAATTACCACACAATGTATCCCCAACAAGAAGACAACGAGGAATGCCTTAAGGAATAAGTGTAAAGCGTTTTCGATATATAATAGGATTGCAACTACGTACATACATTTGGTAAATATTTACCAAAAAAATTAGTTTTTTCTTCTTTATGTATAATCCGTTTTTTTAGCAAATATTGCACCTTTTTTGTGTTCACTAATCATTTTACTTTGTTTTTACAAAAAATTTATCATGGCATCCTGTTTTCCATTTTTGGCAAGTTTTAGCGATTCAGATGAAATTTATTTTTTAGGATTTTAAAAAAGTATTTTTTGTTATTATAAAAATATAAATTTTATTGTCAAAAGCGTTTTCAACAAGGGCCTTGTCGATTTTGGCGGTTTCTGACGTTGAATTTGGTGAAAACAGTCAAAATAAATCTGACAACCCTGTGCGGAGCTGCTTTCGAAAATGCATTCTCTTCGGCTGGTGTCGGTAGAAAGAACTTGCTTTTTTTTCAAATAAAAGTTACTTTCAACACTAACGGAAAATATTAATTTCTTCTTTATTTATAGGGTTTGCTGTAGGTTAGGTGTGTCTATATGCATTTCATTGGTTATTACACCAAATCATCTCAAATCATTTCCAAATCTAATTTTACTCAATACTTAACTAACGTGCTTGACGATCTTTGCTTTTTTACACTAAGGGAAAAGCCTGCTTAAATCAAGATTTTATGCTTGAAGAGCCCGTTAAACGGGAAAATTCTTAAGTCAAGAATAAAATTTTGAGTTTTCTAAGTTTTTTTTTTATTCTTGAAAAAAATCTCATTTTAAGATCACATTTAAGATTTTGTTCTTAAAAAAATTTTCTTTTTAAAATCGTATTCAAAAATTTTGATCATTTTAAATCATTCTTAAAATTTAAGAATGTTGTCATTAAAAAAATCTCTCTTAATTTCAAGATTGAGTTTAAGATTGTGTTCTTAGTAGAAGTTTAATAAATTCTTAAATTTTAAAAATGAAATTTTTGCTTAAAAACTTATTTTAAGATTGAATTTGTAAAAATAGTTCTTTTGGTTTTTTTCCAACTCCAATATTGAAATAAAAAAACAATTCTTAGTTTTTAAATTTTTATTTATTCAAATATTTATATTCATATATGTACATACATATGTGCATATGTCTGTATGTGTTAAAAATAAAAATAATGTGTAATGTTAATGATAATGATATATTTTCAAGAATAGTTTTCTTTCCATTCACTTGAAACAATTGTAAAAGATTTTCTAAAAAAAAGTGTAGTCTTACAACTCCGACGCAGCTTCTTCTGGCATGCTGACCACTTCATAAATTACACTTGACATCGGGCACAAATTGTCACTCACTAGCATACCACGTTTTCATTGATGTTAAATTTCTAAAAAAAACAAGAATTAAATCTTATTTAAGAAGAATTTATGTCTAAATTCGAAAACGTCAATCTTACTGACCAAAATTCAAAATTAAAATTAGAAGATTTCTGCAATCTTCATTCAAAAATTTAATTCAAAATATAGATCGTAGTTTTCTCATTGTGTACGATCTTACCTAAAATTAAAAATTATTTTAACAAATGATTTCTTCCTTGACAATGTTTTTAATTTTTAAAAAAAAAAAAAAAGTTCTTCATAATATAAGCACCACTGTATAGCCAAGTGCACATTTATTAATCCATTCATTAAGCATTAAATACATTCCTCGCTACAGGCTACCAAAAACAACCAGCCAAAAATAGAATACACGTGTGCTTATGAGAATAATTTTTTAATTGCTACAATGCAACACAACTACGGGTTGCTGTCAATGCTAATTTTGTGGCGTGGTCGAAATTAAACTAATTTCTATTTTTATACGCGACAGTTAACAGATTAGTGCTGCCAATACGGTAAGATGCAAAAAATATAGCTTAAACAGTACAAAAAGACTTTAGGTGGCACCACAGAAAGTCATATTGCTTATATGTTTATTTTGTAGTGGTAGTCTAGTAAATATTTCAGTAGCAGCCAGTCGGACACAAATTTAGCAAGGAACTTTTGTGTTCGTGTGTTCCTGTGTTCTTGTAGCTTGAATGTGTTTAATGCATTAATCTTAAGTTTGTTTAAATGGCTGCACCTACATATACATCCCAGCAAACCATTTTCAAAGAAAACTATACCTGTATTAAGATAATTTATAAGATATTTTATATAACTTTTAACATACAACATTTTTATTTGCTTTGTTTGAAAAACATGTTTTAACGTGACTTATATTGTATAAGAAGTAAAGTATTAAAAAACCAATTAAGGTAAATAAAAAAAAACCAAGTACTTCTATGTATTTTGTAAGCACTGACTCTCAATAATGAGATCAGTTTTCTTAATTGAACTATTATTTACAAGCCTTTTACAAAAGCTTTTACAACAAATTTATAAGATCAGGATTAAGCAATAAATTTTATATACATATGCTTTCTCTATATAATTAAGGTTCATTGGGATAAATATCCCTCTGTATTTGTATTTGTTTATGTTACTTATTTTCTCTCTACTTTTTGTGAGTGACAACAATACTTAACATAATGAAATGCACTCTCTCTATTTATTCTTTTTTTTTATAATTTTGCTTCTGTCATCTTTTTGTTGCTTTTTTTGTGTGCATTGAAACTTAAGAACGGAATCTCATAAATACAAAAACAATTGCTAAGGTTTTTATGTAAATATTACATTTATAAACCAAGTTTTTTCATTTCACAGAAATTTGTGCTAACATTTTTAAAAACTAAAATTAATTTTTTAAAAACGAAAAAAATTTAAAAAATTAAAAGCAAAGAATTTAACCAAGTTTTTTTAGTTTTGTATTTTACAGTCTACTATTTCTTTTTCCAGTTTTATTTGAACATTTCCCTTCACGTTTTTTGTTAGATTTTTTTAAACTCTCATGCATAATATTTAAAAAGAAATTATATCCATTTTTTAAAAACATATTTATATCAAACATTTTGAAATAGAGAATCATTAATTTTTACTGGTTTCTTTCTACACTTTAAAGAACTGCGTTTTAATCCCTTTGTTACTTATTAAAAAATTTATCAATAAATTATTTTCTTATATTCTGCAAAGTTGGTGTTAGTTAATCACTTATTAAAAAAATTTTCATTGACAACATTCCAAAAGATCAACAATTGTAGCAACTACATAAAACTTAAACTATTTTTGAAAATTTTACAGATGGGATTCCATTGTGACGGATGTGACCATTTTGCCCACATTTTGAGAATTTTAATTTAAAAAAGGTTTTTGGTTTCCAAGGAGGGTATATTTTTAAGCAAATAATAGAAAAACGACACTGAATAAATATTGTTTCTGCTAACAATAACTACTTAAAAGCTATGACGAGCGTGATCTACAAATTTGAGTTTTTGAGAAATTTAATTTTAATATAGATTTGCGTAAAATATATTTGAGATCGGGCTTAATTTTTTGAATTGAAATTGTAGTATAAAGTGTTTTTAATAGTTTTGAATTCATTATTCTTTCAAACCCCCTTTTTAAAGAAAAACGTTTTAGCAAATATGACGGGTGTGACATTTTCATCAAAACGGAAAAGAGAAGAGCCCGCTATTTAGTATGTAATAGTTTTAAAATCTTGCGAACTATGTTATAAAAAATATTTAAGGCGTAAATTCATCTATTTTTTTAATAAAGACCAGAAGCCAAATTTTCGCATTAGATTCGAATCAAAAGTCAAAAACTCTTTTTAGTATTCCTATATTCAAAGCATTCACAGACAACTCGACCCATCCAGTGAATTTTTGATTCGAATCGGTTGCGAAGATTTGGCTCCAGTTTTATATTTCAAAGTTCTTTACAGGAACAATTCCAGTCAAGCATAAATGAAATTTTTTGTTTTGTTTTTACTTAAAAGTAACAAAAGCTAAATTCAACCTTTATCCAAATACTAGCTTTGAAATAATTTAACAATCTAATGGCCACATTTAAGCCCAGATCTTATTATAGCATTCACATTTCAATATAAACCATTTAGCAATCAAATAACGAAATTCACATCATTTTCATTTAGATATCAAAATAACAAAAAAAACACACACATACACACGTACAGAAAAAAACTTAGGTACATACATGTATTAAACATTTTAACATGAACAATATGACAGAAAATAAAACAGACAAAATAAAAAGCTAAAGTTCATTTTAGCAAATTTACAAAAAAAAAATTATATAAAAAACCTGAAAATATTTTAAATAAAACCAAAGTAAATTTAAATTGAAAGCTTATCCAAACAACAACAAAAAAAACAAAATCAGTAATTTAAAACTCACCAGCATTAGAAAAAATTAGAAAACAAATTCAATAATAAAAAATAATCCTGTGTGTAAACTTCTAACAAAATCTGGTTTAATATTATTAGCTTTAAAAAAATTAAAAATCTGTTAAAGCAAATCAAAGTGCTCAGCTTAAAAATAACTTAAGTAATTTGGTTAGTTTTTTAGCAGAGATTTAACTTTGTATTTTTTATAATTTTTAGGGCCACAAATTCTACAGCTTTTTAAATAGAAAAATAATTTTATTAATTTTATGGCAACATAAAAATATTTTACACAAAAAAGCCAACTTTTCAATTTTCATTTAAACTTTTTCTGCACTTAGTTGTTTGTAACAATTTGATTTCTTTTTTAACATTTTTGTATGTTAAACTGAATGCACGCGATATTGTTGCCTACACTGCGGTGCATATTTTAGTATCAATTAAAAATGAACGAAAACGATCGGAAAAAAAATTGAGTTTTAATAAAGCTTCCTATAGAAAATAGTGTAAGCGCAATACTGATTTTGTATCCCTTTTTAAAAATATTTCAAAAACTTAATTTTTTTAAGATGGATTTAATTACATCCAGTAAAAAAATTTAAAAAAAATCAAGTGAAATCAAGGATTTAAAATCATTGGTCTAGGCAAGCGAATGTGGCGAGAAAACGAAGACTGTGAACCTTTTAGGCGAAACAAGAAAAAAACGTAAACTTTTCTCGCAATGTGAAGGAATTGTCTTGTGTATGTGCAAAAATTCCATTATTTATCGTCTCTCGGGCTCCTGTATCCCCACAACGCGGTTTGTTTTGCCCCTTCTGTGGGTTAACTACAATAAGGCCTAGACTACTAGAGGTATTGACTGATGAAGGATTTAAGCCAGTTTGCTTAGCAAATCATGTGGTTATAAGCTTGAGAAAAAAA
Organism: Melanophora roralis; assembly: GCA_963583895.1. Lineage (NCBI taxonomy): Eukaryota > Metazoa > Arthropoda > Insecta > Diptera > Rhinophoridae > Melanophora > Melanophora roralis. The sequence continues at coordinate 91,727,029 of OY757188.1, read as the reverse complement.
ATGTTGAAAACAAGCCTCGTATAAAGGAGGATGATGGCCTCAAAGCTGCGTATGACAAGACGGCTAAGTGTGAACCTGGGCAAGATTGACATTTGTCTTTTTACCAGGAAAATCAAAAAGGCGTACTGCAACAAGCCTCATTTCTTGGGCAAAAAGGTTACAATATTCGAGTGAGAAAAAGTATGGTTGAGTTTGGCCACGGAAATATGACCACAAATAATTTCATCATTATATCGTTGCGAAGATCATTATTGTGACTGTCACAACCATACTCTAGGTTTACTACATTTTTTGCGAAAAATGCAAAGTTATAATGACATTTATAATAATATGCTTGTAGCAATCAGTACTTTGGTCATTAGAGTCATTATCTTGATTATGGGTAATCAAATATATGATGCTCTTGGAACATGATTGTTATAATCTAAGAGCAGCATATGTATGATAACCCATAATTAAGATTATTCTTCCAATCAAAGTAATGATTACCACAAACACATAATACTAATTTTAATCATAACTACCATACAACTATAGTATGGTTGCGGCAGTCATAATAACCATACAATGATGTACAATGAAGTACCGCTCACAGGAGAGGGCAACAAAGGCTCACCGATATTGGGCATTGTGTAAAAAAATTTATGTCTGAAAAAACGTGTTGTTGTACTGATGGCTCTAGATTGGAAGAACAAATTGGGTTTAGTATTCTTGTTAAAATCTCTGTGACTGAAATCTACTTCCAACTCCAGGACCACAACACTGAGAGAGATCCAGTCAATCACGGAGTGTGCTGGCTCAGGGCACAAGAAGATTCAACGGAAGTTTTTATCTATTCAGAAAGTCAAGCGTCGATTAGAGCAATATTTTCCATGGACACTGGACTTAGGACGGTGTTGCAATGCTTTAAATATAACTAGGCTCAAACCATGTAGGTGCCTGGTCTTTGGGGACCGGCAACGGGAAAGCTTCTTTTAGTATAAAGGCCGGTTTGAAATAGTTGGCGGAAAATGACCCCAGGCCGCTGTGCAACAACACAACGGCAAAAAGAATGACGAGAATCTTCTGAGGTGACCCGATTGATGTGAGCACTCTGGGCATTCTAAAACTTGGGAAGCCTTAATTGAGCAAGACGAAAAAAAGCCAGTGCATGCAATAGGGACATTAAAACAATGAAGCTTGTCCTGTGTCACTGTTAAGATCTTACACAAGCTAAAGTCCAATTTCTAAGGTCTGATATTTTACCAGATGTGGGTTATTACTTAAGAAGGCTGCAATGGGGAATGTTAGAAGAATTTTAAACTTCTGTCGACTTCTCCCCCAAAAATATTTTTAGAAGCGCACAAACAAGCCAATTTCCGGCTCAGGTGTGTGTCCTGCGGAACTTTTGGCCCTTCTTTGGGGTCTTCTTCTGTGTTAAAAAAAATATGGGCAAATTGTTTTTTAATTATGCAACGCAGTGTATAATAGTTATAGCGAAAAATGGCTGTAACACGAACAATAGTAAAAGTTAAAGTCATGTTTATCCCATCACATCAAACATCAAACAACTGTCACAACAAATTAACTAAAATTCAACAATTTTCTTTAATTTATTTTTTTTGGTTTTTACAAATATTCATTTATAAAAAAACAACAAAAAACTTACCCACATGACATCAAAACCAAAAAAGCACAAGAAATTTCCAATTACTTAAACATACAGGCACGCGAACGTGAAACAGTTTACTACTTACGAAATGTGTTTGTATGTTTAAATATAAATGCATATAAGTTCGTTCACACATACATACATATATATGTATTGGTATGAAGAAATGTACTTAGTATATGTCAAAGAGTTAAAAGGTTGCTTTGAAAAAACTTTAAAGTAAGTTAAATAATTATTAAGGAAAATCACAAAAAAGTTTTTATTCAAATGTCAGGTAAAGCAATATTTTAGTTAAAGTTTTTTAAGAGAATATTTGTTTATTTGTTTTAGAACTAATTAAGGATATTACTACAAATGCTTCAAACTTTAAAAGTGTCATTTTCAATTTTGGTATTTTAAAAGTATTTGACTTTTCAATTTAATTTTTGTATAAATCTAAACTCCATCATTTACAACATTTTCTTTGCAATTAATTTTAAAATTTAATTAAATTCCATTGCCATGTATGTAAACAAATTAACACACCAAACTCTAATGAACTCAGAGACATAAGGTTATGTTCATATTACAAAACTTAGAAACTAAAAGTGTACATAAATCCTATAGTTTAAATTAAAATCAATATTTGAAATTATTTAATATTTGTATATCGGTTTTACATCATTATCTACAGAGATCTTTAATATTTTTTTAAGGTTCTTTGAATGAAGTAGTTAATAAAAACTTTAATAAATATTTTGTTGTAAGACCTTGGAAGTTAGTTGAAAAATGTTTCTTACTGCCCTAAAAATTTTATTTTTGTCAATATATTTTTTTTTTGTTTAAAAAAAAGTCTGGTGATAGCGTTGTGTCTCACTGCTTTAAATATTTAATTTCCTAAAATATTTATTTGAAATGATAGAAATAATTACATTAATATCCTGGGCAAACATTTTCTTTTAAAATCTAACATTATACTTTTGGCTTTCAATTAATCTGCGTAATAGTTAAATCCAATGGTTTTGTACCGAATTTATTATTTGCTAAATATTAACCCGCTACTTCGCAAACGAAGTTTTGAATATTTACACAATCAAACTACTAAATGTGACAAAAAAAATTAAACTTGCAAGATTTTCTGCAAAATCTTAAGCCGGTATATAATTTTTTTTCATATTTGTAGCTTCCAACTTCAAAAAATTTACTTAGTCAACTTTCTTTTCTAGAAAAAGCGTAAGTATCGAAAATTCTAAAAAAAGTACTTTTCGACCATATTTTTGACTTTAAACCTGAATCTGGGCTTAAAGTCATCGTTTATGGTACCAAAAATTCAAAAAAAAAAAACATACCAAAAATGTGAAAAAAATAATTTTTTCTCACTCAGCTTATTTCTGACTTTACTGTAGGTCAATGGCCTTTAATTTTTTATTTCAAGGATCACAAACTCAAAAAATGTAAAAGAAAGTATCAAAATTTAAAAAAAAAATTATTTTGTCTACTAAATTGACTTCTGGCCATCCATAGCATTTTCTTTCATATTTCAGTACTCAAAACCTCACAAAGTTCAAAAAGTACCTTTAAAGTACCACATGTGGCATTCACACTTTTTAAGAACCTGATAGACTAAAATTTAAAAAAAAAATACGAAAAACATATTTAAATTTTCTATTTTTATGGTTCAGAAGCTACAAAATGGATTTAAGCAGTATAACCATATACATAGTTTTAACCACGGATTTCTTTTGTGGTCCAATATTTCAAAAAGGCAGCAAAAGCGTCCTTTCTAACGCAATTTAATATCTGCTTTTACCTCTATTGCTTTAGAAGTTACAAAATCGATCTAAGAAATACCAAAATTACTCTTAAAGCCAAATATTTTAAAAAAGTACCAAAAATATATTCATATATTCTTTAAACTAGTTAAATGTATTTTGGATTGTTTTTCTATCTTTATAGGTGCATAATGTAAAAAAGTACCTCTAAGTTACAATATAGAATTTTCACTTGTTTCTTAAACCTTTTCAAAATCGCAAAAAAAGTAAAAAACATATTCGGATTTGTTAAGACCTGTCAAATAAAATTTGGATTGTATTTGTATACTTGTTCGTTAAGAAGTTGCACAGTTATCTTGGCTTGATACTGCCCTGTTTTTGATCGAAGTGCTAGACACGAGTGTGTTTATTTTTCAAGCAGCAAACGAAGCATTTTGAATTTGGTTTCTATCGTGCATAGTTAAGGGGATATTAACATTCCGGCTTATATTATATTTATCACAGTTTTATTCCCTTCGGGTTAAAGTTTACCAAAATTCTTTTTTAGTAGATCTTAAAACAGAAAAAAACTAAAAATTGGTTTCAATTACTAAAATAATTAAATCAATTAAAAATATGTTCAAATTTTCACTTATTATTTAAACCATTATACCAATTACTGAAATTGTAAAAACTGAAAAATAGCGATGCTTTATCCAAATAAACATATTTAAAATTTTAATTACTTAAATGATAAAATTTATATCTTAGTTAAAATTAATTTAATTTTTTAGATCGACTGCGACTCGATCTTGAGCTGCTTGTGTGGTGTGCGAGCACTCTATCCACTGCGCCCCCCCACCGTGTTGAAAATAGACCGCATTTGTTACTATACATATTTATTGTAAAAACTTTATCCTGAAAGTAAATACTACTGTAAAAATTTAAAAAATAAAAAAATGCTTACTTTAAACAGTGTTTTTACTTGAATGAATTTAAAAACTAATATTTTTATTGAAATAATAGAAAAAAGAAAGAAAAAAGAACAAAACAGCAAAATGTAAAAATTAAACAACAAAAAAATAAATAAAAAGTTATTGACCCAGACTAGCATTGAACCTGACACCATCTAGTCGCTGGGATGAGACTCTGCCGTTAGACCAGCGAGCCATGTGATTTCCAAAGTTCAAATTCTTATTTATGTAAGCGCTCATGTTTGTTTTTTAATTGTATACTTTTCTAAAAATAATCTGATTTACAAACGGTTAAAAAAAGGATTAACTTACAAAATTTCTATGTAAAAATTTTTTTTTAGAATCTACATGTAAATATTATTTATTTTCAAATACAATTTAGTGTTTAATTGAGACAGTTAATTTTTTTAATATTATTTCTTAAGTTGAAAAAAATGTGCAAGTAATTTTTTCCGTCAAAGTTTATAGCTTAAGGCGTTTAGGCTGTATGCTGATTAATGAATAAGTCCGTCAGTCAGTCAGTCACTAACGCTTTTCCTTTAATTATAAAGGAAACTGTGTTTCTTGCTTGTATTTTTACATCTTACACTTGTATTATTTCTCGTTTAATTACAACCAAATGCTTGTATTTGCAGTTAAACATATGTTTTCTTGTTAAATTTGTGTATGATTGTGTAAATGAATAAATACTTGTAATGTTGGAATTATATGTATAAATACTAATGGTTGCCTTTATACAACTAACATACATATTTTAAAGCAATGTTCAATACAAATCATTTTCTTTGTTTGCTAATATGCATGTTTGCAAGAACAACTATTTCCTTTAATAGATGAATAAAAATTAGCAAAATTATTGCATTCAAAATATTGTTTTGTGATACAAACAAACAATAATATCTTAAAACCATAAACAAATGCCGGCAAACATGTCCGGAGATATTCTGGATAAAGAGCCAAGAAAATGTATTTTTTTTTTTAATTCATAGAGATGTGGATTATAAACTTACCCTATGGATCAAAGTAGCAGTCGTGTTTGAAATCTGGATAATAACTAAAGCGATATTTCAAATCGTTGATACACTAAAAGAGTTTGAAATATTTGTCTACCCGAAAGTTTGCGAAAAGCCTCAGCACAAAACTAGGATAAGCTAAGTTAATCAGATGGCAATCTTGAATTTCAAAATATAATAAAAGGGGCGGAGGGAGGGTAGCACCGACGAAATTTTTGGTTTTGGGGATTTGTCAGTCACGGTGTAGCAGTGGCCAAGTGAGCATCGTGCGTTCGCTGTAAAGACATTTATTAATAGTAATGATTCTTACGTGGCACTACTTTACCCTAGATGTAGCAGCTGCAAATATGACAAATTTGTATGCCGATATATAGTCAACCCCAACGATAGCAACTTTAGTATTAAAGGTGTAACTGCAAGAACCATTTCTAAAGGACACATATCCCCATCCAACACCTAGAACCTCGCAAAGTAAAGCAAGCTACAAGGAACTTTAAAAGCAACAATGAAATCTTTAAAGACAATATAACATTAGATTTATTGAAAAATTCAAAAAGTAGAAGCGCTCAAATACTACCCTCACTTGTACATGCCTTCTGCGTTTATTGCCAATTACCAGCAAATGTCCAAGAAGGTATGACTTAAGAACTACCGAAGAAATTGGACGCCACCGATTGCGAAAACAAAAGGGTATAACGTTGTTGAATATGATATATAAGGTCATAAACTAAGACCAAAACAAGCAACCTTTAGATTGTGCATTGATTTAGCAAATAGTTTTAGAATAATAGTTGAACAATACATAGAATGGCACTCAGTGCTCTTTTTTGCATTTTTTGACTTCAAAAGGGCATGTGATACCCTGTGACACAAGGCAGCTTTAATGAAACTAAAATGTAAGGAAATTTTTGAAAAATAAAAGAGCCTGTAATCTGATGCTTATTGCCTTGATCTTAATGAAATCCAACTCAGTACCGCCCCTTTTCTTTAACATCATTTTAAACGATTATATAGCCAAAGCAACTCAGCTAAACAGAGGTATTCCCTAAGTTCTCTTGAGCCGTCTGGCAGAACTGGACTACCCAAATGGTACTTGCCTACCTTATCGTAATTTCAAAGATATGCATTTTAATGCATTCTTTATTTGAAACCAATTTAGTATAACCCTTATACATGTCACATCCTTGTTAACTTTTGCATGGACCTAAAGCATGTTCATTAAAATAATTATAATTACATTCGAACATTTCTTGAAACCATGGAATTTGCTAAAAGCAAACACAATAGCATTTAATTTGTAAGATTTCTGTGTTAAGAATCAAATACAAGTGAAGTAGTGGTAACGTTTTATACTTCCAAATAATAATTTCGATAATTAACTATATATCATTTCTCATATTCATTACTGCAATCTAAGTAATAACCACGTCTTCTTCCAATCATCTTAATTATTATCATTGTCATTCTGATTTTAATATGTGAGTTATTACATATTTATTAACATATGAAGAACAAAGTGAATTGGTATTTGTATACAGATATACAAATGTGCATATACTTTCAAGCTTTAATATATATATTTACCCAATTGACCAAGCCTTTAAGACATTTCTTACGATTACTAAAACACAGTATTAGGGTTTAATTAATTAATTTAATTAATGTGACTTACCATAACGCCATAACCATAAGCTTTGCCATAAAAACCAAAATTCGATTGGTTTCTATGGTTATGGCGCAATGGTCCATATGGTCCTTTAATCAAAAACAGTGTTGCCCATAAATTTGGTTCGAACAGCTGTTTTCTATGGCTATGGTTACGTCACGTATAAATGAACCTTTTAGTTATGAGGTTGTGGACAATTTGAGAAAATCGTTAGTAAAATTTTGATAGATACACAGAGAGAAAAAACTTATTCTTAAATCAAAAATTTTATTTTTAAATTTATTAAATTTTATTTTTAAATTTTTCCTAAATTGAACTTGAAATATTTTAAAACGATCCGTACTTAAGTTTTCTTCATAAAGTCTGGTCAGAATCACTTAAAAGACCAACCAGAAAAAACCTTGTTGTTTTTAAATATGTTTTTACATTTAAAAAAAAATAGGCCTCCGTGGTCTAGACGGTAGCACACTTGTATTGCAATTTGAAGAGTCTCAGGTTCAAATTTCAACTTCGGCAAGTACAGAAAAAAAATTTTAAAAAAATATAAATTAAATACATATACAGTGAACTCACGGAAACGTGAACTAATTTTTACCAAGGGTGTTCATGTTTTCGATTTTGTTCACGTTATGATTGGATATTTTTTAATTATTTTCTAACCAATTAAATTTTTTTTTATCAATTTACTATTACTAGTTCAAAAACATCCAAATCTTGTCAAAACTTAACAACGCTTTAACCCGAAAAGTCCAATTAAAAAATTTTAAAACCTAAGTTTTTTGGGTAATACATAATTGTCTTATTAATCTGACCACAAAAATCAACCTTTTGCAGATAAAACTATGTATATCGCTCATAGGTCCTCTTAATGCATAACTCGGGGACTCCCAAAACTAATTAAATTGATTTAAACAAAAAAAAACTCAGAAAAAACTGTTCACGTTTTAAAGCTTTCAATGTTTGTTCACGTTTTAGAGTAGTTAATGTTAAATAAAAAGTGTTCACGTTTCTGGATGTTCACGATTCTGGATATTCACGTTTCCGCGAGTTCACTGTAAAATAAAAATAAAAATTTTAATTCTTCTTCTTTAACAAAAAACAATAGTTTTTAATTTTGGATTAACCACTTTTGCACTTTAATCATATTTTTAAATTAAAATCAAGTACGGCTTTGAACTTTAATCAAATCTTTTTTGGCTAAAATATGGCTTAAACTAACCGGTCTTTTGACACTTTTAGGGCTTGATTTCAGTATTGATTACTTAGTTTTTTTTGTGTATTTTTGCAAAATAACACCCAACCTAAAGGGTCATTGACGCTCTTTCGTCCAAACATTAGTTAAAATATAGAACTTCAAATTGAATGCAATGTTATCTTACTGTCAACTTGCAAAAAACTATTTGCATCAGTTTTAGAGAGAGTGTAAGCAATTTAGTTAGTAATTTATTGAAAAATGTTTTAAAAACACCACTAATTGCATGCAATGATTTGGCCAACTGGGTTAATTCAATTGTAAATGCAAGCATTACTATTACTAAAGAGTTTGTGGGTGTGATTGTTTTATTCTGCCTAAATATGAATAATATTTCTATAAATATTTACCTGTTAATTATTATAATGGCATCATTTGAATAATTTAAAACAACAGCATTAACAACAGCAACAACTACTTCAGAATTAACGAAATTTAGCTGAAGTTAAATATTTTTAAATTGCAAAAATGTTTAAAAGATAAGGAAAAGTCAGAAGAAATTAAGTTATAAAAAACAAAAAAAATAAATTGGCATTAATTAAATCACATTCAAAATTAAGAGTAATTTAAAAAATTTCAACAGCAGTTGTAAATATTATTTTATAAATTTGCATAAAAGCATATTCAAATCTTTTAGTTACATTAGCAATGTATTACAACAATTAAAAATCAAAGCCGATCATATTAGACAGAATTTAATTTTATGTTACAAGGTTATATGATTTGATGATAGAATATATATCTGAAAGAAACGCATATATAAAACGTTTTTCCTATATCTTTTTCAATCAAAGCACTTATTAAAAATCCCAAATGGGTTTTAATAACAATTGAAATGCCCCAAGAAAATATAAAGCTTTTTAAAAAAATTTTGCAATAGCAATGATGCTTATCTATAAATTTAAAAAAAAAAAAAAAAGCAGAAACTAATAGACATTTTGTAGCTTAACGCTTTTGTCACTCGTTTTTGCAAGTAGGCAACACTTTTTATGTTAAGCTAACAAAAATAAAAAACAAACACAAATACTAATGTAAACAAGAATTCAGTCAACAAATGTCTCTGTAGTCTAGTGATTAGAGTGTCAGCCTAGCAGCTACAAGGTGTCGGGTTCGATGCTCCACTGGGTCAATAAATTTTTGTAATTAATATTTTTTTTTTTTTTTTTTTTTTAAATTTTTTATTTTTTTTTTTTTTTTTTTTTTTTGTTTTGCCATTGGTCATGATTGCTGGAGGGTTTGAAAATGTGGAGTTAGGTAAATAAAAGTAGTATTAAGACTTCAAAATCCAAAATGTTTCGCTGGTTAAGTGGATAGAGTATACGTCTTGCTACCATAAGGTCTCAGGTTCGAAACGCTGTTGTCGGTAGCCCTTATAATACATTTATTAATAACCAATGGTTATTCCAATGTAAGGGGAAAAAGAAAATCAAAACAAGCGAATAGCGAATATTGATTTGTTGGATTCTTAAAAAAACTTGAACGTTTCGGTTTTTTAATAGTAATTCTCAATTTGTTTATTGAGGTTATTATATAAAGACAGAAAATATTCATGAGTTTTTTAAGAATTTGGGTTGAAGTCTACTGATGATTTGGTGTAAGAACCAATGAAATGCATATAGGCAAACTTAACCAACAACAAACCCTATAAATTAACTAAAATTATTTTAATTTGTAAATTAAATGAACTTAACATTAACATAAATAAATATATTTGTAATAAAAAATACAATTAGTAATTATCTAATTTAATAATTTTTTTTAAATAATGCAATAATAAGTTTTTCGCATTTTAATTGATATAATTAATTTTTTTGCACGCTGAGAATCAAACAAAAATAATTAAGGGTACGAATTTCTTAATTAAAATCAATTTTGTATTTTTTCTGTGCATGAAAGAAATGGTGAAAGAAGAAATTATACTATTAACTAATGATAAATAACATACCGATCTTAAAAAAACTGAAGCCAGATCATTTATATTAAATAAAAATTTATGTTACAACTTTTTAAGTGCAGTTTTAATTATTGTCTGTAACAAAGCGCTAAATGCAACAGAGTACTTCGAGTAAAAAGTCAAATCTGGATAATATTTTAGGGTGCAAATTTTCCAAACTCCTTTGAGACCTTTCAAATACAATTTGAATTATGTTCCTGCGTTACCTGATTAAGAACTTATGAAAAGAACCTTTAAAGTACCAGTAAATAATGCCTAAATTTTTTGCCATTTAAAGTTCAAAATTTCAAATAAGGTTAAAAAATTTTTATAATTAAGTTGATAAATTTCAAATTGAAAGTAAATTTTGGACTGTGGTTATTTCTTCTGATGAATAGATTCACAAAGATGGGACTCCGAGTAATTCTTTTCTTATAAGACAAAAGTGGGTCAAAAAATCGGTAAGCTATCACCTACTAAGCTGTCGTTATCTCTTTAGTAGCAAATTCTTCCAAAAAAAATCAACACCTGCCTGGTTTTTTTTTGAAATTTTTGACCCTTAGGAGTTAAACTGGCTGAAAACTTTATTTTGTTCCTTCTAAAGTCAATTCTGCTATTCTACAAATTATACACCTTTATTTAAGGTCACCTTTTTGATCCGGGCAACTGACTATTGCTTATAAGATTATTTAAAGCGCTAAATTGAAACTTACATTCCGTTTTTTCAAATAGGTTTTAGTTTCTGGTTTATAGCGCTATTTTCCAAATCAAGAAACTGTCACGAAGTATAATTCAAGAACTATTCGTTTTATCAAACTAAGTAGACAAATTAAATTTCCGCAAATAAATAGTTTCTAACATATTTTTTTGATAAATTTGAAAATTTTTAATTATTAGTTTAAAATAAAAATGTTACAAATAAAAAAACTTTAGGTTCATGTTCGATTCCTACTTAATTTCTTGCTTTTCCCAAATAAAAATGTTATTATTTTTTATTTAAGTTAGTTTAACTTTCCTTTTTTTTCACGTGCAGAACTAAATAAATCTTTCTTTTAAACCTTTAAACAATTTGTGATTCAATTAACAAAATAAACTTACTGTAAGTTATATGAATAGAGGCATAATAATTAAAGACTTTTTGGCTATTAGATTCAAAATTTAGAGTTGCATTTACATTACTCACAAAACACAGCAAATAAAAAATAATTTAAAGCGCTCACAACAATAAAGAAAATTACATACATGTTAACACTGCATTTGTATGTGTGTGTGTGCTTGTGACTATTTACAGGAAATCAAAATGAATGTAAATTTATGTTAATGGATTATTGTTTGTATGTATTCGTATTCATTTATGTGTGTGCATATGTATGCAAATATTTAATTTTATTTAAGTTTAAATAGTGCATAATTTTAAAATATTATTTCTCTCATTTTACATACATTTATATTTTACTATTTATTATAATTTGTATTGTTTTCACTTAGTTTGAAAAATTGATAACAATTTTAAACAATATTTATATGAATATGGGATACAGTACGTACGTATGTATGTGTTTATGCTCTATTGTATTAAAATATTTATTTATTTATATATATTTAACGTTAATTTAATTTGAATATACAAATGCAACTTACTGTTATATGTATTCGTATCAGTGAATGCATATTGTAAATAATTAATTCATTTGCCTATATTTCCTATATTTTACTTAGTTTAAATATTTGGTTTGGAAATGTAATGTAAATATGTACTAAGTGCTGATATTGTTGACATATTTAGTTAAAATTAGTTCGTGTTTGTCGCAATTTAAAATAACAAAAGTTAAGATTTCATATGATAAAACAGTTACTTATTGTGAGAGTTTAATTTAAAATGAAGAAACCCTCTATACAAAGAATATCTCTGTGAATATCAATTTTATTTATATATAAATGATTTCAAAATATTTATAGGGTTTGTTGTTGGTTAAGTTTGTCTATATGCAATTATGCGAATAGCGAATAATGGTTTGTTGGATTCTTAAAAAAACTTGAACGTTTTGGTTTGCTTATAGTAATTCTCATTTTGTTTAATGAGGTTATTATATAAAGACAGAAAATATTCATGAGTTTTTTAAGAATTTAAGTTGAAGTCTACTGATGATTTGGTGTAAAAACCAATATAATGCATATAGACAAACTTAACCAACAACAAACCCTATAAATAAACAAGAAATATGGGATTAAATCCTAACTAATGATTTCAAAATATTTCGACCAGCGTTTCTCAAGCTCTATGCGCTTGGTGCTCATTTGTTTTTGTTAAAGCACTTAGCTATAGGCTGTGTGTTTCAATACGCACATTTTGGTTTTATCAGTTTTTTTGTCGTTCTTTATTGTATACGCGCAAGTTCAAATCAATAAAGGTACGTTTAGACTATGCTAATATTTGCCCAAACACAACAAATAATGGTTTGGGCTAATTTGTGACTAATATTTGGGCATGCGTTTAGATTGCACTAATATTTGTTTGAATTTTATTTGCACAAATATAAGAAGGTTTGGTGTCAGACATGTTTGGTACAAATATTTGTATACCCCTTTACACTGCACAAATAATTTTATAAGTCCGGTGTGTATGACAAACATCTGTCAAATAATGTTGTTGTTATGTTTATGAAATCCATCTGCCAAATAGTATCAAATTGTGTTTGTAAAGCAACTTGAAAAGATGAGGCGCCATTTACCCACAACCAAACTCCCCCATTTTTTGCCATATGTATTTTTTTCCAAGTCTTACAAAATAAAAGCCGGGAGCACTTCAAAATCTCGTTGCAAAAATTTTCATATATCACTATGCCATAGCTAATGTATATACACACCCTACAAAATAATGGACTTTCAACAAATTTGACGCAAGATAGCTGTTTTAAGGGCAGTTAATATAGTATTAAATAACTAATAATATACAAATATTATATATAATTGAAAAGGTAAACAGATGGAGATTTGCTTACATATCATATTTTTTACCTTTAGAAAAAAATTTCCAAAATATTATATTTAGTTTTTTTTTGTGAAAATTTTTTATATTTGAAAGTTTATAAAATATTGTTGATTTATGATAACGTAATGGATTTTAAAACTTTATTATAATATTATGTTATTTATTATTTAAATAAAAAACAAAAAGAGTTAAGTAACTTTAAAGTTATTTTCTGAGCTATTATATTACACGCATCTTAAAACTTGCCTATATTAATAACATTTACCCTCGTGACCCCATTTTTGAGTGGGCGGTGAATAACTAAATTAAAACTGAAAACTCAAAAGATAAGTTATTTTAAATTAGGGCCAATTTTTCAAAAACTGGCTTGCGTTTTTTTTTTCTCGGCCAATAAATTTAAAATTTCGTTGAAAAATTCCATATTTTCGACCAATACCTGGCGTAGGGTGCACGTCTAAATCCTTTCAAAAATATACTACTAATATATACTGAAGCCTGCTTTTTTCAAAAACGTTAAAAAAGAAATAATTATTTTTACAAATATTTGCAAAAAAAGTTAATCAATTGTGCTAAATTTTTGTCAAAATTATGCCATTTTTGAAATCACCTTGAAAATTTTGACTTTGAATATTTTTCACGGCTAGACGAATAAAGATAATTAAATAAATTTTTTTGTGCAGGCTTAACAAACTTTTTAGAAATACAAAAATATTTTTAAAAATATTTTTAGCATAACTACAATTGCAGACATTTGCAACAAACCAAATAAAGTCTAGGTCAAAAACAACAATTTTAAATTTCAAACCCAAATATAGTTTAAACTGTAACAGGTAATAAGAAAGAGTGATAATGTTTTCTTTTCAGATTTTAATTTTCATTAAATAAATCTAAAAATTATTGAAATCGGTTGATATTTACAAAAGTTATAAGCATAGAAATGTTTTGTAAGCCCGAGGAGGTCAACTTTGGCACCCTGTAGCTCAATGTATGTATATACAGGGTAGTCCAAAATTTTATTTTCTAAAACCTTGGGTCCTCCTCTACGACTCCTTCATACATTATTTTATAATTGGACAAATAGTTTCGAAGATACAGACTTATTACCATTTTTTTGCGTTTGGCCTCACTTTACCACGTTTCTACAATTATTTGTCGCTATTTGTTCCGCCAAAAATATTGTAAGAACAAACAAAATATCGAGGCAAATATTTGTAACAACGTGCTGACAAAGTGTTTACACTATGCAAAGCTTTGTTCACAAACAAAGAATTTTTTAGCCAACAAACAGTAGAAAAATATTTGGTGGCTAACAAATTCGAGTTTTTACACTAGGACAAACAAAATTTTTATTATTTTGCACAAATATTAGCACAGTCTAAACGCACCTTAACACTTTCGTATGCTTTGCTGGCAAACGTTTTGCTTTTTGCAACAAAAAAATATTAAATCAAAATTTAGTTTTTTTTAATTGTATTCGCGTTTGCTCCTTCATAAGAAACTTTTGAAAACTTAAAGTAATAGCTTAAATATTCAATTATAAATATTTTTGTATTAAAAAAAGTAAAAGGGCATAAGCAATAGATAGCTAAAGGAGAGTTACCTCAAACCCTAAGACACTTAAAGATACCTTAACAAATTTATTTAGGGAAAAAACAAAAGGCTTGATTATGTTAAGAGCTAGTCTTCTATTTTTAATGTTATTTATTCTCATTTCTATTGAGTTTACAAGGCCTCTTTAAGGACTTTTTTCAATTAAAACAAGCGATCATTCCAGGGATATTTCTGATAATTTGACACCAATATCTGGTCCGTAGTAGTTAAATTGATTACGGAAACTTGATTTCAGCCGATTGACAGACGGACAGGGCTATATCGACTTCCCTGAGAATCCAGAATTTATATACTTTATGAGATCGCAAGTTGCAGAAATTACAAACGGAATGACAAACTGTTACCATTATCACTAATGTGAAGGGTATAAAAACAACTTTTGAAGGATTTGAAAAAATATATTTAATTTTTTTTAAATCAAAATGACATCATATAATTATTTTTTTAAAAGAAGCAAATTTTCAGTTGCATATTTTTTCCTATTGCATTTCCATTGTTAAGTTTTTTTCTGGTTTGACGTAACATGTTAATTAAAAATATAAAATTATTTTTAAAACAAAAACAATTTTTATGCAAATATCAGTTTCTTTATTTAATTATGATTTCAAATATATTTTGTTTTTAATCAAAATTTTGATATAAACTGTTCTTCTATTACAAAATGTTAGTTTTAAATATACAAACACATATGTATGTAGTTTAAACAAATCTATATAACAACTCAAATTTAACCTCAAAAGTAAATCCACATTTATTTTTAACAATCATATGGTTTTACATACCATTTTGTTAAAATAATTAAAGAACTTTAGACAGGTTGTCTTAAGTTTCTCGTTAAATAATATGAAAATTAAATTAGATATTTTTATTTCATTTGATCTGACAAAAATGAATTAGATAACATTTTAAATTTTAACAAAAATTTAAAACTTTTATTTAAACTTAATGAAACGAAACGGAGGTATTGTATAAATATATTTACATATCCATATTTACACATTAGTCAAATATGTTACGAAATAAATGTGGCCACTGATGCTTATGTAATATGATGGTTTCATGTTTAAGGCAAGCAAAACAAAATATAAAATTTATTGACTCTAACACAGGTCAGCACGATGTATAGGGACCAATTTTTCTTAGTCAACTTGTTACATTTAGTGTTAAGCATCAAAGCCAATGAATCACATTTTTTAATTGACTCCGTATCTCTGCCTTATAAATATTTTGTACTTTATTCAATTAAAAGTGTAAAAAAATTTTATAATAAAATATCATCGAGTTGCAAGGATGTTGTTATTTCTTTTGTCCATTTTTAATTGTTTTTCCTTTTATTTTTCAACATCAAAATTTACAAAATTATGCCACTTTTCAAATTCCGAGAAAGTTCCATTTTTCTAATACAGGGTGTCTGGTGAAAGATTTATATTTTCAAACTTAAAGAAAAAAAGTTTTAAAGCATTGAACAATAGAATGAATTTTTTTAAGCAGTATGTCATCCAGATACCTTCATTCGATTTAAACAAACTGTTCAAAACAGAGCTTTGTTCTATGATGCAGTAAACTTGGTTAAACTGAGCTAATTTCTTGACAAATATTTTTTTTAAAGCCTCAAGAGATTAGGAATTGTCATCATAAGCCCCAAAAAAATCCTAGGAGTTAGATCAGGCAACTCTGGTGGCCATGGGATGTCCCAAAAGTGACTGATCAGTTTTTGGGATAATTTTGCAGAAGCAAATTCATCGAAACACTCTGTGTGCAGTCGCCCCATTCTTTTGAAACCACGTGTGTGAAGATCACGATGAATGAGCTCGCAGGTAAAAAGAATTAAGTTATCATGCGTCGATAATTTTCACCGTATAGGTTCGTCACCTGGCCTCAAGAATTTAAAAAAAAATTATCTAATTATCTCATGCGTGGATAAGGCACACCAAACAGTTACCCTGGTTTTTGATGTTTTAATCAAGGGTTGTGGTTTTCGGAGAACAGTGATGGCAGTTTTGCTCGTTGACGTGGCCGTTTAACTAAAAATGAGCCCTGTTGCTCCAAAAAACGGGATTTACAGTGTGAAAATGCTCCAACATCATTTTACAAATATTTTTGCGTAAATCAAAGTCATTTTTTTCAGTTCTTGAACGATTTGAATTTTAAAAGGATGGAACCTCAGATCCTTTTTTAAAATCTTGTTAATAATCACTATTATAAGTCCCAGTAAGGTTATTTTTTCGTATTTAAAATCTCAGCTTTTCACGTAAATGCCTTTTAACCAGTTCATTGATTTCGGTAGTCGTTGAAGATCGACTTGGCCCTGGCCGTGGGACATTGATAACGAATTCGATTTATACTCGGTCCATCACGTATTCCTTAAATACCAAACTTTGAAATTGTTTACGAGCAATTACGTTAGAATCATTACTCTTAAAAATTGTCTCCACAGCGATGCTCATTCGACCTCTGCAACATTATGACTAACAGGTGCGCACAATCAATAATTCCAACAGCACCACCCTTCTTGCGCACCGTTTGTTACTTTTCGAAATAATCCTATTTAAAATTATAAATTTGCCGCCAGACACCCTGTATATGTAATTTCGTAAAGAAGCTATAGATATCGAAATTGAACTACATATTTAATAAGACGAGTTACACTCAAATTAAAATGCTAGTAATAAACGTAAATTTTAAATTGATAAATAAAGACAAACACAGTTTCAGTGTGTTGTAAAAGTATTTGATTAAAAATTATTTAAATACACTTTAAAATTCAATATAGAGATAAGAGGAATTGATTATTTAAAACGATTTAGTTAGTCTTTAATTTAAAAAAAATTATAGGACTGGGGCAAGAAATAAAATAAATTTCTTTTCGTCCACCTACTGAAGTTGTTCACATTCAAATGCTTTCCAATGGAATCTAAGAATCCTTGTGAAATTTTTTTGAGTTTAACTTTTGAAATACCATTGAAAGCAGTATTTAAGAAGTCAAAAAAAAATTCCTATAAAAAAAATAACTAAAATAAAACTACAAAAGACAAACAATATACAATGCAAGTATAGACAGAATCACGCATGCACATGTACACAAAATGCATGCATGTTCGTGATGAACTTCATCGAATGCTTTTTCTTCTTTTTTTTAACTAAAAGAAACAACGATAAGTTATTTCAAAAGTTGCACTAATTGACATTGAAATGTGAACAGAACTAGAAAATTTTTGTTTCCTCCCACAAACTTTAAACAACTTACGTTGTGCAATACAAACGATATGAGAAGTTAACGAGTCAAGTTTGTATATGGCCCCATTGGTCATGATTTCACATGAGGCACAAGGCCCTCGTTAGTTTTAATAAATAATAAAATAACATTTTAAAGAAATCATACAGAATTAGAAAAGCGAAAATATCACGCAACTTGTCATTGATTAATTAAATTTTCTAATTTTGAATGCCGGAACGAGATTTTTTCTCCATCCAATATATTTTGCTTCATCTTTAAAGACGAAACAAACGGCAAATATTATCAAAGACAACATTTTTTGAAGATGATCAACTGGGTATAAGTTTGCTAATATGTGCATTTGAGTGGGTGTGTTTGTAGGTGTGTGTGTGTGGGTTTGCAGCATTCAGTTTAAAATTAATAAACTCCCACCTGTCGCACTTCCTTGAAAAAATGAAACTAATTGACATTAAATTAATTAAAATCTTATCAACGTGATTTTGGTGTTGTTATTATACTTTTGCTATTTTTTTTTTTTTTGGGGGGGGGGTGGATTTTTACTTTAGTACCTTTAGAAGTTACATTACTTCTTGCCAGTGCTTGATTTAGTGGCAAATTCATAGCAGTATAGCCAGAGATATTAAACAAAAATATTTAACAGGAGAAGATTGTGCGAGAGAAATCTATTTGTATTTGTTACTTTGTCTCAAAATAAGAATAAAAGGCCGTAAGAAAATAAATTCCTAAGTCGAGATCTTTCCTAAGTCATTAGCTTTATTTTGGCCAAACCAATGCTATTACGATTGTTTCGTATCCTAATTATAAGCGGATCTATCTGTTTTTCTGCAGCCCTGAGAATTCTAATCGATTATCAGCCTTAAGTTCTAATCTGAGGGTTTTCTCAAAATATGGTCAATCCAGCTTCATTTTTTGCGATTTCTGTGTGGATTGGTATTTTGCCTGTTTATTGTCACTGTAACAACACGTTCTCGCTGTTAGCCGGGGTAGACTCAGCGGATGACCGGGTCGTGTCCATAAAAAAAGAAGAAGAATTGGTGAGTCAAGTTTCAAATGTTTATTTGTTCTTTGGATAAGGACACAAAAAAAATAAAGAAATAAAAAATGATAAACGTATAATAAAAACTTGCAGATGTTGTTTGTCTTCTTAAATTTATATCCAGGACTCTCATCAGTATTGCAGGGTAGAATAAACATTCGAGAAAAAGCACGGATCTTAGTTTTTAGGAGAATTTTTTTAAATTACTTTTTTGCCTTTGGTGCATGGAGCATTTAAAAAGGAGAACTGATATGGAACTCCCCTGCAGTAAGATGCGTGTCAATTGTTCTGATGTTAGATACAGGGAAGGTCGTTATTCTACATTCAAAAGGAGTTCCCTTGAAGTAATTTTGAAAGGAAATGATCTCTGTGGCTTCTTTGTAATGATACTTAAAACTTTAATGTCCAGTTGCACAAATTTTCCTTTTTTCACGAATTTAAAAAAAAAAAGGACTGTTGATCATGGAAAATTTTGACTGAATACCATGCACACTGTCGCGTTTTTGAGAGGTGTGAAGTTTCCTGGTTTACGGACGTGGATTTGGCAGGGACCGTAATAATAACGCAAAAAAATACATCTCAAAAAAATAATGCTTATTTTTTGATTTTCATATTTTTTTTTTAAATTAATTATTTTTGGCTTTAACTTTTTCGTCGAGAAATAACAATATTTTTATAATTTTTTTTGCAGAAATAATTGTTATTTTAAAATTTTTATAAAAACAATTATAATAAATAGCCGTTGTTTTTTTTTTTTTTTTTGGTAAATTATAATAAAAAAAATAATTATTATCATTTTTGACGAAAGAATTCAAGCCAAAAATAATTATTTTTTTTGGGTAAAAAAAATTTAAAATTATAAATTTAAAAAGCACTTGATTTTCAAAAAATCTAGTTTATTTCCATTTATTTTCTGTACTTCACTTGACTTTAAAATGCTTATTTATACGGTTTTTTTCCATTAAAAATTCGAAAATAATTATAATTAAAGTCTCTGGTATTTGGTAACGTTTTAATTCGCAAATATTAAAACTAAGTCATCATCACTAAGATGAATGGAAAGTATTGAAATTTTTTTTTATATTAACTTTAAATAAATTTTATTTCATATAAAAATTGCTTATTGTAATGTTTTTATTCCTAATTTATCAATAATATATTTATTATTTTGTAGAAGAAATTCTGATAGGTGTATTCCAGTGAAATCTGTTAAAATTTTTATAATGGGCTCTCATTTTTTTATACGTTGCAAAGTCATAATGATTATTACCTTTGAAAGGGCGTTAGTAATAACATTTGTAAGTATATATGGTCCACGTAAAACGTCACAAATTAGGAAAAATCTAATTTTCTTTACCTATCGATGAACTTACGTCAAAAAGAAAACGAAGATGAATGAGATATAAATAAGTTGGTTCATGTTTTATTTGTTTTCAAAGAGCTTAAAATGTTCACATGCTAAATAATCGGTTCTCCCTTTTTTTACTTTTTGATAAAAATGTCATACCCGTCGCATTTCATAAAGGCAAAAATAGTTTTTTGTAGAAGTAATGAAGAAAATCCTTTAAACTACTGTAAAAATCAAGAACATTTTACATAACTAGATCTTACATTCAAAACTACCTTAAATTTAAATTTTGTAAGATCACACCTGTCACAGTCTTCAAGCGATCACTGTAAGCAGAAATTTTTTTTTGCAGTATCTTCTTATTATTATTTGCTTAAAAACATATCATCCTTGAAAACTAAAGCCTTGTTTTAAACCAAATTTTAAATTCTTTTTTGTTTTAAAACTCCATAAAACTTTAATTTAATTTTCATTTACTGCTTGGTAACTAGTTACTCGACTAGTTACTTTTAAGCACATTTGTAAAAGGGTCTCGTAAATTTCGGGACAAGTTTAACAATAATAACTAGTTTTTCAGTCAAAAAGTAACAAGTGTTTCTTAATCTCCATAATGACTTCTTAGCTTACTATGTAAGCAAAGGCCCTTGTTGTAATATCACTCTCTCTTTTGAGTGTGTTTGTGTGTTCATGTATGTTTATATATTTGGTGCACTGAAGTTGGCGTCTACTCTTGTCAATTACTAAAGTAAAATGCAGACATTACAACACCAACACTTTTGCCACATTCGTTTACTTGCTTATGCGAGAAGTTCACATGCACTTAAATAAACAAGCACACATACATATGTATGCATGTATGTATGTACATAATTCATTATCTTTTTCCACTCTTTTTAAAAAAAACAGACATAGTTAAGGCAACATAAAAGATAAAGTGGAATACGACAGGCAGACAAACTTAGACATATACTACTACAACAAATACAAACATACACACATGTGTAAGCTTATGCATAAAAAAGAAGAAGAAAATTAGTTTGAGAGACTTGTAGACAGAGACATATAGAGACAAAGTAAATGTTTGCAGATATTGTCATTTTGCAACTTTTTTGTTCTTTTTTTTTACTTTATTGTTTTAAGTTGCTACTGCTGTCTGCCTTTATGTGCTTACAAACACTGTTGCATATGTATGTGTCTGTTTTCAATGCCAATAATTGCAAGTAAAATTCTTTGTTTAACGTCGCACAATTAAGAAATAAACTGACAATTGGTAATAAATAATTTTTATAATTTCTAAAAGTGCATAAAAAGAAAGTGCATAAAAAGAAAGTTTTTAGGTCAAAAAAAGATGTTCTTTTTAAAAAATTAAACATTTCTTTGCATACCTTTAAATTAAAATAATATAGTTTTTTAAAGTAGCGCTTTTTGAAACTCTTCGCTGCCAACTTAATTATTCAATAAACATTTTTTTGTATTCATATTGAAAGCTCATAGATTTTTTTCCCTTTTAATGATTTCTTCTTCTGCTGTTTAAGCATTCTTCTGTTTACTTACAGCTTCGCGTTTTTTGCCTTTGTGAAGAAACGTTGATTAATTTTTTGTAATTTCCTTTCAATTGGTATTGATTTTAAAATCACAAAATTTAATTAAATTTGTAACAATATGGTTAAAGGAAACGTTTATATAGAGAAAAAAACTACTTTGAAACTAAAAAAAAATGACGACAGAAATAATAACATTGGATCCCTTAAATATTTCCGACAAGCAAAAAAAAACTATTCAAAACCAAGCGGAAGTTAGTTAATCAGTGAGTTTCTAGAGCTTTACATGACAAGACCAGAAAATGTGATAAATTAGTGTTTTAAAAATATTTTCTTTGAAAGAAATACCGGGTGTCCGGTGACAAATTTATATTTCTAAATGCGTAAAAAAAGTAATAAGCGGTGTGGAGGGGGGGTGGCAATGTTAAAAAAATCGATTTTGCGAGTTTGTCAATCACGATGTCGCATGGTTTGAGTGAGCATCACGCATTCGCTGTGGAGACATTTTTTAAGAGTAATGGTTCTTACGTAATTGCCTGCCGACAATTTTTTCAAATTTTGGTATTTCACGAATATGTGATGAACCGAATGTAAATTTAATTTGCTCGTGGGTGCAAAGATTCTATGCAGCTGCTCTGGCTTTTAATTCCCACGGCCAGGGTTCAGTGGAGCTTCAAGCACTCCCAAAATCATTGAACTTGTTAAAAACAGTTTACGTGAAACTCCGCGATTTTCAGTATGGAAAAGAGCAGCATCACTGGGACTTTTAAGAGTGAATTTTTAAATGCAAATTTTTGAAGAACTAAAAGAAAGTGAAATTTTTGTGTAACAGTAGTAAAAGTTTTTCACGCTGTAATATTTTGGAGCGACAAGCCTAATTTTAACTCAAACGGTCACGTCAACAAGCAAAACTGCCCTAATTGTTCTATAAAAACCCGCAACCCTCGATTGAAACATCAACAACCATTTCATTGCCCCAGGGTAACTGCTTGGTGCGCCTTATCCACGCATGATTATGAAAATCTTTTTGTCAAACCTGTGAGCTCATCTTCCGTACTTTTCACACACGTGGTTTCAACAAACTGAGGCGACTGCACACACAGCCAAACTTACGACAAATTTGTTTCGGAAATATGAATATCAAATAAATATACCAAATACATATCGATTAAATGCCTTCTTACTTTCAAACGCAAAGTTTATAAATCTATGATTAGATGATTTTTTCACATGCTTTATAATAAAAAAAAGGGTTTAAATCAATAAAAAAGGCAAATAAATATTTTCAAAAATAAGTTTTTGGTACTGCTTTAATAAAATGTTTTTAACCTCTTAAAACCATTTTACTTGAAAAAATTTTTTTAATACGTCAATACTAAGTAAAGCGATAACCATATTGCTGATTTAAAGTTTACTTGGAAATTTTTAAAAAAAAAACTAAAAGTTCAGTTAATTAAATCGTTTCTAGATTTTTAAGTCACTTCTGAATAATAATTTTAAAGAAACTTTTTGCATGACCACAAACATTTTTATTTCAATTAGTGTCGTCTCATTTATAAAATTGACTACGTTATTATGCAACGAAAAATAGGAAAATTATAAATTTATAATTAAAAACCGCATTTACTCATACATACATACATATGTATGCAAAATAATTACTAAATATAATAATTTATTAAACTGTGCAGTTAAAATGGTTCGTTAGCTTACAATTTTTAAAAAATGCGGACTTTGTTAACTAAACTCTTTACATTGATAAGTTTATTTTTTTAAGCTTTAGGTCTATTTTTATATTTATTTTTCACAAATTTTTCAATATTTTGCCACTTCGTTGTGTGTTATCAGGAAGTTTTATTAAAGATTAAGGGTCGTGTGCAAAAAAAATTTTAA
Organism: Melanophora roralis; assembly: GCA_963583895.1. Taxonomy (NCBI): domain Eukaryota; kingdom Metazoa; phylum Arthropoda; class Insecta; order Diptera; family Rhinophoridae; genus Melanophora; species Melanophora roralis. The sequence goes on along the minus strand of OY757188.1, from coordinate 91,703,151 downwards.
ATTTAAAGTAGACTTCAAATACTGATTTGTATGAAAATTTCGTTTAAAAAAACCTTTGTTAAATTTAAAATTTTTTTGGATACGAGCCTAATATTCGTTATCATAGTTTTAAAATTAATTAGAAATTAACTATAATAACTTTTAATAATCTTTAATAAAACTTACTGATGATGCCACTCAATGGAGTGGCGAAATATTAAGAAATATTCGAAAACTATACATATTTCCCCAAAAAAACTGATAAGTCGCTTTGGGGACATCCAATGGCAACCGAGATCGCCCGATCTAACTCCCATGGATTTTTTTATGGGACTACCTCAAAAAGAGGGTTTAAATGGCAATTCTTAATCTCTTGTGTTTTAAGGGAAAAAAATTAAACCAGGTTTACTGCAGCGTGTGGCGCAAAGCACAGGGCTCCGTTTTGAACAGTGTGTTCACCTCAATGGAAGACCTCTGGATGACATATTTTAAAAAAAAATTAAATTTGCATTTCCATTCTATTGTTTAGTGGTCTTAATTAAACTTTTTGTCAATAAAAACGTTTTTAATTTAGCTTAAATATATAAATCTAATACCAGACATCCTATACTTTATAACAAATTTTTGTACAAAGTCTTTCGAGAATTTGGTTGAATTCTTGAAATAAAACTTTTACTTTATTTTTATACCCTTTACATACATATATCAGTTTGTCATTGCGTTTGTTATTTTGTTAGTATCATAAGGTTTATATATTTCGAATCCCTTTAGATAAAAAAAGCGTTTTACCCATGTTTAGCTGTCCGTGTGCTGGTCTGTGAAATAAAGTCGGACGGATACGTTTTTTTTTTGCCAATCTTTTTCTTGGCAGAACGCTGTTTGAAATCAATAGGATCGGTTGACTAAATACCAAAATATAAGCAAAAACCGAAGATAAACCATTTTTTAGAACGAAATCCATGCATAGATTGCTATATATTTTATATTGTCAGATCACTGCTCACATATAAAATAACTAATTTCTAATTAAGCACACAATTGAAAATTTAGCTTTTAGCGGTTTTTTAAAACAAAAGCTCAATAAAAAATCTTAATTCATTTTAAATAATTAAAATTACATAAATAGTTTCCTTTCACCTACCTCCCTGAGTTCGAGACTGATGCAGTTATTTATGAAAGTAATACTTCCTACCTACCTATCTGGTGCTGTTAGTTTTGAATATATATCTAACAGTTTTCTAAGCTTTATACTAAAGACTTTGTAGGCTCAGAAATATTTTCTGATAAATATATTTTTTAAAGCATGAAGATATCTATCCTAGAGGAAAATCTACGAGTTTTTGCCATTTCGCAACTTTTTTTTTATAGAAGAATAGCTAGTTTTGCATCTGGGAGACTCATTTGCTTAATAAATTTCAAAATGAATCAAAGGCATGTTATAAACAAAAATGCTCTTAGAAATATTTCTTATTATTTTTTCGTTTCTCTTAAAGTCAACCTGGGCATGCGCAGTTGGGCCAAACGGTTAATAATAGTGGTAAATTTAAACGTTAAAAATAAGGCGCCAGTTTAAATAATGCATGAACAAATTTAAAACTTTTTAAATGTTTTGTTTAAAATTTTGAATAAATAAACACATAAACTTTTATTTGCTCAAGTATTTAATTAAAAAAAAACAATTTTCACTTCCTGCTTATATGTAAGTTTCGTGATAGTGGCGTATACTTATTAAGACAAAGTTGTGTAATAAATAATGCTTATTCGTTCCATATGTTGGGAAGAAAAAAAATTTAAAGCATATTATATAAGATACTGCTATGAAATATGTATATTAAAGGTTAAAATTATTCCATATATTTAAAGGGAATACACAAGTAAAGCTAGGGACAAACAATTTTTACTCTACCTCTTCTAATGTATAAAAAAAAGGCTAAAAATTACATTTTGGTGCTTTTTAGATGCAATTTTTATCGTTTTATGAAAAAGAAATAGAAACAAAACTTTTATTGCTTACAGCAGATTTTAAAAGAAAATGAATATGAGTAATCACTTTTTTGAAAGATTTAACTTTAACGCCATAAAAACAGGTCATAAAAATGTGAATATATGCTTATGGCTTATGGAATAAAGAACTTGATACTTTTTGCAGTTTTTATATTATGAGCCTTGTCTTAAAAGTCGACTTAGTGGACCAAAAATACTTTTTTAAAGTTTTTGGTTTTTTTGAGTACTTAGAAATCATGAGTCTAGGAAAATAAAATTTTGGCTATTACTTAGTCCATATGGAAATTGGAAGTCAGCTTAGTTGACGAAAGGTACTTTTGTCACTTTTTAGGTACTTATTTGCTATTTTAAAGTTACAAGGGATTCCCAAATTATATTAAAGGGCTATCGAAAACAATTCAAAAAGGAAAATTGTTTGTTGGGTTTTTGAAAGAACTCTTCAATATTTTGGTTCGTATGTATATAATAATTCTCAATAAGTTTATTAAGGTCATTACACAAAGGCAAAAAATTACTTCTGAGGTTTTTTAAAAATTTAGTTGTAGTCTGCTAATAATTTGGTGTAAGAACCAAAAGAATTCATATGGACAAACTTAGCATCTACTAAGCCCTAAAAATATTTTTAATATTATTAAATTTTCTCATATAAAATTAAAAAAAATCTTTCCCTTCTAAGTCTGTGCCTAGAGATCAAAACGCATTGCGTTGTCATTGGAGGTGGCAATTGGTTCAAAACTTACACATCAGAACGGTTTACAGGCCAATCCTTTATAAGGAAATTTTGCATTATTTGTTGAAGATCCTGTTTATTCTACTTTGTTTATATTTACACGTGTGTGTGTGTATATGTAAACAGATGTAGGTTTATGTGTAGGGACCAGTATTTCTATATTTCCCCTCAATCTCTTTAACACCTTTTAACCAGTTACTTGATGTTTGCCGGCCAATTGACACCCAATTGACACCCATTTCCTGCAGGGTAGTTACGAGTAAAACCAAAAGAAAAGAAATTTAATTTTTTTTTAATATGAATACTTACGCGCTCACTCGTTAATGGGCGATTCCATTGTAATGGGTTTGACCATTTTGCTCACATTTGTTCTTATGACTCAAGCAATTAAAAAGTTTGGTTTAAAACAAGGCTTTGATGTTAAAGGATTTTATGTTTTTAAGCAGACATTGGGCAGGAACATAATTTGTGCTCACGGCAAACATGTACAAAACTGTGACAGGTGCGCCGCAAAGTTTTTAATATAAGAGAATTTTGACCTTAAACTCGAGTTGTGTAAAATATTACTGAGAACGGATATAATTTTTTGTGACGGGTGTGACATTGTCATCGAAACATAAAAGGAAGAGCCAACTATTTGTTATCAATTTAAGCTCTTGCAAAATGAAAAAGAAGAAATTTTAAACCAATTTATTTATACAAAAGAAGATCTGATGTTATTTGGCCCTCATTTTTTCTAAATGAAAAACTTCGATTCTATTTTTTGATAATGTTTACTTGAACCTTCTGAATTTTTTTGGTCAAGTCAAGAAGATGATATCGGCCAAATGGGCGCCATCACAATTGATTGCTATACGGGCTAGTTTTATAACATCTTTCATCACTTCGGGTGACAGATTCTCGCACTCCTGCCGAATATTGTCTTTGAGGACTTCCAGGGTCTCGGGTTTGCTCACGTAAGCACTTGAGTTTAAAAAACCTCACAAAAAAAGTCTGGAATGGTTGAATCGGACAATACGAGAGATGTGGCGACCTGCGAATGCCGCGAAAGGCAGTTTGCCGTTGTTTGTTTCTGTTATAACCATATGTTCTCCACTCCTAATTCATTTAATTGCGGCAGAAAAAACTAAAGCGCTTACCAACCAATGTTGTCGTTTGACCAGCGGCGTCCTTAAAAGAAAATGGACGATGGCTTCTCCAGCGTGAACAGCTCATCATTCAGACATTGCGCATCACTCGTGGATTTTTGGTGCCCCAGAAGTGATACTTTTGCTTGTTCACGTAATCGCTGAGGGGGAATATAAACCCATCGCTCATCATGATTTTTGCATGGACTGGTCTTTTTACGCAGGTCTTTTTTCCAAAATCCGACTTAGGGTCGACCAGCTGATGGCTAATTGCAAGGCATGGCGTCTGGTCGAAATTTCTGGCGACAGCTTGACATTCTCACTAACAGCGATGGTATCTCCGGCAGAACGGTCGCTTCGGGGCCAACCACTCTTGGCAGCGTCTTCTGTGGTCCCATACTCTTCAAGGATGGTGGCTAAGCGGCGCAGTGTTTACGCAATTGTTGCCGGACGACCGAGAAATCGGCGACGGAATTTGAACTGCGCCAACAGCACAGACAAATTGTTGCGCCAAAAAATAGGCACGTCTGTTCTGCGTTTTTGGAGAGTGTATCGTTCCATAGCTTGTTCACTTGTGTTTTATATCTGACTTGTTCACATGTGTTAAAACAGATTTGACGTTGGCTACCATTTGCAAAAATAAGAGCGTCTTCAAAGTGGCTGATTTCTTTTTTCCCACCTTGTATTTCATTCATGTTCGTTTTTTAGGTGCAAATTCACCGACTTTTAGGTAAAAGAATCTATGTTCACCAATTTGGGCCTTTTATGTCCATTTTGACAATATGCTTTATAGGAACTGTTTCGTGAATATTTGTATTGGAAGAACTTCAACAAATCTAAATTAATGAACAAATTTTGTCTTAGAAAAAAAAATTTATGAAAATTAAGAAAAAAAAAACTGAGTTAGAATGGAAATTTCAAAAGTATCAAAACATTATTTTTAAAATTATATCTTATCTGTTGAGAAAACAAAATTGTTACGGCTTTGCTCCGACATTGGCTTATTAAAAATTTCAGCTTTATTAAGAATTTTTAATTTTTTCTTCAACAAGTTTAATTAAAAATAAAAAAAATTTTTCAAAAATTCACTTAAGCTACCATTTCCATAAATAAAGTTTTTTTTTTCTTTAACAAAGACTTTCTAGCACAAAAATGTCATTATTTTCAAATGATTAGAAATCCCCTGACACTAATAATGATGACGACAACATTTCATTTTCACATCATGGTTGTTTGCAAATAAAGAACTTTATTTCTTTTTGTTTTTTTTTTTTTTGTTGGTTGTTTGGTTGGATTATTAACACAAATGATTGTCATTCTGTGGATTTCATTTTAATGTCAATTATTATGTGACGCATTTCAAAGCTTTAGCTATTTTGTTCATTTGTACAAGTTTGATAAAACTTTGAATTAAGATGATAACTGCAATGTTGAGGATTAAACTTTTACTTTTTTATTATTATATTTCTCTCAAAGTAATAATGGCGATAATAATGTTATTAGTTTTTGTTGTTCTTGTTATATAAAGACAAGTTTAGTTTAGTTATAAATTTAATTGTTTGCAAGACGTGAATTTTATTTGTCTTAGAGAAACTCAAGTCTATAACTAAGAGGGAAGAGAAAGTTTTTTTTGTTTTTTATATGTAGATTTTAAGATATACAAGTTAAAGAAGAACAATTGAAGTTTTTAAGGCTAATGAAGATTTAAAATTAATAAATCTAAGAGAATTGTAGCCTACGAGGACCAAATAAAATACAATAAAACAAAACTCAAATGAGTAGAATTTTTAAGAAAAAAATGGATCTGATTTTACTTTTTATTAGTTAAATAAGCAATTTAAACCAATTTCAATGCAACAGAAAAATTATTTTGAGTAAAATAATTATTAGAAGAATTAATGTAAAAGCAAGTTAACCAGTTCTAATACAACAGAAAGAATTTTCAAAGCAACATTTTAATCCTTCGAATTCAAGTCCTCAACACTTTTATACTTTTAAAATTTTTATTTAAAAAAATTAAAGAAAAAAATTTATTTAATTGAATATTTTCCTTTTTAGGCATCTACAAACTTTTTACTATAAGTCGGGGGTTTGTAGTATTATTAAATACAATTTTCCATTAATTTTTAAATTTTTTATTTGAATAACCTTTTGGAATAAGCTTTTTGTAATATAACTGCCTTAAGGACTTTGTTAAGACTACATCCTCTTTAAGGCAGAGATTTTATCAGTTGAATTAGTTGCTGATCTTACTCTGCTTTTTCTAACTGTTGATGTCTAGGTGAACATATTTTTTGATGGTCAGATGATGATCAAGGCGATTTCCACAAATCTCACCTACCCATCAGCATAAAAGGAATCCAATAATTCAACGTATGCCGTAAGAAGGTATACATTTACTTAGTTTGAAGCCAGCGGGCTTTTTAGAAAAGCAGAATGAAGGGTTTATTTGCCTGTTAAAAAAGCAATGAACATTGGTGCTCCACTCTAGTTCTCTTGAGAGGCTCAGAGCTACAAGGGTTTGCCTAAATAACACTTGGTGATTAGTTATCCTAAATAAATTCTAAAAAACGTGCGACGATGTTTCTTCTATTTTTATCATAACTGGCTATTGTTGGGCAAAATTTAATGCAAAAAAAGCAATGTGAGTGGCCAGAGAAGATCGAAATTTCTCTGGTGTAAAAGAAGGCAGGGAGACAGTTAAACATAACAAAACAAACATTTTACAAAAACTCCTTTCCCAAAAATCTAAACAAAATGTCTGTTATTGCTGGCATTTGCCGAAGGGATTTAAAGCTACTAAAAATGCATCAATTAAACTGAAATCGATGAGCTATCATTTCTTCCTCTCTAGCAATGTCTAAGAGCCTAAATGGTTACATGGATTCTTCAGAGACAACTATTTCAACCTGGTCTTACCCAGCCAAACCCAAGGTCCTGTTACACCGATTGTTTAACTGAATTTCAATGCTATCGTTCAACAAATGTATCAAGCTTTTATATAAGTCCTACTCCCGAAACTCATATTTTAATCCATAACGTATTGAGATACAAACAAGGGGCCTTTGACAACACAACCTTTAAAACACTTCGGAACGTTCTGAGCCATATCTCTCAATATCATATTTATGAATATATGTGATTGAATAGGAAAATAAAACCATATTGAAAAGGATGCCACAAACCCTTAACGCAGTTAAAAGTCTCGAGGGCTTTCAATAAACCCAGAAAAGACGATCCTGGTACCTGGCTATATGGGCCAAAAAATAGTTCTTAGCTCTTAGCACGTGTTTTAAGCCCCTTTAAGGATAAAAAAGTGGTCGATCTGGCACCAAATATGCTAAAGCGACAAGCCTGGTCGAAACTTTGGTCCTAAGGAAAGTAAAAATATCTCGGAGCTATTCTAAACCATGCAAAACCATTAAAACACGTCACGCCTGCCAGGGACTCATTGACAAGATGGAGGAGCCTTGGCCGATTCCGTCAAATGCTGCGTTAATATGGTAGCAAAACGTGGAACAGACCAGTGCCAAGGCTTGACTCGAAATGGTATAAAGCCTTTCAAATGTCACTATAATAGGTGCAATTGGGAGCAGTCCTACACACGCTCATGGTATTATATAACATTTAAAGACTCATACAAGTAAAGGAGCTCGCAGGCCTGCAGCAAGACTGACAAGCATTTTGAGCATTAAACACAAATATTTTGTAACGCGTGCCTCACGGTCGTGGACAGAAAAACATGCGTTCTTGCGTTGAGCAGAAGTTATGAGGTCCGTATTTTCTAAAGTAACAAACAGACAAACTGTACTGAGTTGATGCTTACCAGGTTTGGTTTAAGGATGACTCCAAGCAGAAAAACGGTAAAACAGAAACATTAATCTTTCACTTAAACTATTAACTGCACGCTCCCAAGCAATTTAGACATTGAGGTTTACGATATCTTAATTTACTTCAAAGAGGGCTTGAGTAGAAGAGTAAAAGTTTCCACGTCATTCCGAGCTCGCGATTAATATGAAATGCTGGATGTCTGCTACATATCTGAGGGAACTTGGTTCTTCCTATAAGCTGATTGATATGCTGGTTTCCTGGCCACGAGAAACATGCTGCTAATGAACGGGCGGTTTTTTTTTTTGTCAGAAGGCAGATAGGCGCTGATTGGACTACAACCTTTTTTGTGGTGTAGGATATAATACTGTCAGGCTTATTCGGTTCAAGCTTTTTCTTTATTGCTTTTTTTGCATCCCTTTTTGTTATTCTATAGATTATTTACGTAAACGGAATTAAAGTTTGTCCTTGTATTTAAACAAATACAGAAAAAAAAATTACAAAAAGAAACAGATAAACGCAAATAAAACAAATAAGAAAAAACAGCAAAAAGAAAAGTTTATTTTAAACCTTATTTAGCAAAAATCAGATTAAAAACTTTTACACACAAAAGAAAAGCAAAAACAGCAACAACAACATCAAAACATAATCGCAATTATTTTATTTTAATCCTGTTACTAAAACACATCTTAACTTCATTTGAAAAAAAAATCTCGATTCATCTCAACTTAATAATTGGAAAAAGGACCTTTTAATGCAAACAAACTTAAAGAGATTAAGAGACAACTTACAGAGACACTGAGTTAAAGTTGTAAAAAACTGAAGAGGTAAAATACCAAACAACTTCAGATAAAGTTGTTAAATGCTAATGAGTTTAATTCCATTTGCTTACACCACCGATATACAAACAATTATAAACTAAAATAAATTTTGTGTTTTTTTTCGCTCTTCTCTGTCTTTTTCTTTCAAACTTTCTCTATCATAAACTTTGTGTTTAAATTGTTGCTTGTTTTGATATCAAAGGATTATCCTTAATATTATCAGAAATTTTGCTAAACAAATTATAAGAAAAGTTTGTGAAGTTTTGAGAAAATTTTTAATTATTTTATGTTCGTTAAGTAAGACAATCTACAGGTTATTGAATTTCTATTATTAAGATAAAGAGTTAGTCGCAACGAAACTTTGAACTTAATATTTTTTTAAACATTTTTCAAAGGGGTTTGGTAGTGGTGATAAAGAAACGTTAAGCTTTAAAACATATTTAAAGTTGAAATAAGCCAAACTTGTAGACAATCAAAAATATATGGGCATATTCTGCATTCTATTTTGAATTTAAAATCACTTCAGTTTGAATTACTACAATTTGCTCACAATTTTGCTTATAAGTCAAATAGTTATAAATTTAAATTTGGAAAAAGGCTTTGATATCCAAGAATGGTAAGTTCTTTAGCCTTCAATAGTAAATAGACACTAAAAGAATGTGACGAGTGTAATTTTGATTTTAAGATCGAGTTGTATATAATATTCTTCAAAACAGGCTTAGCTTTTATACCCTCACATAGGGATAAGGGTATACATCAGTTTGTCATTTCATTTGCATATTCTTTATTATCCATTTGCGACCCCATAAAGTGTACATTCTGGACCCTTATAGATAAGGAAGTCGATTTAGAGTAGCTTAGGTTACGAAAGGTAGTGCTGAGTCCAACTCGCCGCCTCCACTCGGAGGCCCTCAGGCCTATTGTTAATTTCTTCGGAAGAGTCAAGAGAAGAAAAATTAAAGTAAAGACAAGCATTTTATAGGTAAAAGGAAAAGAAAGCAAGGAAGTCAGTACTCATAGGCACTGAATCACCTATCTTCCCAGCCAGCCAATCCCCTTAATGAAGCCTATGATGCTCTCCAGCCTCTCTCACAGTCAGGGACCTCATCAAGTCAATCTTAGAATCGAGCTCCAAACCCTCTCTATCGGTGAATCTGCAGCCCAGGGCAGTGGCAGACAAGATGTTTAAGGTGTTCCGCATACCCTCAGAAATCTGGAGAGTTCCTGTATAACTTGTTTTTCCTATGTATATCTTACAACGCAGTGCCCTGTGAGAGTCGCAATAATGCACCTCAGAACCCCCCTGCTCTCCTTGAGCAGCAAATGTGTGCCCATTCTATACAGCCTAAGCCATAGAAGTCTAGAGATCCTGCAATCAGCCCTGTCTCTCCAGGTTTAGCCCACCTTGTCCATTATCCAATTCCTAATCAGTCCATAATAGAAATTCAGTGATGGCCTAGCCGTCTCAGAACCAAGTCTAATATCCCGGTTCGATCCCTTCCTTGCCAGTTATTCGGCAATCTCATTGCCGAGAACGTTATAATGACTCGGAACCCAACAGAGTCTAAACCTGCGTGTCCCCATGATCGCCCTTAGAGCATGCCTGCAGACGCCCACGAGTCTAGACCTGATATAATGTCCCTCTAGAGCCTTAAACGCGCCCTGACTATCAGCGTAGATTGTCATGTCCCCTCTCCCATCCGCATCCTCCTCTATCAATTTCGTGGCCTTCATCACCGCCAAATTTCAGCCTGGAAAATGCTGCACTCATCCGGAAGCCTGTAGGTTATTCCTTCCCCTGTGTCCATTGTATAAACACCAGTCCCTGTGCCTACCTCCATCTTTGATCCATCGTTAAAGACTGCACACCCCTCATACAGCTTCTCTGATGCCTTCCATGCCTCCCTATCCGGAAATACTACTTGGGGCAGGATCCCAAAGTCAAGTTTCGCTACCATATAGTCCATCACACCTGACTGCCGCACGCGACGACCATCCCCGACCCTCTCCAAAATGTCGGCATGTCCATCAGAACATACCCCACGCATACCTGACTCTCTAAGTCTAAAAAAGCTCCTGGCCGCCATTCCAGCAACACAATCCTCGATTAGAAATAGATGTAGAATGATATCCAGCGCTGCCTATGGTGTAATTTTATTGGTCCCTGAAATGCCTTGTGCAGCACATCTCTGGACCTTCGTAAAGAGCTTCCTTTTGTTGCCCCTTTCTAAGGGCCCTCCACCATAAAAGGCAACTGTATAGGGAAGTCGATTTAGCCATGTCTGTCTGCTTGTTTTTTCGGACCAAGTATTGGTGTCAAACTATCAAAAATATCCCTGAAATGATCGATATTTAAAACAAGCAAGATCGGTTCAACACAAACAATAGTTTTTTAGAACAAAATCCATACAAATAATGTAACAAATGTAAGCAATTGACAATGCATACCTATGCATGTATGTAGGTATGTATGAATGTGTTGTTGATTTCTGCACATCGTTTGACAATTCGAACGCAAAAAGTGAAGACTGTTTTTATGAAAAGTTAGAGAGCTAAGCTTACTACCGCTGTTAACACTCTAGCAAACACAATAGATGTATATTGTATCATATGCCTGGTACAAACTCTGCAACATGTTTGTGCAACCAGGCATGTTTTGTTGTTGGTTGCATAGTTTTAGTTATGTTTATGGTTTCAAAATTTTTTTGGTATTAAATAGTTGCATTTATGTTGGTTGCACAGTGTGAATCATTTTTTATTATTGGCATAAAACATTCATGATGACCATGTTGCATAAACACGTTGTAAAGTTTGTGCCTAGCAGTGTGTGTATATTGTTTTGCTTAATTTGTTATCTTTTTTTTTAAGATCCATAGCGTGTGTGTGTTTGTGTGATTGTTGTAATATCCTTCACATATTGCTAAGAGTATCTATCGGTTTATCATTTTGTTTGAAATAGTTTTTAATATCCATTTGCGACCCCATAAACTTTATATATTTTGTATCCTTAAAGATAGGGAAGTCAATGCAATTATTTAAATGTTTTTTTTTTGTTTTAGAAACCTATGAAAGTATGTACTTAAGGTCCACCACAAATAATTCAAATATTTACGGTTCGAACACAATTTGCATAGATCAGGTGACTGGGTAGGCAAAAAGGACAATTTGAAGGGTATAAGAAATTCGGTACAGCCGAATATAGCGCTATTCTTGTTTTTTATTAAAATTATGGTTTAAAGTCTTTATGATACCTTGTTTTCACAAGAAAATAATATTTCTTACAAAAAACTCTTTTATAAAATGTGACGGGTGTGACATTTTTATCAAAACATCAAAGTAGAAGAGGTGATTACTCAGCATGTGATCGTTTTAAATATTTGCGAATTTTTTAAAAATTATATATGAAAAAGTTTATTTATATTTCGATAGTTTTTATTATCTTTTAGACATAAATTCATCCATTTTCTTTGTTGAAAAAAAAACTAATTTTCCGCATTTTGGGCCGTTTAACGTGGAATTCTCTAAAAGTATCTCCTTTATATTAATGTTTAAAATAAATATTAAACGTAAAAAGAAGATTGTGAAACACCGGCAATAGTATATTTTCCATGTAAACTTTTTCTAAGGATATATAATATTTCAATATTTTGACATATCATCAATATATTTTTGGCACAGCATTACTTGATGTATTTATTTTTTTCCAATAATCGAAATAATTTACTGCAAATCTTTTGAAAAAATGTCTCAAACCTCATTATTTTCAAAGTAATTTTTTTAACGATAAAAATTATCTGCAACACCCTCAAGGATCAACCGACCAACTATTGCTGCGACATGACAAATAATTCCTAAAAAAATCTTGTTTAGAATTTTAAGTTGTGCAGCACGAACACTTAACAGTTCATGTTAAAGTATCGAATTAGATGTGATACTACTGCAGTATTTCGTATTTCGTTAAACATAAGCAACAACAAAAATATAAAAACCATTGTAATCAGGATGCCTCTTCTTTGTTTGTTACAGTGCCAACACTTATGGACGGACAGACAGCCACTCGATACAAGAGTATCAATGCGACAAAAAGTTGCAAGAAAATGGAATTAAATTCGAAAAAAAATAAAACAATAAAATATAAACAATTGAAGAGAAAATCTATTGGAATTAAAAACAGATAAAATGAAGCCAACAACAATGTAAAATGTGAAGAGCAGATGATAAAAATTAAAATTCTATACGAAAAGTACAAAACAACTTTAAAATCAAATCTAGAGAAAATTTATTTTTTTTTTTTATTTAAAAGACAAAAAATACCTTTATACAATAAGTCTTTACAATGGAAGCTTTTTGCAATTTAAAAAGGATTTCGATCAAATTGCACTGAAGCCAAATTGAAAAAGTTGTGCTATTGGTTAAAAATTGTTAAAATCTTTTAATTATAAAACTTTTTTGTTTAAAATCGTAGTTAGTATTTAAATTAAAAAAGATTAAAAATGTCCTTATGTTCAATAAAGCCAGTAACATGTATATATGTTTGTTTTGTGAACTTGGCATTAAAGAAAAGAGAAGATTTCAAAAACCACGCTGGTGACTTAAACTCGTTAGACGGCCCAAACTAGTAAAAAGAGCTTAGGCCTGAAGGAGATTGAAAACAGGGACTCTAAATAATAATTATTTTCGAAATTTAAAAAAAAAAATAATTTACAAGAAAAACATCGGAAAGTCAAATTTCTTACACCAACTTCATGGTATTCAACTACATAAGTAGGCGATTTAAAAACCAAATGCTTTTAACAGTTTGCATTTTAATTTTTTTTTAAACAAAAAATTATTATTTTGTGATTTTTATATTTTTGGCATTAATAATTTTAAATATTTAATTGCTAAAAGAACCAAAAAAATTATAACTGATTTGACAAAACATTTTTTTAAAAATTTAATTTTTGCCAAAGAAGTCAAATTTTTTTACGACAAAAATAATATAATTTTTTTTTGATATTACGGTCCTTGAACAAAATAATTGAAATTTTATGCAATACATATATTCGTTCATATTTTATTACTCTTTACTTGGAGTTTAAAATGATCATGTGCTGAAAAATTGCTGAAAAATCGGGTTTTAATGAAAATGTCACACCCGTCATATTTTCTAAAAGGGTTTTTCTTATGAAATTTTTTTTTATAAAAATAAAGCATCGAATTCCATAAAAAAACATTAAAAACATTTTTAAAAATATTTTACAAAAAACAATAAATCGCAATCCTTTTAAGTAAAAAAGTCACAGCCTTCTAGTTTTTATTATTAGTAGAAATCATATAAACTCGGTGCTACCTACTACTAAACATCCAATCCTGGAAAATCCAATTCTGAAGAGTCCTTATGATCACCATTCGTAAGAAGAGAATTAAGAAACGCCGGCTGTGAAAGAGGGCTATGCATAGAGTGACCATTTATTTATGGTTCGAAATCAATACGCTTTTCAGTTTTTTTAGTCTAAGAACTACCCTCAGCGATCATTTTCTGATCAAGGTAAAGCTTTTCCGTCTTTCTGAGTGTCTATATATTCTTGTAAAGAAAATATTTGATTTAGAAAATAAATTTTCAAAACATGATGTTTTGAAAAATGCAAATTTTTGATTTTTAGTTTGGCTTTAGTTCATATAATTTCTTTTTTTATTAGAAGAAATTATTATTTTCCGTTAATGTTGAAAGAAATGTTTATTTTCGAATTGTAAATCGTACCTGACTTATTCCTAAAGACTTTTAATATCCCAAGATAAAAAAGTCTTCAGGTGTGAAACATCACATTTTAGATGCCTAATTTACCCTTGCAAAACGTTAAATTAAATGCTTATCAAAATAACTTCTCAACAAGTTCATTGTTTCACGCACCATTTGGCTCTTAGCACCGTCTTGTTGAGTTTTATATTCTATAAGGCCGAGATCCTTACATCAAGTTATTGAGTTCGAAAGGGAAAGCTGCTGAGAACCAAATCAAAAATATTTCGTTTAGAATGCTGAGTTTCGTAATCCATCTAAACAATTTTGAGACGCTGTTGTTGTATTATTATTTTTATGATGATTTTTTAAACGCTAATAAGCCAGTCGTATTTTTTTAATTGATCATATTGAAAGTCAGACCTCATAATGATTCACCCTTGCATTTGGCTCACAGAGGCGTTTTTTCCAGGTAACGATACACGGCAATCCACCTCATTACAATTTTAGGACTTCTTACCAAATGTTAATCATACACTTAGCTGGCCCAAAATTACATAAAACTGAAAGAATCCCAGATAGTGCTGAAAGTCCTTAAAACAAAAACAAGTATCAAAAATGCAGGTACCTTTTGTACATTAAACAATGATGCTTAATTTCAAAAACAAATATTTAAAAAAATTACTTCTTGCCACTAAGTTGGTTTTCAGCTATTGAACGGGCCAATAGTCCTCAACTTCAAAATTCGTGACTTGTTACTTAAAACAAGGCATTAAAACAAAAAAAGTACTTTTTGTCCACTCAGTTGGTCTTTGACCTTTCTTTGGGTCAGTAGTCCCCAATAACACTATTCTGGACTCATAAGCTCAAAAGAGTATGAAAAGTGCCAAAAATGCAAAAAAAACACTTATTGCCACGTAGTTGGTCTTGTATTACTACAAGGGTCAAAGACCCCAATTTAATATATCTTGATTTATAATCCGAAAAAGTCTTAAAAAAATACTAAAAATTTTTATAAAACTTTTTGTCCCAAATGGAATATTGTATTAAATAATAGTACTAAATTTCTTGTTTGTAGACTTATAATTTTAAAAAGACCTACCAAAAACATAAAAATAAAATATGCCACTGGTGTGCATCGGATCTCAAATAGGTCAATAGTCCTGAGTTTCATAATAGTAAACTTAAAATCCTTAAAAAGGCAGAAGATACTAAGAAGTTATTTTTTGTTCTTTTTTTTTGAGCCTCCATTTGGGTCAATAGTTGCAATTTCACATTTCTCACGATCTTAAAAAAGGAAAAACAAACTTATTGAAATGTGTAAGTACCTTTTGCCCAGTCAATTGATTCTGGGCCTCTATTTGGGTCGATAGTATTTATTTTTTTTATTCCTAAACTCATAATTTTAAGACATGCAAAAAGTACCAAATATTTGGGAAAAGTACTTATTGTCCAGTTAGTTTACTTTGGACCTTCGTTTCACATCATAGTTTTGAAACAGGAGAAAAAGTACAAAAAATATCCACTTAGATGACTTCCAACCTCTATATGAATCAATAGTCCTTTTTTTATATTTCTAGACCAAAAATTAAAAAAAAATAAAACAAAAGTTTAAAGATATTTTTTCGGGACCTGTTAAATGCATTATAAATTATATTTTAATGTTTATTGGTTTAAAAGTTTTAAAAAGATTCAACAAAGTCCAAAATATAATTTTTACACATTTTCCCCCCAGGGTCCAAATTTTCAAAAGGTACTTAAAATTTAATTTTTTTAAAACCATCGAAAACAATTTGCATAATGTTTTTATTTTTGTTTGTTGAGAACTTGCAAAAAGTACCCAAAAAGTACCAATACGTAGTTTGTATCAAAAGTTTGTAAAAATTTAATAAAAGTTATAGAATTTTTTTTATATTTTTTTCAAGACTTTCAGCATGTAATTTGAATTGTCTTTACTTTTATTGGTTTTTAAGTTACAAAATGTACCCAATCAGTATCAAAATATTACGTTTACATCTTCGAAAAAGTCTTGGGTCCGTTTATTTTTGTGACCAAAACTTTATTTCTGTCGCGTAGTAGCATATTACCGATTCATTCTTATTTGTCCCACCCATTATTACCCTCTTAGTGTCCAAATTTCTAGAAATCCCCTTTTACTGAATCTATACATTGGGAGAGGTAACCGCAAGTCCCACTTTAGCAAATGAACTTATTTTCTTTAATTTCTTCCTTACTTTCGTAAAAAAATATTTTTTGCATCATATGAACACCCCTACTTCGCAGAAATAAATTAAATAAAAGTGTTTTCTAACTTAAAGATTTTGTAATCAGACAAAAGAATTTTATTTTTATAATTTTTCTTCCCTTTTCAAGTACTAAAAGCTCCCTTAAGTACGTTTCTATTGTGGCGAGATATGAGAAAAGAGTTTCAATTATTGTTTTTGTCAACTGCTTTTGAACAGGAGTATGTATTGTTACAGTTAAGATGGTTTTACGTTACAACCAACATATTGACACTTTTAAGATGCTGCTGCAATTGAAAGCTTTAGCTATAACAACAATTTTACTTAGTGCTTTTGTTGCATACCTCTATAGAGATAAGTGCATGGTGATGAAAGGATTTTTTTATTTTTTTTTTTTTCATTAAAAAGAATTAAAATTGAAAATATCTTCAGGTTGTTATAACACTTTGAATTACTTCTAGCTATAACTGTATTACAATTTGGTATAAAATCTCTTTATATAAAATGTTTTTAAAGTTCATTACAAAAATAAGTTTATTTTTTTTAAGAAATGTTCGAGTTAAACTAAATTATTCATTCAGTCGCTTTTGACGGAAGTTCATTAAGCAAAATTTGAACAAGAGAAGTTAAATGTGTTAGGAAATCGTTTTTCTTTTTTTTTTTAATTAATGTTATCCTAACATTTTAGCAGAACAATGAAAAAGTTGATAGAATCTATGTAAATAGTGACATTTTTCTTTAGAAAATTATGCTGACAATACACAAACTCTATCGATTCCTTCAAATTCTTTATTCAAGAGGCTTTATTTAACTCATTGAAGTTAAAAAAATGCTTTTGTTGTGCATTTTATGTTATGGTAAGACAGTGATTCCCAGCATAAAAAGACGAGGGTTAAGTCATTTAGACATATTTGACCATCCACTTCTAAAACACTTAATGTGTGCTTGTCTGTGATTTTTACCTTTATACTCGTCAGGCTGTATGTATACTTGGGTGCGCCTCAGTTTGACTTCGACAAACCCTACAAGCACTATTCCACTCCGTTTAAATCTTGGCAGGATAACTGAACTTTTCTCGTGTCAACATATAAACAAACAATCCTAGGCTCCACAACAGAAAGTTGGTTGTAGTTGATTTTTATGCAAATTTTTCTTTTGCTGAAACGTATCCAGCAGTAACCACAGCTCTTCCTTTTGCATTGCCTAAGGTCCTTCCCATATAATTGATTGCAAAGGCATTTAAGCGAAAATCGCCTTAATTGCCTGTGCTGCACTCAGGGGAAAAACATGGTTAAATATGGTCACAGTTAAATGATCATGGACACTTTCATCATTGTATGGTTACGAATTGCCACAACCATAGTATAGTTGTTGTAAGTTTTTGGTGAAAAGTGCAATTATAGCTATAATTAAAATTACCACTATATGTTTGCGGTAATCGTTACTTTGTTTATAGGTAACCATAATCTTGATTATGGGTTGTCATACATTTGTTGCTTTTAGATTATAATAGCCATATTCTAAGATCATCATATTTTTGATAACCCATAATCAAAATTATGATTACCACAAACATATAATGGTAATTTTCATCATAACAATGATTAAGTGTTTTGCCCAAAATTTACTAAAACTATAGTATTGTTGGGACAGTCATATAAATTATCTTCGTAACCATACAATAATAAAATTGTTCGTAATCATATTATCTTGACCATACTCAACCATGTTTTTTCTCTGCATGTGGTATAGTATGTAGCGCAACAAATATGCCCAATAGCATTGAAAACATAGGTCTAGATAACGTTGCGGCAAAAGAGATCACGAGACTAGATGCTTGGATGAAAGACCACTTCTGGCAACTTTTTCCACAAACTTCGCATGGACGAAAATGTTTACAGACTTGCTGAAATCAGCTGGTTCAATGAACCTAGGCGTGGAAGGAAAACCGCACCTCAGTTTTAATAGATGGAGTCATAAAGAAAATGTGGCCGCATTTACCAGTCACTGTTTATTTAGCCACCATGACAGGAATAAATTATTGCCTTTTTACGACTTTTGTAGAGATTTTCCAGGCCCAGAAGCAAAGGAAACTGTTCAGCACCTCCTATGCTTCTGTTCGGCAGTGAACTTTTTTGGAGTAAGCAGGCTAGGGGCTTAACCAGTCTATTTGTTTGGGAATATTGACAAGGACAGGACGAACGTTACCTTTACCTTATAAGGGAAAAACGGAAACTTTGCATTTGAGTTAACATCCATGTAACCAGATGGGGTTAAGATAAAGGTTAAAAATAGTGATTGTATCTTCAACAATTTATTTACAATTGCAAAGTCATTAAGACTAGAGAACTACTGCAGTGTACTCCAAGCATTGATATTTGCTATAATGCGAGCTCCGGAGCTGTCACGCAGGAGAACGCCCTGAAAATAGAATAAACGACGATCAGTTTGGACAGTCAAGTACCTTTTATAATACTGAGCTCTTGGCTGGTGGGGTCAAAGAATATTAGGTGCTGTTAGTCATCGCTTCGGGGATCCAGGGCTTTTAGACTGTACTGAGTTCCCGGACACTCTGGAATACCTCAATGTGAGGCTGCCCAGAGGCTGCTGAATCGACACGAAGAGTGCTTAGAGCAGATGCCAATCTATGCATCTATGTTACTAGGGTAAAGTTGAACATTGTAGGATGTCAAAACCTCTATGGCAAGTAGCATTATCGAGTACACGCAAGGCTCTCTTAATCCCCTCCTTTCACTTTTACTTTTATAGTCTGAACTTTCTTTCCGTTTCACATTTTCACCATTACAAATGGACCACAGTAGAGCCCCTAAATGGCTGCATTGCATTATTTTTTCTATTTTTGCAGCTGCCTGTTCTACATTTTCTAGTCTGGTCATACCTTATAAAGTAATAAGACAATTATGAGTTTGGGAGGGATAAACCCTTACTAATTTTGTACATCGATTTCAAAATTTGCTTTTATTTTTGTGAAAGAGTATTACGAGTTGCCTTCTGGCATCAGCCAAATTGACCCACGTACTTAAAAACAAGCAAAATATAATGTTATAGCAAGTCAAGCCTGACTATATTATACCCTACATAATAATTAATTTTATACTGTGTGCATGTGTTTAGTTTTTTTTATAACATTATTTTTTCTTAGTTTATGAGGTTAAATGTGATTTTAATGGTAAATTGAAGTATTGATTGAAATGAATGCAAACTTTTGGGGTAGCTGAAGATCAAGATCCTTATTCCCGGAGGCATTTGTATGGGGGATATGTCAAAAAATGGGCATATTACCACCACAAACAACGGACTAGATTCCTGTGCAAAAAATGTGTGCCAAATTTTATTAAAATACCAGAATGCATGAAAAACCTGCCAGACGCTCGGACGGACAGATAAATGGACATGCTTTAGTCGGCTCAAAAAGTGATTTTGAGGCCATATTTTTTGTGCGCTACAAACATCTGCACAATCGTATACTACCCTAACCATATACTTAGAACAAAATTTTTCATTATTTTTTATTAAAAAAACGGTTTTTGGAATTCTGTGCTTAAGTTTGCTTTTCTTTCTTCAATTTAACATTCTTCAATGTTTTTTCGCCAATCTACTCTTCCTCTTGTTTTGCATTCTATTCATCTATTCTACTTCATTCGATACTATTCTCTATTTCAATTCATCGTTTTTTCAATAAAAGCTTAATGAAGCATTCATGGCATCATAAAAAAAGTTTTAGTGGCTAGTTAAGTTGGTAATCAGCATTTCTAACAATTTTAAGTGGTTACTGGGTTTACTGGGCACGAAATGAATGCAAACAAGTAAGAGCGCTGTGCCGAATCTTATGTACCCTTCACATCGTGTAGTTATGCACTAAGGCATGTATCTATGAAGTTTAACAGTTGTTTCAAGGGAAAGCTAATGGGAATCTGTGATACATTTTATTACTCTAAGGGCGAAGTGGAAGGGGTTTTTACCATATTTATTTTTCAATTTTGTATGGCAACCCGTCTAGCGGCTGGAGGTAGGGGGTAAGAATGTTCCTCAAAAATGTTTAGAAGGAAAAATTATTTGGTGTCAGACTTACATTTGACTTTTGTAAGAGCATCCTTGAAGCTGTGGGAGGGACTTTAAAAAAAATTTGATAAAACTTACCTAAATATGGCAACCCTTCACAACGTGTAGTTATGCACTAAAGTATGTATCTATGAAGTTAAAAGGAAACCTAATGCGGGCTTGTGATACATTTCATTACTCTAGGGACGAAGTGGAAAGGGTTTTAATATATGTTTTTCTAATTTTGTATGGCAACCCATTTAGCGGCCAGAAATTGGGTGTAAGTATGTTCCACAAAAATGTTTGCGAGGAAAACTTAATGGGTACTGGTCTTTCATTGCATCCATGTAGGCGTAACTGCGGAGCTGTTGAAGAGGTTGTTATGTACAAATTTAAGAGAAATAAACAGGGGTAGTCTTGGTTTTTGGCTTATATCTTTGACAGTTCTTGGGATCTTTCGCTAAATTTCAATGGCAAACTTTTATACTTGATGTATACTTGATGTTTTGGATACTTCAAACAGATTTGAGAAATATCAAGAAGCTTTAGAAACTTGATTTCAACAGACTGACGGACATACGGGCATCGCTAAATCAACTTTCCTATTTATAAGAATCAAGAAAATATATATACTTTATGAGGTTGCAAATGTATATTAAAGAACTTACAAATAAAATGACAAACTTATATATACCCTTTTTACTAATGTAAAGATATAAAAAGAAAACATAAAAACATTGACAGAGAAAAAAGGATTAAAACAATTTGAAACTTCAATGACTTGTGTCTGTATGTATGTTTATGTGTACGCCAGCCAATGAACCAACCATCAAGCCAGTTATCTATTCAGCCTTTCACTCAGTCATGTAATGATAATGATTAAAATAGTTTAATGATTGAAACGTGTTTGGTGTAAGAGTAAGTTTAGGTAGTGTTGTGGTCCTACAAGTAGATTTCTTGGTGTTTTTTTTTTTTTTTTTTGTAACAAATAAAATTATTTAAATATAAAATATTAACAAATAAAGTTTAATAATTATATTTAAGTAAAACGGTTTTAATATATTGAGTTTTTTCAAGCATTAAGATTTTTTTTTAATTGTTTTAATTTAAAGCAAATATTTTTAAAAATATTTTGTAATAATTGTTTTGCACATTCCATTGTTATTGAATTAATTAGCTACTAAAGTGACTTCTTTAAAAATTATTATCGATATTTCACATACAATCTAACTTAATTTAGTAAAATGAACATGCGGGCCTATTACCACAGGATATGCAATTAAAAACTTCTAATCAATAGAGTTAATGTGATTTTTAAAATTTTGTCAATAATGATGGTATGGAAAGAATAGAACAACAATTTTTAACGGCTGATAAACTGTTATCTCAACAAAATACCAACCATGTACATTAGGGTGGCCCAAAAATTTTAAATTCACTTAATACACTTGCACATCCCCTATTGTTTTACTGTAGTTAGCAGTAGTGTAGTATGCAAATTTTAGTGCCTTATATGGGGCAGAAGGCAGTGTTCAACGCTCACATATTTTACCAAAACGGAAAGCAAGTTGTAATTGAAGGTTTAAAGCCATTATCCTTCAAAACCTAAACCTAATTTTCATAACTTTCTTACTTACTAAAATGGCTATTACAGAACTTTGGTTCCATTAGCCGAGCTTAGAATGGATCTCCTGCGCTTCCTCTCCAAATTCTAATACCAAGTTTCGAAATTTTATGGCAGCTATAATGCAGCGCATCACCTTTTGGTGTAATTGTGACGCATTTTCAACTCCATCGCACTTCCTGTAAGGCAATAATATTGGCCTTGTACTTTTCAAGTGGTTGATAAGTTAAATGATGGAAGAGGAAGGCCCGCGGAAAACCTTCCATCAGCGCAAGTGCCAAAGTCTACCTCCTCGTGGTATAACCGGGCAATTTTCAGTTTACTGGAGAGCTAACAGACCTGACTAAATTTAAAACAATTTGTCTTGGACTTAAATGGACCAGTGGTTACTTACTTGCTGGTCTGGCTTGAGAAAGGTTGTCCTTGTTGACGCTGTGGCATGTTATATTACAAATAATTGGCACAGCAATACAGGGTTTAAAGGGTACCAATGTCTCATCTGTTCTAAATAGAAGTTGGTAGGAAGTGGACGGAGGTCGATTTTCGAGGCTGCCGGGAATCAGTTGGCACCATGTGCTTGCCGAGTTCATAAACTGATTTTTGATGAGGTCTGCTCCGGGTGTTCACGTGGTGGCTGGGGTTATCTCCAAGTGCGGCGACTGGGAACGGAAGTGAACATACTGGGGTCCGTCTTGTGCGGGCCCCGGAGTGATCGCGTAAGCGGTCTTATATGAACTTATGGTTCACAAGATAGAGTCTCTAAGTTTTAGTGGGTCTACCCCCGAACATGAGCAACTGATGAAGTAGGCTAATAGTTGAAAAGGTGTAATTGTGTTTGAAAGTAGGTGAATAGGGAAACTGGCTACGGCTGGGGGCCCTAGGATCTAAAACAAGATCTCGTCAGATTAGTAGCAAATAATGAGATGGCCGGCATTGGCATGTTGAAGTATGTGCGAGATTCGGTACTGACTGGAGGTGAGAAGATTATGAAGCATTAATGAAAGTGGAGTGATTGATTTATCTAAATGATGAAAGATCCTTGAAAGAATGAGCTGGATGTTGAATTCGTTGGAGGTGCAACATGATGGGAGCTGTTTCACAAGCATGTGATTGTAAATGGCGAGATCGAAACTGGAGTGGTAATTTCTGGTTAAGATAGCCCAACTCCCCAGCAAGGAGTCTGTTATGGCTTGCACAGAGTCATGGCAGAAAATTGCAACCTGGGTGGTCTGGCAAACCATTCTAGGGGCGTAAGTGGACGCATTGTCTCCACTCTGTGCGAAGAGCACCATTGATTATCACCCTTTGGGTAGATGTTGACGTAAAACCCTTAACGTCTGTACTTTTCAAGTACATCTGCCAGTAGGTACACTGCACGTTCTCTATATAAGGTTCATACAGTCCAGGTGCAGACACATATCTCATGGTCTCTAAAACGTTCGCGGGGGTCATCAACATTAGAGGGGTCCATTAATCTTTTTCTTCGTTTTTTATAGTAACAAAAATTTAACAGCGGTGGGTTACTAACCCAACGCCTTAACTAAATTGCATCATTCTTATGGGTGAACGCGCGGCACTGTTTAGCTCACTTCCTTTAATGGGTATTAAAGGCAGCTACCCCAGATGACACCACGAGGAGGTCAGTGTCCACAGTTGAGATCTGGGATTTCCCAGGTTAAACCATTTAGAGCCGTTACTTGATATCCAACTTGCCCTACGTTTATTACAAGTTCTTTTTGCATTATATATCCATTTGCTACTGTAAGATATTTTTTTTTCGCTATTCAGCAATTAATAAACCTTTTAAAAAGAACCTAATTTTCGCAAATTTGTTATTACTGTTATACTGGTTTCATCCTTGTCTTCCTATTGGAATTTAATCTTCAAACCTCGCATACATGTACATGTATTTCTAGATGTCCAAATCAATTTTAAAATTTTTACTTGAAAATTGGGGCTTCCTTAATGTACATCCTACGTACGTATTGACGTACGTGTGTATGTGTGTAATGCATGGACCATCTATTGTTTTCAATAAAACAAAACAAATAACGGGATAATATGAATATTTTCACTAACATGCAGGGGCAAAAATATATAAAAAATTTTTAACACTTGTTTTAATCACATTTGAGTAAAAGGCGTCGAAAGACCTCTATCACAGGGTGAAGAGAACCCTTATCAAATACATACATACCCTTTTAATAATGTATTTTTAAGGTCGCATATAGTTCGAAATCTATATATTTAAATATTTTTCTCCTGAAAGCCAATCGAGCATTTCCAAATCCTAATCAATAACAAATTCATTAGATGCTTGCTTTATGTAACAACGCATCGTGGACCTTATATCGATAGTGACCATCAGCTATTAGTTGGTTACCATCATGTATCCCCAGCTTAACAGATGACTTATATATTTCTCATCTGAACTAACAACCTCCCTTGTAATAGCAAGTTTCCTTAGAAAAAATTGAATTCACCATCTGAGAGAAATATTCACATAAGCGCTCCCCGAACCTCCTAAGGCTGAGCTCAAGCTACTGGAGGGGTATCAGCGGGTGGCGTTTTTTAACGGTAGGTTTATCGAGCAGTGGGTGCTGATTTTTTTATATATTCAATCATGCTTCTTCTAGATAAGAAAAATCAATATTTATCTTGGTGGACAGCAAAGAGTGCTTAATATGGGATAGTGGTCCAAAGATATATTCAAAATGTCTTGATCTTAAAAAGTTCCGTGGGCGCAGTCTTACTTTCGTTTAAGTGAAAAATGCCTTAAATATTAATTTTGGTCAGTTGGCCAATAGGTTGGTTGTCCAACCGAAATAAAGCTGTGTAAAAGTCGAGCAATTATCCATATAGTTACTACTTTTGAATACAAACTCTTCGCCCAATTATTTCTCTCTTCAGAATAAGACTCATTTATTTCTCAGTTAAATGAATGAACATTAAATAAAACGAAGCCCTTCTATGCCAACACAATTGTTTTTGTGGATACTGCAGAGTAAAAAGCGAATGAATTGCATCTAAATTTCTATTCATGCAAACATGTCAATGTATTGTACGATAATATATTTCGCTTGTGTGATTGTGTTATGCATTCCAAGCGGTTGTAGAATGATTGATAGGCCCAACATAAGTAGAGTAATGGTTTAAATGACATCATCAGCATTATACCGTCATCAGTGGCAAAAGCCAAGAATATAAAAGAAAAAAGGAAAAACTATTCATTCCAGCTGCTGTTAAATTTCCATTTGAACAACTAAAGCAGCATCAAACAATTGTGTCATGTTTTATGCCATCGATTGTGCTGAATGTACACTTTTCAGGATTGATCTCAATAGTTTTTGTATCGAAAGTTTTGTGTTTGTGTATGTGTGTGTGTTCTAAAACAAGTTAGCCAGATTTTAATTGTGGCATTTTTCCTATGAATTTTTTTCTTTTTTAATTTTTTTTTTTTTGCAGTGCATTACCGTGTGTCTGAGAGTTCATTTATTTAGCGGCTTAAAATGATTGGGATATTGTTTTGCTGCACAATATCGTATATTACCGTCATTATCACCATCAGCTGGTATTGTACGTAATCTTTGTTGTTGTGTTGTATATTGATGTTCATATTGCAGCTAAATTTTATTCTGTTTTATTTACTTGTTGTTAGATTAATTAATTTGTCACAAGTTTTTTTCAAGTGACATTTTAAAGCTAAAACTCATTTCAAACAAAGTTTGATAAATTAGTTTGAAAAATACTATTTTAATTTTAAACGGATTCTATGGCAACTAAGATGAAAAGTATTTTAATAAAATGTAAAAATAATGGTAATAAAGAATTTTTTAACGAAGTGTTTCATTAGAGTTTAAAAGTGTTTTGAATTTAAATTAAGTCGTCTCAGTGTTTAAAATAGGATTCGTATGAATTTTCTTATATCATTAACGGTGACGAAAGTGATTCCGGATAACAATTTACGATTCCGATTGGATTTAACACGCTGGCCCATACCAATTCTCCTCCTCCTCGCGGTATGCCCTGGAGTGCCTATCAGCTAAGCAATAAAAATTGGCTATGGCGCCGGGCTTTCAACACATCCTTGTAAAAACTTACCTTCTATGAAAAAACAAAGAAAGAGATTAATGAACATCCCTAACGTTGCCGAACTACCCAAAAGTTTTAAACACTACGATCTTAAAATTCGCATCTAAAATGTCCGAGCTCTATACATAGAAGGGACAGTGTACGTACAAGCGGGTGCACTTAAAAAGTACAAGACCGACATTAACGCTTTATTGTAAGTGCTGTGGAATGGTAAATGCATTGCAACTTTATCGAATCAAAAAAATTATTTTTGACACCAAAACTAACAAGTTTAGAGAGAAGCGCTCAATTCCAAACTCTATTGAACGCCTTAAAAATAAATAAGACCCCATTACCAAAAGGCCAGAAGTTCTTCTATAGAACGTTTTTTACAAAAACCATACTGGCTTTTGCTTAAATCCTTTGGATTTCGGATAGTAAAAAACGGTAGTTAATCATACTCTTCCTAACCATAGAGAGTGATAAGCAAAAAGCTTTTGGCAGGTATTTTTAGAGTTTCCAGCTTTTTCCTTTTGGCATTCTATTTATAATTTCTCAGATCTCCATCTGCGACCCCATAAAGTATATATTTTTTTAGTCCGGTCCTTGTAGATAGAAAAGTCGATTTAGCGATTTCCGTCTGTCCGTATTATGACGGAAATCAACTTCTAGAAGCCCCCCGATATTGCATAGACTTGTAGGTGGTTTTAAACAAGCAGAAATATCTGCTAAAAAAATCGCTTAATAACTGACCGAGATATAAGCAAAGATCCAAACCTACCCCTCTTAAATAATCTAAAATTGGCACATAAAAACTTCTAGAACTGCCCCGGAGTCGCCCCTAAACGGGTGCAATGTAAGACCGACTCCCATTTATACTTCCTTACAAACTTTTTATGCAGCACACTTACAACCTATCTCCGCCCCCTAACAATGTTGCCACAGAAAGTTAAATTATTTAACAATTTTTTTAAGGCGCTTCCACAGCTTCCAGGCTGCTTCTAAAAAAATCAATTGTTAAACCGACCCCAACAAATTTTTCCTCCCTAATATTTTTGTGGAACATACTTACCCCACATCTCTAGCCCCTAACAGTGTTGCCATACAAAATTTGAAAAAATTAGAGTAAAAACCCCTATCCGTCCGTAGAATAATAAAATGTATTACAGACCACCATTGGTTTTTCCTTCCAAACATATTCCTAGAACATACCTACCTTCTATCTCCATCACCTAAAGAGTTTGCCATACAAACTTTACAAGAATGATGTTAAAACGCCTATTACTTCCCCGGTGTTGGCCTTAAAGAAATAAAGTGTACGATCGACCCCAATTAGTTCTCCATCCAAACATATTCCCTCCCCTATCCCCTATCCCCTATTCCCAAACCCCCTATATTTAGCCCCTTACAGGGTTGCCATACAAAATATATAAAAATTAGGGTAAAAACTCCTACAACTTCCCTGGAGTCTCCTTGGAGGAAGAAAGTGTATCATAGGCCCCCATTAATTTTCCCTTTCAAACATATTTCTAGAACATACTTACCTTCTATCTACATTACGTAAGGGGGTTGCCATACAAAATTTACAAGAATGATGTATAAACACCCATTACTATTCCCGAGTCGGTCATAAAGAAATAAGATGTACCAACCCCATTAGTTTCATCTCCCAAATATATTTTCACATCATACGTACCCCGTATATCCAACCTCCAACAAGGTTGCCATATAAAATTTAAAAAAAATAAGGTAAAATTCTCTACAACTAACCTGGAGTCATCCTTAGAGGTTTCCCCTCCTAATAATATTCCCGGAACATACCTACCTTCTATCTCTACCCCTTTAGGGAGCTGCCACACAGAATTTGAAATAATAGAATAAAAACCCCTAAAACTTTCACGTAGTCACCCTAAGAAAGTTAATATATAACACC
Source organism: Melanophora roralis (assembly GCA_963583895.1). Taxonomy (NCBI): domain Eukaryota; kingdom Metazoa; phylum Arthropoda; class Insecta; order Diptera; family Rhinophoridae; genus Melanophora; species Melanophora roralis. The sequence continues at coordinate 91,675,010 of OY757188.1, read as the reverse complement.
GCCCCCTATTTTAAAGTTAAAAATATTTCATAAATAAAAAAATTGATAAAAATACAAAAATGCGGGGTTTCGAAGGGCCAATGTAAAGAGTATATAAGATTTGGCACAGCCGAATATGGCACTCTTACTTGTTATATTAAAATCAAAAATTCTTAACAATGTTTTTAAAGGTTTTTAATTGCAAATCTTGTAGCATGATATTCAAGTTGTTTTTTAAAGTCAACTAAAGCAGCAAAAATTTATTTTTATGAACGCATCTCCATCCCACTTTCACCCAAAACCAATTCTACAAATTGACTAAATTTCAACCATATTGTTCAAAATACATATGCAAAGAGTTATAATAAATATAACAACTAACTTTTTAACTAAATAAGTATAAGTAAAAGTATATTAAGTTGGCTTAAACATAATAAAAACCCATTCAAAGTGGATGGAGTAAAGTGACATGTGTAATAAAGTTTACAATTTGTTAACACAGTCAGCTTAAAGTGTACGCATAATTGTGATTATAAAAAGAGAAGAAAAAATGTAATAAATTTCTGAAAAAAAAAAAAACACAAGAAAGTTAAATAGAAAACAGCAACAATATTCAAATGGTTTGTATGTCTTGTAAGCAAAAGTTGAACATGAAAACATGCTTGACTGCATGCATAAATGCATAGAGAACTTTTCAACCACAAGAATTCTAATTCAAGTAAATAAATTTTTGTTTTTGTTACTGTACTCAAAGCAATCCAGGGCTGAATTAAGGAATAGCAAACGCTAAAGAACATAAACTAAAGACAAAAAGGAAATAAAGCAGTTAGAATTGAAGCAAAAGAAAGTATGAATATTTCACATATTTAAACCATACAATGGCGACAAATGATGTTGACAATGGCGCCATAGCAAGGACATTCTTTATCCCTACAGCTACATGCACTCAAATATGCATATAAATACGCTCTCCAAATATATGTAAGTATATGTAAACATGTGTGAATATGTTAGTAAACAAAAGCCAACATTGATGTTGATGTTGCTTGTTAAATGTTGAATGTAGAACAGTTGCCTTTGCCATTGTCATAGCTTTAGCTAGTGAAAGAAATCCTTTAAACGAAATAAGTAAATTAATGCATGCAAAGGGACATACAAGTTTCTAGTTTCATTTGAGTTCTCTTGTACAAACCAAATGACAAAAGTGAATTTGCACACACACACACACACACACACACACACACACACACACAAAAAGCAACTCGCTTACACATCCGTTTATGCTTAAAATCCCTGGTCGCAAAACAAAAGCAATTTGCTTTAAAGCGAAACCATACAACACATCCTCTAACAATAACTACTTCTCCAACTTTCTGCAAGCAAAAGTTGATGGCAAGAAAGATGCGTGTTTAAGTTTTAGCTGCAGGCAAGAAAAACAATAAATCCGCGAAAGAGAAAAAAGAAATAATTCGCAAATTCCGGTTAAAGCAAAACAACAATAATGCGCAAAAGAAAACACGAATAATGTTATTTGGTTAACTTGGTAAACAGGAAAAGTTTTCTAGTGGTTCATTCATTTCTTTTTAAATTTGAAAACTTTTACTTGCATACATTGCAATTTAACCACAAACTAACACGCACATACACAGAAGAACACAGATACACATGCATGTAAACACTTTAGAACATTTTGTCGTACATACATATATGCTTTCATTTCTGTCGGGAAAAGAACAAAAGGCCATGATGAGAAGAAATGAAATACTTTTTGTTTTCCAAATTAATTTTATTAACCCTTTTTGATGTTGCGCATCAAAGACTTCTGCTTTAATTTTAATTGAATTTTAATAACATTTTTAAACAAAGCGATATTCTGTTCTGTGAAAAGTTATACAACCGTTAAAGGAAAGGATACAGCACACTAAGGTTCGCTTTATTCAGTCCCTTTGTATTACCTGAAGAGGCAAATAGAATAGGATAAGAATGAAAGAACAGAAGGATGAAGCAGACTTACCAGGGTCTTTGGTGGGAATCGAACCCACAACCCCCAGATTGGTAGACTCGTGCACTTACCACTGATCTACCGTGGCACCCTGTTCAGTTTTTAGTTTTAATTCGTTCAATTGCGGAAGAAAAAACTCGGCTATCATGGTCCTATAGCGCACACCCTCCACTGTTGTCGCTTGACCACCATGCTGTCACCTTGAGATGTTGTATTGGCTCCTCGTGCATCACTCGTGTAATTTCGATGCCCCAGAAGCGATAATTTTGTTTGTCCACCGTAGTAGTGGAAATGAGCCTCATCGCTCATATGATGTTGGTCAAAATATCGCCCACTTCGGCCTCGAGATTTATGATGGATTGGGCGTAGGTGACACGCGTTTAGCGGTCGACAGACAGCAGTTAATTCACGGATTGAACTTTGTACGGGAACATGCGGAGGTTTTTGTCTAAAATAATTACGAGGCACGTCGTTTGGTCGATGTTTCTGACGACAACTCGGCATCCTCGCAAACAGCGGCAGTATTCTTGGCAGAACGGGCGCTCCGGGAACGGCCACTCTTAGCAGCATCTCGTGTGTTCCAATACTCTTTAAGGCTGGTGGCCAAACGGAGCAGTATTTTCGCAGTCGGTGCCGGACGATCAGGGAATCAGCGACGGAGTTCGCGTTGCGACAACGCCACAGACGAATTGTTACGCAAAAAAATAGACACGATTATTCCGCGTTCTTGAGGAGAGTATTGCTCTATGGCTTATTCACTTGTATTCTACATCTGTCCAGTTTACAAATGTCAAAACAGATTTGACATTGGCCGCTTTTTGCAAAAATAAGAGCATCTTTCAATAGGGTGATTTCTTTTGGTCCACCTTGTATGTATATTCTTACATATACCTGCATACAAACAACAACTAATATTTTTCTGTCCTTTAAAGGTTAAACTATTGTACTTTCAAATTGTAAAAAGTATTGTTGTTGCTGCTTACAGAAGAAAGTTTTGGTAAATTTTTTCACTTATTTCTTAAGTGGCATTTGCCGCAGTGTCTATTGCTCTTCATTTGAAACCCATACCGTTGAAAAACTTCTTCTAGTTTTAAAGTAAACACACACACAAACACACCTCTTTACCATATTGTTAGACCGAAATCAAGTTCGAATGCTGCTTAGAATCAAATCGTCAAGAAACTTAACTACAACAACCATTACCGCTAACAACATCGCCACCAACAAATTTAGTTCTTATGGTCGTTAGCATAATAGGTTCATGTTCATCTTAGATATTGAGAAGATATTTCCTTAACACCACTTACTTTTGACATTTCTCATCGTAACAGTTTTAACCTCTTTTTGTGAAAAACTCAAAACTCAACATTCAATCCCAAGTAATCTGTCTGTGCTTGAGTTTTTTGGTTTATTGCAAGACAATAAAAGCTTCAAAAGAATTACAAAACTTACTTCAAGTTTTTATTTTTCTTTTTCATTTCTAAAGTACATTATTATCACGTAGTACCCAATCAACGAACCCAAAAACCCAACTGTCATTTCCATTATTTTTATTGTTGCCACTATTGCTCTCCCGCTATGATAAAATGTATTCATGTGTCAAATGAAAACAGTGAAAAACTTTTATAAATTGTTTTTGCTGTTGTTGCCGTTTTTGATGTTGATGCACTATGCAAAAATGTTGTTACAAACATTTTACTATATGATAATGCTATTGGTGTAGTAGTCCTTTTGGGAGACCATTCTATCCTTGTCACATAAGTTTTTGTGGCTTTGGATGAAGTTTTGTGGTAAACTTTAGCGCGTTTATTTGAATCAGTTTCTAGGGAACATAAAGTTGGTGGAAAATTTTTTTTAAAATAGAATTTTTGTATGTTGTTGCTTGCTTTTGTTTTTGGATTTGAAATGTTACTAAATGTCCTTAATTGATTTTGTACAGTCTTTTAAAGTATTTTTTAAATTAATTTTAATTTAGTTTAAGAAAAGTTTTTAATCAACTTTGTTATCAACAGTTTTCTTAATAAACAATGCAATAAACACCATCTTAGGTTTTAAGTAAACATTGGTGATTTATAAACATTTTTACTTCGGTTTTATCAGCGCTAGTAATACCTTGTTCAGTTCGGCTTAATAGGTGTGTATGTGTGTGTGTGTGTAAGTCTACGATACAAATAACTGTAATTATTGATAATTGATGACTATGCTTTTTACCTGACTAAATTGTAATCTCACTTAACGGAATAATAAATTGCTTTTATTCATGCATTAAACAAATAAAGGCCTAATTTCTTTTATGAGTTATTTTACTAAAAGGCGGAGAAGAGTTTTATTTAATTTTTAATAATTATTTTAAATAGTTAAGATGGGCACTTCGTCCCACTACAAGAAATAATATATTTCTTTACAATACTACACAAACTTAGGCTTAGAGCAGAAGCAGTTCAAGTGCAATTTTTTTCGAAAATGGAGTAAACATATGGAACTAGTAGATGAAGTTTGTAGAAGTCCAGGGCACAAAAAGATAATATGGGACTTTTATCCGGTATCAAATTATGATGTTTTATTCTAACATTTGTTACTAAAATACCATTTTTACTTAAAGAACAAGGGGTGTATGTGCTCCAAGTGTCTGTCCAGGTGTCTGGTTGAATACTAATATTTTTAAAAAGTTATAAACGATGCGAAGGGGATGGTGTCGTTAGAATTATCAATTGTGCGGTTTTGTCAATCACGAGTCACAGTGGTCGAGTGAGCATATCGCGTTCGTTGTGGAGACATTTTTTAAGAGCAATGATTCTTATGTAATTTCTCGTCAACTATTTTGTTCAAAGTTCGGTATTCGGTGAATACGTGATGGTCCGAGTGTAAATTTAATTCGTTAGTGGGTGCAGAGATTCCGCGCAACTGCTTTGGCTTTAAATGTCCCACGGCCAGGGCTCAGTCGATCTTCAAGGACTCCCGAGAACATTGAACTGGCTGAAAGCAGTTTACATGAAAAACAAAAAAGAGCAGCCCTGGGACTGCCAAGAGTGATTATTCATGAAATTTAAAGAAAGGAACTGAAGTTACATCTTTAAAGAAATCGTTTCAGAACTGAAAAAAGTGACGCACTGTAAATCCCATTTTTTTGGACGACGAGGATCAATTTTATTTAAACGGCAAAACTACCGTTACTGGTCTCAAAGAACCCGCAACCCCTAATTGAAATATCAAAAACTATTGCATTGCCCGAGGGTAGCTATTTGGTGTGCCCTATCCACGCACGAGATAATTGGACCATTTTTTTCGAAAATTCTCGAGGCCAGGCGACAAATGCCAACGGTGAATAATATCGGTGCATGATTATGGAATTCTTTTTGTCAAACCTGCGATCTCATCCACTGTAATCTTCACATACGTGGTTTTAACAGGATGGAGGAAGAGGAGTGTCCTCGGGCAACCTTCCATCAGCACAAGTGCCTAAGTTTACCTCCTCGTGGTACCAACCGCATGTACATTAAGTGGTACAGCAATACAAGGTTTTAAGAGTACCAATACCTTATCTGTGATAAATAGAAATTGGTAGAAATTATACGGAAGTAGTTTTTCTAGGCTGACCAGAGTCCTATCTGGTACCACAAGAATCAGTGTGCCTACCAGTGTAGAACTGATTAATTGTGAGGCCTCCTTCGGGAGTTCACGTAAAAGCTGTGGTTATCTCCAAGCGGGGCAGCTGAGATCGAAAGTATATATGCTGGGGTCCGTCTTGTGCGGGCCCCAGAGTGATCGCGTAAGCGGTCTTATATGAACTTAAGGTTCACAATATAGAGTCTATAAGCTTTGGTGGGTCTACCCAGGCACATGAGCAACTGATGAAGTAGGCTAATAGCTGAAAAGGTGTAAGTGTGTTTGGAAGTAGGTGAATAGGGAAACTGGCTACGGCTGGCGAACCTAGGATCTAAAACAAGATCTCGTAAGAGTAGTAGCAAATAATGAGATGGCTAGCATTGGAATGTTGAAGCATGTGCGTGATTCGGTCCTGACTGGCGGTGAGATGATTATGAAACGTTGATGATGGTGGAGTAATTGATTTGTCTAAATGAGAAAAAGATCCTTCCAACAGGGCTGGGTGTCGCATTTGTTGGGTGCGACATGATAATCATAATCTTTCTGGTTGGGTGCTGATTTACAAGCGTGTGGGGATGTGTCTTGTCGCGGATCTGTTTTGGTTATGAAAGGCGAGATTAAAACTAGAGACGAAATTTGGGTTTAGATAGCCCAACTCTTCAGCAAGGGGTCTGTTATGGCTAGCTCAGAGTCATGGCAGAAAATTGCAATCTGGTAGGCAGGTTGAGCCATTCTGGGGGCGCCGGTGGGCGCTTAATTCCACCAAGTGGTAAGAGCACCGTGAATCATTGCCCACAGAGTAGCTGTTCACGTAAAACTCTTAACGTCTGCACGTACAGCCAAAACTTTGATTAATTTTTTTTTGGATAATTTTCCCCTAAATACTGACCAGTTGACCACGCCATGGCCACCGAAGTCACCCAATCTAGCTCCCTCACAGAGAGGGTTTATAGTGACAGTCCCCAATCTCTTGTGGCTCTAAATGAAAATATCCTTCGAGAGACCAGCTCAATTGAACCAAGTTTACTGCAGCGTTTGGCGCAGAATACAAGGCATCGTTTTGAACAGTGTGCTCAACTCGAAGAAATATATCTGGATGACATACTCTTAAGAAAAGAAAATCCGAATTTCCATTCTATCGTTCAATGCTTTTAATAAAACTCTGTGTCAATTATTATTTTTTAAAGATATAAATCTGCCACCAGATTCCTTGTATATAAATTTTGTTTCCTTTCCACAAAAAAGTGCCTGTAAATTTATGTATCTAAGGATTAAGAGTCCTTGTGGCAAATTTAAATTAAAAATTTACTGTAACAATGCAAAAAAAGACTAGACTCTTTTTGATCGACTAAGGAACCCATTTAATAACTTTGGTTGGCCGGGCGGTTCAGTTACTCATGGAATGGATGGAAAGTCCGAAAAGATTTAAAATACAAGTTGAGGATAAAGATGGCTCTGATGATGTCGTGGAATCCGATTATTACTTTTTGTACTCCCACCGCCCTAATCCCGCTTAGCTATTTTAAACAGTAAAGAGCATTAAAATATTACTTTGGGTTTTAGTCAATAGTTTAAGTTTTTAAAATAGAAAACTTTACAAAATTTTCCCGTTTGTAGGGTTATTACAAGGTGGGCCAAAAGAAGTCATCCGATGTTGCTTGGCTCTCATTTTTTTTCTTACTGAAAAACTTTAATTCTGTTTTGATTATGTTTACTTAAGCCTCTAAAATTTTATTGCTCAAGTTCAAAAGATGATATTGGCCAAATGGGCGCCGTCACAATTGTTTGCTCTACGGTCTCGTTTTATGGCATTTTTCATCACTTCGGCGAGAACTTCTGGCGGCGACATATTTACGCACTCGTGTCGAATGTTATACTTGAGGTCTTCCAGGGTCTCGGGCTTGCTCACGTAAACAGCAGACTCCAAAAACTCCACAAAAAAGTCTGGAATGGTTAAGTCGGGCAGTTTTGGAGTTTTGGGGGCCAGTGTAAATCGCAAAAACGAGGGATGAGACGACCCGGAAACGCCACCTTTAAAATATCGGTTCTGGCTCACGTGTGCCGTTGCTCCATCCTATTGGAACCATATGTCTTTCAGTCCTAATTCGTTCAATTGTGGCAGAAAAAAACTTGGCTAACATTGTCCTATAGTGCGTACCGTCCACTGTCTTCGTTTGACCAGCGGCGTCCGCGAAAAAGATGGCTCGATGACTCCTTCAGCGCGAACAGCGCAGCGGGTGTAAAGGCTCTTCGTGCATCGCTCTTGGATTTTTGGTGCCCCAGAAGCTATAGTTTTGCTTATTCACATATCCGCTGAGATAGAAATGAGCCTCATCGCTCAAAAGGATTGTGGTCGAAAAATTGTCCACTTCGACCTCGAGATTGAGAATGGCTAAGGCGTAGGTTACACGCATTTGGCGGTCTACAGGCAGCAGGTGATGCACGAACTATACTTTGTACAGGGACATGCGCAAGTCTTTGATCAAAATTCGACTTAGGGATGACCGGCTGATAGCTATTTGCAAGATACGGCGTCTGGTCGATGTTTCTGCCGCAGCTTGACATTCTCGCCAACAGCGGCGATATTCTCAGCAGAAAGTGCGCGCCGGGGTCAACCACTCTTGGCAGCGTCTTGTGTGGTCCCATGCTCTTCAAGGTTGGTGACCAAATGAAGCATTGTTTGCGCAATCGGTGCTAGACGACCGGGGAATCGGCGACGGAACTCATTACACAAAAAATAGACACGATTATTCCACGTTCTTGTGGAGTGGCTTACTCACTTGTATTTTACATCTGTGTAGTTCACAAATGTTAAAATAGATTTGACATTGGCCGCAATTTGCGAAAATAAGATCATCTTCCAATAGGGTGATTTCTTTTGGCCCACCTCATATAATAGCAATTTTTATTGTTAAATGTTTTAAGTTCTGTTGCGTTAGCATTAAAAATTAAATTTATGTTTATATCTCCATCAAAAATACAAATAAAAAACAATATTTACTGAAATTAAAAATATAATGATGCCAACACACTTTCAAACCAGTCCCCAAAAGAATTGTAAAATTGGCTTCAATTAGTTGCAATTGAATGACTGAGTGTGTACTTAATTCCTTTTCAATTATTTTTTTGTTTTTATTTCTTGCAAATAAATTGAACTCGAAAAATAAGTATCGCAATTTGTTACATTGTTAAAGGTATTTATTGTTTTCTCCTGTGCTTTATACACATATTTAGCAGTTTTTTATTACACATTTTTCTTTTGGCAACAAAAACAAAATCCATTTTAAATTACTTCAATCCAACAACAACAATAATCATCTTTGGGGTATTGCCAAAGCAATCACATTTAAAATGTAACAAAAATTGAAATGAAATCACAAAACGAAACACCGTCAAGTTGCTAACATAAACATTAAATAAAAAAAAAAAACAATTAAAAAATCTACATTCCGCCTTGCCGCCACCCGAATGCCCTTCACATTCTGTGTCCTTAACAACTCCTCACTTTTTAAGATTAAAGTTTTCTTATTTAACTTTAATTGTATTATTAAAAAGTTTACTGTCTTTAGTTAAGAAAAGTTTTTCTTAGAAAACTCGGTAACTGCAGGCCCCTTTACTAGACTGCAGAAATTTGATTTCAATAGATAGAGAAAAAAATATATCTAAATCGACTTCCCTATCTATTATCCTATTCTTTTCTAAATAAAAAACTTTGATCCTGTTTTTTGATTATGTTTATTTGAACCTTTAGAGAATTTTATTTTTCAAGCCGAGAAGATGATATCGGCCAAATGGGTGATTGCTTTGCAGACTTTTATGGCACATCATCACTTCTGCGAGAACTCCAGGCGACTGTTTCTCGCAGTCGTGTCGAATGTTTTCCTTGAAGGCTTTGAGGGTCCCGGGTTTGTTTATGTAAGCACGGAATTTCAAAAAAACCTAGAAAAAAAGTCTGAAACTGTTAAATCAGGCGATCTTTCAGGCCAATGTAAATCGCTAAAGCGATAGATGGGGTGGCCCAGGAACGCTGCTTTGAGAATTTAAGCTGTGACTCGAGCAGAGCATTTCGTTGCTTTGTCCTGTTGAAACCACATGTCTTCCAGTCCTAATTTGTTCAATTTTGTCAAAAAAGAATCCGACACCGTACTTTTTTGTCGTTTGACCAGCGGCGTCCTTAAAAAGGAATGTTTTAATGACTCCTCCAGCGTAAAAAGCGTACCATGCAGTAATTTTGAGCGGGTGTATAAGCTCTTCGTGCATCACTCGAGAATTTTGGGTACCCCAGAAGCGGTAGTTTTGCTTGTTCACGTAGCCGCTGAGGGGAAAATGAACCTCATCTCTCATTATTGTTTTGGTCGCAAAATCGTCCGTTTTGGTCTCGAAATTGAGGATGGCTTGGGCAAAGGTTACACGTGTTTGGCGGTTGACAGGCAGCAGCTGAAGCATGGACTGGACTTTGAACGGGAACATGCGCAGGTCTTTGAACAAATTCGCCTTAGGGACGACCGGCCGATTGCTAATTGCGAGGCACTGCGTCTCGCCAACAGCAGCCTTATTCTTGACAGAACGGGAGCTCCGCGGTCAGCCACTTTTGGCAGCGTCCGGCGTGGTCCCAAACTCCTCAAGGCTGGTGGCCAAACGTCGCAGTGTTTGCGCAGTCGGTGCCAGACGACCTGGGAATGGGCGACGAAATTCGCGCTGCATCAACACCACAGACGAATTGTCACGCCAAAAAAATAGACACGATTATACAGCGTTCTTGGGGAGTGTATTTCTCCATGGCTTTTTCAATTGTATTCGGCATCAGTGTAGTTCACAAATGTCAAAACAGATTTGACATTGGACGCCATTTGCAAAAATAAGAACATTTTCCAAAAGGGTGATATCTTTTGGTCTACCTTGAATCTAGAATTTATGTAACTTATGGGCTCCAAAATACGTATTTCTTACCCTGAACCCATACGTGAAGAGTACAGCAACAACAAAATGGAAAGAACTATAAGAGAGTGTTTTAATTTTACTAAGTGATTATTTTTGTTATTAATTCTCCAAACGTTACGTACATACATATGCTGGCAGCATTTGAATAATTTTATTTGGGAGTTGGCTGTGAGAAAAGAACAATTCTTAATGTATTGAAATGTTTGTGTTCTATTTATCATCATAATTTTTAACGGTTTTTAAAAAATGTCAATCAAAGTAATAAAAATCTGACATATTTTTAAATCAATATGCATTGCTCAAAACTCTAACATTTAACACACTCAGGCACAAGAAATACTAATGTATGTAGTTACATTTATTTGAAATGGTGATGCAAATACATGTACTTAGTCCCTTATGCACTTAGCAACGTTTTGTACAAAAATTATAACAATGTTCCATTATTTTTAATAATTTTAAAACCATCACTTTAATATTGAAATGCATACTGAAACTATTTTAAGTCATAAGCAAAAATTGGAACAGGGGTTACGGTAAAAAAAATATTATCTTAAATATATCGAAAGGCTTTTCTCGTATTTCTGAACAATTTTTTGTTTTTTTAGGAAATTTTACCGGAAGTTTCAACAAACAATATTAAAAAAATATTTTAATACTTTTGTTAGATGTATTGCTTGAAGTTCTTTGTTGGCAGAAGTAAAAACATGCAGAAATATGGAGAAGTTCTAAAAAAATTAAAGCTTTTTGCAACCAAGTTAAACCCCACATTTTGCCATCTACGCCACGTTTTGTATAATTTTTATGCAATTAATAACACATTCGGTAAAGTAAAATTATAAACGCCGTTTTAGTTTTCACAAATTTCATAAGAATAGAAAAAGTTTGTCTTAAGCTAATTTATCACAAAGAATAAATTAAGTAAACTTTACTTAAATCAAGCCATATCGTTGTCAAAAGTACGGTGAGTACGGCTTTTCTTAAATCAAGTACGAAATTTCTTACTTCAAGTTAAATTTTTCAAGTACGAATTTCTTACTTTTAGCCACATTTTAGCCAAAAAAGGATTGATTAAGGTTCGGAACCATACTTGATGTAAGCCAAAAAAAAGATTGATTTAAGCCGTAAACCGGATTAATTCGAAAATAAAATGTAATTTTTTTGACTTATGGAGCTTTATTAAAGAAGAAGAATTTTATATTTTATTTTTATTTTATAGACACTTAAAATTTATTTTAATATAAAAATTTCATTTTTTTGTACTTACCGAACGAAGCTGAGATTCGAACCAGGTACTTTTTGCACTGCAGCATAAGCGCGTTACTTCTAGGCCACTGAGACACTTTGTTTTCAAATGTAAAATAATATTTTTAAACAACAAGCTTTTTTTCTGCTTGATTTGTTGAAGCAATCCAAATAGGCTTGATTTAAGAAAATGTAAGTACGGATCGTACTTAAAAGTTTCAAGAAAGATTTTGGATAAATTCAAGAATAAAATTTTTGATTTTAGAAAGCGAGTTTTCTTTCTGTGTAGAAATTTACCCACTACTTCGTAAGGGCAATTTTAAATATTTGTTTTAAAATATACTAAATGCTAATACTGTTTCCATTATTTTATTTCCTTAGACTTATAACCCTCAAAAATGTCAAAAGCTACTAAAAATTTAAGAAAAATTCTTTTCACTTCTGATCTCTAATTGGTCAATAGTCCTTAGTTTTATATTTTTAGGCTCAAAACCTTAAAGAAATACCAAAAAAAAAACAAGAACATTTTAAGCCCACTAAATTGACATTTGACCTCAATTGGGTCAATATTTATTAATTCCAAGTATCCAGTCTCATAATTTAAAAAAAACGGTATCTAAAATATGAAGAAGGTACTCTTTGTTTCCTTAGTTGAATTCTGGCCTCTAAATGGGTCAAAAATTTTAAATGTCTTAGTATCTTAAGAAAAGCAGAAAACTCACTCAGTTGACCTTCGACCTTTATCTGTGTCATTGTTCCTAAATGTATTATTTTAAGACACATAATCTAAAAAAAAACATAAATAGTACCAAAAAAAAAAAAGTACTTCTTTGTCTTACTTAGTTAACTTACGTAAATAGTACCAGAAAAGTAAATAATAATTTTTGTCTTCTCAGTGGACTTCCGTCCTCTTTATTTATCAATAGTCGTTAATTGAGCTTTCACACTCATAGTTATCTTACAAAATATTAATTAGTTCTAAAAATTTAGAAAAAGTACTTTTTCATCACTTAATAAACCTTTAATCTTAGTCTAGTTTATTGCTTCTTAATTTATTATTTCAAAACTCATATGCAACTTTAAAAAACTTAGAAGTACTTAAAATGTAAAAAAGTGCTTTTTGTCCGCTTTGTTAACTTCCAACCTTCAATATAGGTCAATAGTTCTTAGCTTTAAGGATATTTTGTTCACTTCACAAGAAGCCAGTTCAGGAAATTTCAGACCTTCTATTTTGCAGTAAAGCGTATTCAAGGCAGAGCTTTCGTCATCGATCAAAATAAAGCTGGGAAAGTACTAAATTAAAAGGCAGATGAGGCAAAAACAGGTATTGAAAAATTGTACCAACCATTGATATACTGGAATGTTACAATTTTAAAATTTTCTTGATATTTGGCATGAATATAAGTTTTTCTAGGAGATGTGAATGCGTGTGATTGATGTTTATGGGGTGGTAAAGTGTTGCCATATTTAAAATTTTGTATTTTTACTATTGTTTCAAGATGGGAAAATATCCAAAAAAAATTTATATAAAATCTTATAGCAAATCGTATAATTAAAAAAAAAACACTAAAAAAACAAAAATTGTACAAAACCGGAATAGTTTCATATCTCGAGTTAAGCCGTTATGGTTTGCTATTATTATTTTTTTTACATCTTTAACAATAACAAATTAAGATTCAATTATTTAATCTAACAACGCTCCTTCGTTTACTTTTTCCTCCATTATTGAATACAATTATTCTGTAAAAGGATCTTAATCCTGATAGAAATACAAACAACACGTTATACTTTTTCTAATCTTTGTTATGTAAATAAAAATGTTAAACTGGATAAAAAAAAAGTTCGTGCTCATAAATATTTACAAATCTCTTGAAATATTGCCTGCTCTTTCATGCTTCTACTGGCATAATCAGGAAATTTTGTTTATTTGTTTTTGTTTACATGCAATTGTTCGAAATGCAAGCACACAAATAGGCATTTTTTTAGTTATATATGTGTGTGTGTGAATGCATATTTTAAACTGTTGTAATGCATCATTTCAGAGATGGAAAAGTGAAATAAATGGAAACAATACTTACAAAAAAGGGGTTCCCTTTATATAAAAAGAAGTTGTATTAAAACTTTTTGTTAAGAAAAGGAAAAAAGGATAAATTATAATTGAAGGCACTCTATTAAAAAATCATATTTACATAACACTTAACCATGCCTGCTGTAATTTAAACAAACACACTGAGGAGTATATTTGTTGAATTAATAATATGCATGCATGTAGTTTTTACTTTTATTCTATGTTGTTCATTTGTCAGGCATTTCTTTTTTTATTGCATCTCATTGGTACCTACTTGATGCGACAAATAAGTACTCGAACTGGGTTGCATGTTGATATTTGTCGCTAGTGTTGACTTTTTGATGATTTCCCGCTCCCCCCCCCCCCCCCCCACATTATTTTCAAACGTTTTCAAGTTGTTGTTTGGTTAAAGTATACTTGACTATTGATTTTTTTTCCCCCGCTTTTGCTGGCAATTGCAGAGCTCATTCCGCACTAATGAATACATTTTAGATTATAATGAATGTGTAAAAATTTTTCATAGAAAAAAATTAAGGAATTAATGTGCATAGTTGTAAGCTAATATATGTCAATGATAAAAATGAGATTTGTCAACAAGCTCATTAGTGTAGAAATTACATTCATCTCTTTGAGGAAAAAAATTTAGTTTAAAGTCGATATGATCAATAGAATTTTTAGATTTATAAAAATGTAAAAAACATATTTTTTGTTATTTAAATTAAGGTTATTGGCTTGAAATAGAAAAGGCTTAACTCAACTTTTTTGTTACCCAGGGGAAGGAAAGCAGTTCATAAAACATATAAAATTATGCATATCAAAAGTTTAAATGCAACAAATTTTATTTTTAATCAAAAAAAAATATTCTGTTTGCCAGATTAAGTAAAAAAAAGGAATTTTGAAACAAAATCGGGTTACTTTCTTTCCATATTAGGCCGTCAATATGCAGTTTTAGCAGGTCGTAGAGACTTTATATTAAAAAGATTTTCTATCTTTGCGCCCTACCAAAGAATGTATCGTTTCAAAGACACCAAAGCTTAAGTCCCTTGCGTTAGGTTTCAAAGCCTTTTTAGGAAAGCCTTAGCATATACATATATCAAACAAATTTTGGAAACAAATTTAAGACATTCTTTTCAAAAGAACCTTAAAAGCTTTAAAAGAATTAATCTTCTTAAATTTGCTTCATTCATGGAAATTTTTTAACCATTTAAAATTTTTGCCTTGTGAACATTTTTTATTTAGTTTGTATATTAAAATTATTTTGGGGCAATTTTTTTCCAATTTGGTGCCGTTTTACTTTCCTTTGAAAACCATTTTCTGAATTTTAAGGCCATTTTTATACCCTTTACAGTTTTTAATTCCGTTTGTAATTTCTTTATTATTAATTTTCGACCGCCTGTCCGTATATTCGTCTGTCCATCTGTTCATGTTATGGTGTAAATCAACTTTCTGAAGCCCCCCGACGTCGCATAGATCGGTAGTTGGTATCAAACTATTTGAAATATCTGCGAAAATTGCTATTGAAATCCAGCAAAATCGCCCGATAGCTAACCAAGATATAAGCCAAAAACCAAGACTACCTCTGCTTATTTCTCTAAAATTTTTTACATAAAAACCTCCACAACTGCCTCGTGCAATGTGCAATGTAAGACCGATTCCATGTAATTTTTCCCAACGAAAATTTTTTTGTAACATAATTTCGCCCTATTTCCGCCCTTTCACTGTTGCCATACAAAGTTTCATTTTTTCAAATCGCTCCTACAGCTTCCAGGGTTCTCCTACAAATGTCAAATGTAAGACCGACCCCAATTAATTTGTTCTCCCAAGCTTTTTTGTGGAACATATTTACCCTTTATCTCTAGCCCCTAACATGGTCGCCATACAAAGTTTCAAAAAATTGGGTAAAAACCTCTACAACTTTCCCGGAGTCGCCTCTAGATGAAAAAAAAATATTTCACAGACCCTCATAGTTTCCCCTCCCAAACAAATTCCTAAATCATACTTCCCCCCTATCTCCATCGTTTAATAGGGCTCTCATATAAAGTTTGAAAAAATTGTATTAAATACCCCCCCCCCCCCCCCCCATCAATACAGCTTTCCGGGTGCTCCATTGTAGAACTGACTACAACTCGTTGCAAACATTTTCCTAGAACATACTTACCCCCTATCTCCACCCCCTAAGGGGTTACTATACAAAATTTTAAAGAATTAGGTAATTGTTTGGGTTAAATACATAAAATTATTTGTTTAAATTAAGATTTTCAACCACTTAATTACAACGATCGCGCAAATCGATAGATAACGTTGTTTAATGGAAATGAACGCGACATTGAAAGACTAACCAAAAAGAAACAAACAATTTTCGCTAACCGATACCTGTTCAGTAATTTTTTTATCCAATAATTCCAGCTGGTTGTTGTAAGGTGAATTTCATAAAATAAACTTAATCATAATATAAACGTTCCATAAATAATGACTAAAGGAAAAATATTAGTTTGAAAGTAAATTTTCTCGTAAAAACTTCTCCTTCTATCTCTTATTATATTGTTGCATGAAAAATTCTGATCCAGGTAGACCTCCCACTGGAAATGCCCATACAAGAGCAATAAAAAATACAACAAACAAGAAATAAAAGCTGTATCGTTGTTGTTATGCTTTTTAAATTTGTTTACATGGAAAATAAAAATAAAGATGGAATATAACACATTAACATAGAACCGCAAGCACCCTAAATGAAGAAAAAATAAAACCATATTTACAAAAATTACTTTAAATATTATATGTTCAATAAAAACTTAAGGTTTCTTAGTGCATAATATGCAAATCCCATAATTTCTTTAAGTGTATTTCCTTAACAATAACTTATGTGCGTAAATACCGAGACCAATTTATGCCTGAATTCTATGGTAGAAAAATAAAAAACAATCAATTACTTTAGCATGTTTTTATACACATGTAGTATGCGTCTAGATGCCTTTATGTTTCTGAACGTGTAAATTTTGGTCCGATTGAATGTTATAAATGGGTATTTGTTTCCTGGTAACAACAAATAAGTATCAATAAGTAAGTACAAGAGCCATATAAAATCTTAGCTGAATAAGGAGCACCTGGGATAAAACAACCTGCCATTGTTATTGCTAACTTTTTGCTTAACGTTAATGTTGCAACTAGACTGTCTGCCTTTATACGGAAAGTAGCAGCATTTTAAAATTATTTGTAATTGTAGTTTATATGCTGTTTCAGTAAACAATAATAAAAATAGTTGTTTACATTGTAAAAGAAATTTGATAAATGAAATGTCCAAGGTGGGCCAGAAACAATCAATCTATTGGAATATCCTCTTATTTTTGCAAATGTAGGTCAATGTCAAATCAGATTTGGCATTTGTGAACTTAGACAGATATAAAATACAAGAAAACAAGCCATGGAGCGATACACTCCCCAAGAACGCGGAATAATCGTGTCTATTTTTTTGCGTAAAAATTCGTCTGTGCTGTTGGCCCAGCGCGAATGCCGCCACCGATTCCCCGGTCGTCCAGCACCGACTGCGCAAATACTGCGCCGTTTGGCAACCAACCTTGAAGAGTATAAGTTTACACGAGACGCTGCCAAGAGTTGCTGGCCCCGGAGAGCTTGTTCTGCCGAGAATATTGCGAGGATGTCGAGCTATCTCCAGAAACATCGACCAGAGGCCGTGCCTCGCAATTAGTCATTAGCCGGTCGTTCCTTCAGCGAATTTAGGTCAGAGACCTGCACATGTTCCCGCATAAAATTCAGTCCGTGTATCAGCTGCTGCCTGTCGACCGCCAAATGCGTGTAACCTATGACCAAAACCATAAGCAGTGATAACTCTCATTTCCACCTCAGCGGGTAAGTGAACAAGTAAAATTGTCGCTTATGGGGCACCGAAAATTCACGAGAAGTCATTGGGCCATTTTTTCCTAGTACGCCGCTGGCCAAAGAACAACAGTGGACAGTGCGCGCTACAGGGCCATGTTAGCCGAGCTTTTTCTACCGCAATTACATGAATTAGGACTAGAGGACATGTGGCTCCAACAAGATAAAGCAACGGCACGCACTACGCGAGCCACAACCGTTATTCTGAAGGCGGCGTTCCCGGATCGACTCATCTCTCGTTTTGGCTATTTACATTGGCCCACAAGATCACCCGGTTTAACCCTTCCAGGCTTTCTAGTGGGGGTTTTTGAAGTCCTGTGTTAACGTAAATTAACCCGAGACCTCGGAAGCCCTTAAGGACAGCATTTTATATGAGTGCAAGAATCTGTTGCCGGAAGTTCTTGCCGAAGTGATGGAAAATATCATAAAACGAGCCCGTAGAGCAATTAAATGTAAAGACGCCAATTTGGCCGATATCACCTTCTTGATTTGATCAATAAAATTCTAAAGGTTCAGATAAACATAATCAAAAAAGAGAATTTAAGTTTTTAATTTAGAAAAAAATAGCAGCCAAACAACATCGGATAACCTCTTTTGGCACAGCTTGTGATATATGTGGCACCCCTCAGTTGTAAAAAAAAGCCGTGATATGCGCCCCCAGCAAATCCCAAGAAAAGTTCTCTCAGATTCCCGCCACATTCAGCTCCGCCCTGTTATCTTAGAGCTTGGCATAAAAATTCCTCTCGTTAACTCTTTTCGCAGAGCGAGATAGAACTTTAACAAAGCATCAAGGCCCAACTTTACGAAAGAACTCGTTGCGAACGTCTGGTGGACCCTCGCTTTGTCAAAAATTACAAATATTTGTGGACTGCGTAATTGTAACAGCCAAAAAGCACATCCCTCGTGAGTTCTGCAAAGAACACTTGCCTGGCTGGAAAACCGAAAGCGTTTAGCTCTTTTAAGAATACCGAGCGATCGTGGCAAGTCATATGAGCTTCAGTATTCTCTTGACAACACTCGAAAGGAAAAATGTATAAAAATAGCAGAAAACCTCGGAGCCTCATAAAAAAGCTTGGGGAGATAAATTCAATCCCTTCAGTGCGCTTTAAAATCGACCCAGACCTGATCGCTAATAGAATAGTTAATGTCTCCTAAGTGAAGCCAGATAAAGCTCACACACGATTAATTAAAAAGTCTCTAGCAGAACTTAGCAATTGTCCATGTACATCGTCATTTTCCTTTAGTTCTCAACAGCTGAAGTCATGAAAGCTATTGACAGCTGTTACGGTGGAAACTAGCAGGTTTTGACGGAATATACCCCGAGTTCATCAAAAATTTTGGCAACAATCTAATAAGTTGGCTGCGCAATAGCTCCTTACTATTCCCAGTCTATGTGTTTGCTGCCAAAAAGATTGCTATCGGCTAAAATCTTGAAGTCCTGCATTAAGGACTGTTTTTTTTCTCTCTTTAT
The DNA here is from genome assembly GCA_963583895.1 of Melanophora roralis. Taxonomy (NCBI): domain Eukaryota; kingdom Metazoa; phylum Arthropoda; class Insecta; order Diptera; family Rhinophoridae; genus Melanophora; species Melanophora roralis. The sequence continues at coordinate 91,655,804 of OY757188.1, read as the reverse complement.
GATGCAAACTTTGAAAAAAATACAGAGTGGATGTCATCTTGGGCAATTTCATTACCATATAACCGCATTCCTGGCTTCAACTTGCCCATATCGACTTAGGTTAATCTTAATAGGGTTATGATCATGCATGGCCGATGCATAGATACGTTATTCCAGTGGGGGACAGTTTCACCGATTACCTGCGACTGCAGCGATTTGCGACACACCATAAGCCGCATAAATTGTAGCTTCCCTAATACCATGTTCCATTGCAACGTGTAGGATATTCATACCTTGACGACAGATGCTGTTTCCTGGCTGAACAATCTAGAGGAATGTCTGCCAAGCCATTGTGCGATACACACACTTTAAACCAGTTTCGGTAAAAATGTATTATTATTTCACAAAAAATAATTGTAAAAGAAAATGTATTCGTTTGTAGTGTATGAGCTTGCTGTTTTTGTACGCTAAATATTTAATTAGTTCAAGAACTAGTTCTATTGTATGTGATTCGGCATCCCCCTTTTCCTTTATAACACAAAAACGGTAAGATATAGAGGCAACACGTAAAAAGTGATTTATAAGCAATGATTCTATGTATTAAGAGTTTACAAATTAACTAAGAATTTATGGACCCTAAACATTGTGTTGGCCTGTGTTTTTGTTATAAATGTATTTTTAGTACCCTTTTCACTTTACCTACTTTTAACCAGCCACTAAGGCAAATTAAGAAAGATAAGTGCATTTGTATTTTTTTATTTCCATTTTTTCTAGCATGTGTTACATTCATATATGTATAAGTATGTTTACTTTATGTGTCCTACAAGTGTATGTATGCTAGCATTGAGCAATGATACTGCCTCTATCTGTACTTTTTTAGTATGTCTGCCTTTAACAAATGCATTTAAAATCAAAAACAAGCATATAGGCAACTTATATAACTTCACAAACAATAAAAACAACAGACATATTGATGTTCAATATCATTACATATTATGCAATTCTTATACATTGATAAAAACAACAGAATGTAAAGAAATTAAAACATTTAAAGTAGAAGAACTACTAGTATAAATGTATTTCACAAAAATTTTCTTTAACCCCATATTAGTAATGCTTAAGCTATTAAAGTTCCTTTAAAAAATCTTTAAAATAATATTAAGAAAAGTATAAGATTGTGTTTTTTGTTTGATTAAATATTCTTCAAAAAGTTTTGTTATCATTAAATTTTGGAATAAAATATTTTTATTTAATAAACTTGAACTTTTTAATTCTTTTTTGTTTAATAAAGTTTTAAAGTTTGTAAAACAATTTTTCATCAAAAAAATATATTTTATTAAAAACTAATAATTTAATCTTATGCCCCCTAATAATTGTTTTTTAACGTTTCAAAATTACAATTTTTGTCTTGATTTAGTACGTTTACATATATTAGAAATGGTGCAATAAGGAGCAAATGTTTTTTGTTCCGTTTATTTTTTCTGAGTTCTCTATATAATGTTTCAAGTTAAGTAAAAATTATATTTTCCCGAAGCTAAAGTAAAAAATTTACAAGCATGTTTATATGTATGTGTGTTTGTGTGGTTATGCTTGCACCATGCTTACATGTAAAAAGATATTAAGGTAAACACTCTCACAAACACAAACAAATGTACTTCACCTTCGTATCAATGGTTTACCAAATAAAATTTATGATATTGTTTTTAGCCAAAAGGTATGAATAACATGATTATATACGAAAACAAACATTTATGCACATCAACGTACATACTTACATATGTGAATATGCCATTGTTATTAAACAATATAAAAAAGTACACACGCACTTGCAAGTATTCTCATAAGTGATTTCTATTTAAAAAAATACTCTCTTATTTACACACACACATGCAATAATTCTCAATTGAAACAAGGAGAACAAAATAACTAAAAACAAAAACAATATTATGACTCAATTGTTTTTGTAACTGATGTTGTTGTTCATTGCTTGTAAGAATTTGTTCAACATAAATGTTTTTTTTTCAGTTCATTGTTTTTGGTTTTTTTTTATTCTTTTGATTATTTTCAATAAACATTGAAGCCCTTAATGGACATGGCTAATAAATGTGAGTATTTTTGCAGTAAGTAGCTTTGTTTTTTAATTTATCATTATCATTTATTTGTATGTATGCATTTAACATGTGTGAGATCTTTTGTTCTGCTTGTTTATTTTTTCAAATTAAAAAGAAGAGTGAAGCATTCGTATGTTAAAAAATAAGTAAAATTATTTTATTAAAGTAATTGATTTTGTTTTATGTTTTGTTTTATGTAAAGGACGTATGAGCTATTTTTATTTTGATATATTTTTCATACGCAATGTTCTACAAAAAAAAATATATTACTTTCCAACATATTATTGCATTTGTCTTAAAGTTGTCCCTTTTCCGGAGAAGACATAAAACGCTCTAAATGATTTTAAGAACAATATGGTAATTTTTCACCTATATGTTTATTTTAGTCACGTGAATTTATGCCAATTATGTAAACTTTATATAAAAATTTCATACAAACTCCCCATAAAAACTTTATGCCTACGAAGCATATTCTGAAAGCGTGCGAAGATAACACAGTTTATTTCAACACTCCATTTACTTAACTATACAGAATTAAAACCAAATTGTAAGAAGTATGGTATTACAAACAAAGAATGAACAGACCCAAGTCGGTTAATATTTTAAAACAATAAAGATAAAAAACTGGTTTAAATTACTAAAATTTCCTTTTCTATTTTATCAGGCTAATTGGTTCAAATTTTATTGTGATAAGATTTTTGTTGAAGAAATAATTTGAAAAAGTTTAGTTTCCCGACACTAGCCGAGTGGAATGCATTTTCAGAGCCCGCTACAACTCCTCATCAGCACTCTTAGGTTTAAATTACATTGGACAGATATCGACAAAATTCCCTTTTTTTGGTACTTTCTATTCTAAGAAATAAAAAAGTTAAAAAAGGGTAAAAAGTATTTATTAGTCATTTTGTAACTTTCGAACTAAATATAAGAGAAATATAATTCAAATTGTATTCCACAGGTTTAAAAAAATATTGGCATATTTGTGGTTTTTGGTCACCGTTTTAACAAAATGACCTTCTTTTAATTGTTGGTATGTTTTTACATTTTTGAAATTATAAGAATTATAAAATTGTGAAACTTTTGTCGATCCAAAGAGAGGCCGTTATTCATCTAAGCGGAAAAAAGGACTTTTTCCACATTTTTAGTAGAGCTGTGTAGCTCATGAACGAACGGGTCAAAATGAACGGATCACCGAATTGAACGAAGTGATCCGGTTATTTTACTGAGCGCTTTTCGTTCAATTGTGTTCCGTTCAATGTTTGTTTCTTCAGGTCTTTTTTATGTCACAGTTTCGTTCGTTCAGATGTGTTTTTTATATTATGTTCTTTTGTATCAGTTGATTGTTTGTGTATTGATAAGAGTTGCTTTAAAAAGTTTGCGAATGTGCGTACATATTTCTTTTGAGCATCGCTGTGGCACTGCCATAATTTTTTTAAATTTGGTTTAACAGTCTTTTTCTAAGAAGTTTGATTTATTATAGTGTTTTTGTTTTTATGGATTACTATACACTTTTTACACAATTTTTATATATGGATTATTTAAATTTTATTTCACAAAAAGTTTTTTCTATTTTGAATGCCAAAACCACAAGCTATGTCAAAACAAATCTTTAAAAAAACATGTTGCCGTACTGTCGTTCAGAAGTGAACGATTGAACGAACGGGTTAATTTTTGTAAATTGAACGAAACTGAGCGATCACTGAAATGAACGATTTGGCACACTCTAATTTTTAGTACTTTTTTGCCCTTTTTAGAGATTAATAGCTTAGAAATATGAAATGAACAACTATTGGCCCATATAGAGGCCGTTGGATAATGAAAATTTACTTTTTTTGCATTTTGGAATTTCTAAGGTTATGAGTCCAGAAATATAAAATTTGGGGTTTTTGAACCCATAAAGTGGTAGTTAGTAAGTTTAAAAAAGTACTTTTTTACATTTGTGGTCCGTTTTAACTTTTTTGGCTTAAGAAAGTAACGACTTATGAACCAGCTTAAGATCGAAAGTCAAATAAGAACTTTTTACACTTCAATGGTAAAAAAAATTCAAAAGAATTTTCTGAGTTTATGGTTCTAGGAATATGAACTGAGGACAAAGAAAGGTCGTAAGTTAACTAAGGGTTGAAGTTTTTTAAATTTTGGCTTCTTTTTGCCTTTTTTAGGATTGCAAGTTCGGAAATATAAAGTTTTACTTTTTTAGTCTAAGTTCGAGATCAGAGTCATTTGACTGAAGACTCTACAGAAGGTTTTAGTTATCCAGATAACCATAACCATGGCATTTTCAACAGGGTCTTTATTCTTAGTATTAGTGCAGAGGATAAATTGAATTTAAAATTAAATTTTTAAATTATTTCATTTGGTATAAAATCTAAATGGCACTTGAATTTTTGTAAAAAAATATAACTTGTTTAGAAAAAAAACAGCAAAGACTTTTTCACAACGGTCTTAAAAATGCTTTACAAAATTTTTAATTATTTTGCACTTTTGCCAAAATTGATAAAAAGCAAACACATTACATTAAATGCTGTCTTTTAAGCAAATAACTTTAATTAAACCAATTCAGAGCACTATATTCGGCTGTACCAAATCTTAGATACCCTTCACATTGGCCTTTGGAGACCCCGAATTTTTTTTTTTTAAAAACAATTCTAATTTTTAAAAAGGGGTCGGTGTCATATTTTAATTCTCTTAGGTTTATTAAAGACGCTGTAGGGGCTTGCACCCTAAATTTTTCAAATTTGGTATGGGAATTCCCTTAGGAGGTGTTGATAGAGGGTAAGTATGTTCTATGAAATTATTTGCAAGAAAAAACTAATAGGGGTCTGTAATACATTTTATTCTTCTAAAGGGCGACTTCGGGAAAGTTTTAGAGGTTTTTAACCTATTTTTGTCAAATTTCGTATGGCAGCCCCCTTAGGGCATGAAAATAGGGGTAAATAAATTTTAGCAATATGTTTAAGAAGGGAAGCTAATGGGGGTCGATAATACATTTTATTTCTCTAATGCCATCTCTGGGGAAGTTGTGGGCATTTTTAAACAATTTTTGTAAATTTTAAATTTTGTTGTTGGAGTATTTTCTTATTGTATTAGATTAGATTACATCTTAAATAAATAAATCCCCTGAGGCGATGGTGGTAGGGGGTAAGTATACTTAAGGAATATGTTTGGGAGAATAAACTAATGTGGGTTTGTGATACATTGTTTTCCTCTAGGGGCGACTCCGGAGCAGTCGTAGGGGTGTCTACTATATTTTTTTCAAATTTTGTATGGCAACTGTGTAAGGGGCTGGAGTGGAAGGGAAAGCATGTTTTATAAAAATTTTTTTGAGGAAAAATTAACTGGGGTCGATTTTACATTTTACCTTTGTAAAAGCACCCTAGAAGCTGTGGGAGCGATTAAAAACATTAAAAAAAGCACTGTGTGGCAGCCCTGTTAGGAGGGTGAAGATAGGGTGTAAGTATCGGGAATCGGTCTCACATTGCACATTGTACGGGGAAACTCCACGGCAGTTGTAGAGGTTTTTATGTACAAATTTTAGAGATATAAACAGAGGTAGTCATGGTTTTTGGCTTATATTTCGGTCAGATATCGGGCGATTTTGCTGGATTTTAATATTAATCTGTTAGCAGATATTTCTGATAGTTTGACACTACACACGGGTCTACGCGACATCGGGGGACTTCAAAAAATTTAATTCAACCATAACAGGGATAGACGGGCAGACTGACACCGCTAAATCGACTTCTATATCTATAAGAACCAAAAAAATATATACTTTATGGGATCTCACATGGATATTAAAGAAATTACAAACGATATACCCTTATCACTTATGTGAATGGTATCAATAGGAAAGAAAATATTTTAAATAAAATATTTTTAAAAAAACATTTTTCCCCAATTTCCTTTTAAAATCTTAGTAATTAATTATGGTCCTTAATACTATTTTTCTTTTAACTGGTTTTTAATCATTCCTTAATAACACATTTCTAATTAAAACAGCAAAACTTATTAGCCAACTGATTGCACACTAAACAGGACACCTGCAATACTGTATTTAATTGCTGCAGCATTTAGATATATCCGTCAATTATAACAATAATTGCCAACGCTTTAAAACCACTCCTCTAGTATATTGACAGCACATACGTTTATACAGCCACAAACAGTGCTACCATCAACATCGAATATCAGCTGAATATGTCAAGAAACTAAACTTGAAAGTTAATTAAAAGCACAAGTATAAGGTTTCCTAATCGGTTTTCACAGCAAAACCTTTGCCTTCCTTAAGAAGTGAAAGAAATTGCACGAAAGTAATAATGTATAGAAACAAAGTGAAGGTAAACATAGTTAAATAAAAAAATTAAGGTATATTTTCTAAAAAATAAACGCTCAGTATAGAGATCGTGGAGAAGTTCTTATATAAATTTAAGTGAAAATTCTTGTAATATTTTTTGCGATACTATTTCCTTGTTAGTTTTTTAACCCCCACTATCACCACGACTTATATGATGGACATAATTCCTTTGCAGCCACGTTTGCTACACATTGAAGTATTTGTTAAAATTCTAAATCAAGTTCCATGTAATATACCGACAAACATATCGCACGCTAAATGGAAAACAGCCACAACTCAAGATCACTATCTTTATGAAAGTTGTCTTCCCTGCTTTCAGAGAGTTGTTCTAGTTGTATGACCAAACTAAATTAAAAAGTAAAACTTCTATCTTAAAATTAACTTCACTGAAATACCAACGCTTATAAAGGTGAGTATACAACAGTCGACATAACCAAATATATATTCGTAGAGCTTCCTGTTTTATTTTATTATACTCCAACAGGTTTACTTTTTTCATCGATATTTATTCTCCTTTCTCCAATTTTACGAATTTTCTCTAGTAACTAAAATAAATTTCTACTGCATATGGCAGTTGATTGTGTGGGTTCAATTGTAAGTTATTATTGCCGTTACTTTTAATACCAATGCTATTGCTATTGTTGTTTTTGTTGCTCTTGTTTTACTACTTACAACGGAAAATGTTATTATCTTCTTTTATATATTTGGTTGCACATGTATGTACTTTGTTTTTGAACCTTAGAAAAAAGTGCGAAAAAGAATAATGTTAAAGTGCAGAAAATTGAAATTTATATCAATGCTTTCCCAAATGATTGCATCCCACAACACACGCACACTTTCACATTCAATCACTCTCCTTTTGCAGAACACATACACACACAAGCAACATTCAATTTGAGTGAATTCCCAGCAGAACTATGATTTTAGCAGAATTTTTTTATTAAATTGATACTTTTCAAAATTACTTAGAGATGGTAAAATATCATACAGTCTTATCTCGATTATTTGAAATTCAAGGGACCGAATAATCGAAATTTCATATTAACGAGAGTTCAAATTACCCAGTTCAATTTTAAGTTCTAAAATTAACAGCTGACTGATATTAAGTATTCGGAATTTTCTCTAAATAAACAGAAAGAAGTATCCACATATATTTTTTAATTCAAGCATTCATTTAAAAAAAAATTTTACCTCTTCCTGGCACTCCCACGATGCTCGAGTTCAATGCAAGATTTGGTCAATAATTTTTTTGTTTTACTTTTTGTTTTTCATTCTTTTTTTAAGTTTCTTCTGTTTGGGTTTTTCTTATTTTTTTTTTGTGTTCGGTTAGGACTCGAACTTAGGCTGCTTGTGTGGTGTATGGGTGCTGCAACCACTGCAAAATACCAATATGTTTAAATTAGAACGCCTTTGTTATACCCTTCATATAAGTGATAAGGACATATATATAAGTTTATCATTTACTTTATTATTTCTTAAATATCTATCTGCAATCCCATAAAATATATATTTTCTTGGTTCTTCTAGCGATGTCCGCCTGTCTGTGTTATGGTTAATATCAACTTTTTTGAAGTCCCCGATGTTGCATAGACCCGTCAATGGTATCAAATTATCAGAAATATCTGCGGAAAAATTTGTTGTTAAATTTCAATGAAATCGCCTGATAACTGACCGGGTTATAAGCCAAAAACCAAGGCTTCCTCTGTTTATTTTTTTTTAGATTGTATTGCACTCAAAAAATTATTAAGATAAAATCAACTGGAAATCTATTTAAAATAACTGGATATTAATTTAAAAACCGTCCAACAAGATATTCATTAAAATTAACAAAATATTTCATTTAAACTCAGACATCAAAAAATAACTGACATATATGCCTAAAATTAACTAGATTTTCTGTCATTTACAGTAAAACAAAAAAATATATCAGAAAAAAATAACAAAGTTAAATATTACTAAAAAAATAACTGACAAAATTAACTTCAACTGAAAATTAGTTTAAAAAAAATATTGTATTAAAATTTAACTGTTTTTTCATTTAAAAACGAATTTACGGAATAATTCCGAAATAACTTACAGTCAGTTACTGTATTAATTTTTTGAGTGTAGAAACCTCTACGACTCCTTTGGAGTTTTCCCTACACGGGTGCAATGTAAGACCGACTCCCATTAATTTTTTCTCACAAGTATTTTTGTGGAACATACCTACCAAAGGCTCATAACATTCCCAGAGTCGACCTTAGTGAAAAAAAGTGTACGACCGACCCCCATTAGTTTCCCCTCCCAAATAGATTCCTAAAACATACAAATTGTTATAATTTCATCCTACAGCTTTCAAAGTGCCCGTGGATAGGTTAAATGTAAGACTGACCCCAACTCTTTTGTCCTTGCAAACATTTTTCTAGAGCCACTAAGAGAGTTGCCATACAATGTTATAACATACAAAAGAAAGAAAAAAAACTAAAATTATATTTATTTTATAAAAGCATTCGTTAATTTTAAAAAATGTTTAAAGAAACATTTTTTTAACGACAGGGTTTTTGAGTAATGTGTTTGAATATAATTCCTTGTTTGTTGTTGAGATGAAACAAAAAGCATACCAACAACAAAAATAATAATACGAACTGCTTCGACCTTTTTTCTTAACTTTTTACCAAATGCAATTTAATGTAATAAATATTCTACGTTACGTTGTGGTTGTGTGTGATTTAGAAGTAAAAAAACATAAAGAAGTAAAAGGGCCTTTTTAAACATTAGAAACAGTCTTTAAATTATAATTAGAGGCGTTTTTTTAATAATGAGAAAAGAACCCCCCTTTTTTAGAAAAAGTTTTTAAGTCAAACTTCTAGTAAGAAATAAGGTCATACCGCCCAGAGTCTTCAGGTAATTATTACGACAAGATATTATGCTTTTGCTTACCCTACCAAATTTATTAAAATACAGAGTCATACATCTTCATTTTGATTCAAATCAATTGTGTGTTATTCTACATTCAAATGCATATTGATGTATATGTGTGCATGAGAGTATTTGGTTTTTTGAATTGAAGATGCAGGTTTTGTTGCTTTTTGTTACTAATGTGGTTACCTGCAATTTAAACTGATTATACCACCTAACAAACTTTAAATCAATTGTGGTTTATTGGTTTTATTGTAAGAGTTGATAAAATTTTATGTCAATTTCAAAACAATAAAATACAAAACATTTGAATGAATATCATTTCATTCATTTTTACATACAATTTGTTTTAAATAAATACGCAGCAAGGCACATTCAATGTCCTTTGATACGGAGTTTATAACTTTTTTTGTTACTTACATAGGAAAAATGTCAATCAAGGCACATATAACAAGGTTAACTCAAGGCGAAGTCAAAAAGTTCGCCCTCTGCGTTTCCTTTTTGTGTTTGAACGGAAGAATTTCAGAAAAATTAAAAATTTTATATAAAATTAAATTTTTATAACGTGAAAATGTCAAATTGATTTTAATCAGCTGGGCTCTTAATATTATCTGGTTGAGTGTGCCCTGATGTCTATATTTTTTTTTTTTTTTTTTTGGATTACTATTAAAGAATTGAATATTAAAAAATGTAAACTTAAATTAAAAAAAAAAACTTTTTGGACGACTCAATTGACTTTCGACCTACATAAGTATATCTAGAACAATGACTTTAAATTTTATCCTTTACTAATAATAAAAAAAATGAAAAAATGTTCCTACATTGTGAAAAAGTACTATTTGTAAATTAAAGTCACTTTAAATCCAAATTTGGGTCAGTATTCCTTACTTTCAATACTTGTGAACTGATTTTTCCCCAGACAAAACTTTTCAAGCGTATCATAAGCCTTCTTGTTAATTTAATTTCGATTTTTAGTTATGTATATTGCGAGCTTCCCACAAGCATCTCTAAATTTAATTAAAAGTTTATTTATGGGCAATTTCATTGTGACGGGTGTGACCATTTTTATCACATTTTTGCTTACAATTAACTCAAACAATTCAAAATTTAAGTTTAAAAATCGCCTATGATCTCCAAGAATTCGATGTTTTTCAATGATTAAAACTAAGAAACATAATGTTTGCTCCATTAAACTGTGAGGGGTGTGACTTTACAAATTTGAAATACAAAATTTTTAGATTTTGACTTTTGGATCGTGTTGTGCAAAATATTTTTTTTTACACTCGCTTATTTATTTTATTTTCAATATAATTGAAAGTATTTTAAATCTTGGTTTAGAGAGCCAACCTAGTGGTTTATATAAGCTAGGCTCCCGAAATCACCTCTGCGATCCCGCGAAACAGCCCATTTGGAAAATTGTCATGCAATCAGCTGTTTAAAAAAACAAACAACAACAAATGAAAGTATTGTTTGGAAAATATAAAAATGAAAAAAAATTCCGTGTTTGACAACTTAATGCTAGTGATTTTATTCCTAAATGTTATTAAATAATTTTATACTTTTTCTTCCCAAAAAGTAAGAAAATATATCTGTGAAAATGCTTTTATTGTAATCCTAATTTAGCCTCAATTATCAACAGTCAGGATTTTTCCCCAGACAAATCTTTTAGAGCGTATCAGAAAGAAGCCTTTTATTTAATTGAATTCCGATTCTAGTTTAATTACTAGCAACCCAGTGTCATTTCTAAATTTAGTGAAAAGTTTACCTAATGGCAATTCCATTGTAACGGGTGTGACCATTTTTTCACAATTTCGCTTATAACTAACTCAAACAATTCAAAATTAGAGTTTAAAAGCGCCTATGATCTCCAAGAATTCGATGTTTTTTATGATTAAAAATAAGAAGACACTAAAACAACAAAATTTCTGCTTGCAAAAACTTTTATAAAATCTGTGACAAGTGTGACTTTACAAATTTGAAATTTAAATTTTTTAAATTTTAACTTTCAGATCGTGTTGTGCAAAATATCTTTTTACACTCGTTTATTTGTTTTATTATCAATATTTTTAATCGTATTTGAGATTTCATTTGTATAAAAAACTATTTTACCTAAAGTAAAAACCTCTTAGAAAATGTGACAGGTGTGACGTTTTCATCAAAATGCAAAAAAGCCAATTATTTAGTTTTTAAACATTTTAGACTCTCGTTAAATTACAAAAAAAAAAATATGAACAAAAATATTTGTATTATGATTATGTTTGTTCTCTTAATAATGTAAATTCGTAGCCGTTTTACGTGTAATTGACCCTATGCAGTTCTTAAAAATAAGGCAAAGTAAAAAATTTAAGAAAAAAAAACAAATATCTAACAAAAAAAATATGATACTGTGAAGAATGTTGGCTATAGTTAGAGTTTTAGAGAGACATTTATAAAGTACATGGATTCGTAATAGCAACACAAATTGTAATCCTATCAAAATAGTAAAAGAACATGATGTACTAAAGTATTTGTACAACCTTCATATTTTCTTTTGCAACTAAGCGAAATAATATTGTTATTGTTTATTATTTGTGTAATTTTATTTTGTCATATTTAGTCCTTAGGAAAGATGTAAATAAAGTTTGATATTCAAAAGCTTTCTTAGATTTAAAAATTATTAATAATGGATCATATTAAAAGGAAAAAAAATTTATGAAACATTGGCTTATAATAAAAATATTTAAAAGCTTGTTTCAGGGTACACTTAACATTAATATGTACACAAGTAATGTACATTGTACAACAATAATATTTTTTCGCTCAGTTGCAAAAGAAAATATGGAGGCATAACAAATTAATAAATACATATATGAGACTCATATAAACTTGCCTCTAAAAATTAACAAAAAAAATTTAAAAATTATGAAATAAATATATATACAATTGATAATTTTACAATATTAAAAAAAAAAAAATTTGAAAAAAAAAAAATACAAAATACATAAACCTATTATAATTTTCAAAATTAAAAATTTTAAGTGTAACAGTTTCATGTTCATTTTTTTTTTTTTTTTTTTTTTTTGTTTTTTCCATATACTAAATAGTATACTGCGATGAATGGCAGTAAGTGGCTCCTAGCCACAGTGCCAGGGTATTCTCCAGGAACTATAACACACCGTGTGCCGTACTTCAGGTCTCGTAACAACCACTGCCTTTGCAGTGGAGGTAGATTGATGTACGGAATAAATCTATTGATGAGCTATGTAATTAAGTGTGTCGAAAAGTGCAAAAGTGTGACCAGGTGCACGCAAAAACCTTGACATCAAACTGCCTTCACAGAGATGGCATCGTCCAGCGTACAAACTTGTTAAATAATTAGATTTATAGTTAGATTTGTCCAAAACGAGTATGCAAAAGCACAAATATCCGTAGACCGTACTTCATGCCTTGTAAGCAACCACTGTCTTTACAGTGGAGGTAGATTGATGTACGGAATAATTTTGTTAAAACATGAGTTTTATCGGTTAGACTGTCCAAAACGAGTTTGCAAAAATAGCTATGCAAATTTGTGGAGTTTAAACAATTACACAGTATTAACGTTGGGCATTGAAAAATGCCTACTTCCTTTGTTGTTTCGAAACTTAAAACTTGTGGTAGAATTATATTAAAATCGAAATGTTGGCTTCTTTAATGAAGTCAACTAACTTAATTAAATTTTCAATATGGCGGGAATTAAGTAGGTTAAAAAGGTTTGAAAAGTTTTTAAACAGATCGTGTCTCAAGCGAATATCACTGTACTCCGTACAGTGAAAGATTAAATGCTCTGCGCTGTCAACCATATTACAATAAGAGCATACATTTGTCTCTTTTTTTCGTATCATACACATATAGACACCATCATACGTGTGTCCTGAAAAAAGGCGGTTGACTAATTTTACCTCCCTCGAGCCAAGTCCTGACCCAAAATACCAAGGTCTGTCCGGCAAGCGAGGAAATAGAGAGAAGAAGAAAGCACCAGTGCGGCTTGATCTTTCAATATAGTAATCATTCCATTCATGTCTCAAGGTGACCTTGATTGCCCTGATGGCCTCCATGTATGAAAAATAAACATCTGAAGGAGTTCCTATTTCTATTGCCTTTTTTGCCATGTAGTCTACTTTCTCATTGAAACTGATACCAACGTGTGATGGAACCCATACAATGTGAATTTCGATCAAACAAGATTGACTGATTTTCCTATGAATATCATGAACTAAATAATTTAGGGACAAACGCTTGCTTAAAATAGTACAAGCATTCCTACTGTCAGTGTAAATAACCAGAAATTCTACATTCTGTTCTGATGCAATCTCTACTGCACTCTTAATTGCGAGGAGTTCACCCGTAAGTGAGGAGAGTTTGTATGAGTACTTAAAAAGATGATACGATTCAGACGGCATATCATAAATGGCACATCCAGTAGTATTGCTGGATATTGAGGCATCAGTAGCAAATGCCACAAATCCATGTAGTTTATATTCATCAAGAGAGGCTTTATAATAAGTAGTCATAAATTCCAATGGGGTGCCTGATTTTTTGTTAAAGGGGGGATCACTAAAGATCTTAATTTTGTCCGATATATTAGCTTGATGTAGAGGGCTAACCCTATCAAAAATATCTTTAAGTCTGTGATACACATACGAATAGCTGTTGCCTAAGTAAGATGGGGATAACTTGATTTCATTGAAAAATGCTTGATCAAAGAAAAAAATTTTAAGAAGTTCCTTGGCAGTTAAAAGAACTGCCCTTAGATTTGTTGGAAGCTCATTGCCAAGAACGTATATAATTTGTACCGGTGTAGTAGGATTTAGTCCAAGGCACCGCCTCAAATTAGAGTTTTGAAAGGTCTGAATTTTATTGTTAACATATTGCGGTACATGTGCTGTGGTAGATCGCGCATATTCAATTTTCCCACGTATGAAGCTTCTATAGAAGTTAATTGCCACATTGGGACTAAGGCCAGCTCTTATACTAGTAAGTTTTTTTAGAAGATTTACAGCAGGGGTAGCTTCCTTAACAACCCTTTCATAATGATCACGTAGAGTCAACGAATTTGTTATGGTTACACCTAGGTACTTAAAGGATCTTACCATAGTTATAGGTATATCATTCAGAGAAATATCAATTATTCTGAAGGGAGAAGTACCAAAGTACATTGTTTTAGTTTTTGAGATATTAAAAGACAGGTTAAGAGAATTGCATCGCAGTTTAAATTGAGAAAGTTTGATCCTGAGATTTTCAACAGCTTCATAAAAAAAGGTCCCGTGCGACAGGATAATAAAGTCATCTGCATATTGGAACAATAGGGTTTTAGAATCTTCAATTGTATGAAGACATGCTGTATATAAGTTAAAAAGAATTGGGCTGAGACAGCTGCCCTGAGGCAACCCATTAAAAACTCGGACGGACTTATCACCGAGACATAAAACTCTTTCGGACAAAAAACAAGTAATCCAGTCAGTTAAAGCAGTTGGACAGTTACGTTCCGCCATGATTTCCCTTAGCTTCATAACATTGACACAATCGTACGCACTGTTGATATCAACAGCTGCCATTACCACACTTCGGCCCTGATTTTTCAGATCAGATACTCTGAAAACAAATTCGTTGACGCACGTGTTTGTAGACTTGATTTTCCTATACGCATAACACCGACCAGGCAAAACCCCTGCGATGTCCATACATGTGTTCAATTTTTCCTTTACCATTAAATTAATTATTTTGAGAAGGACTGAAATTAAAGCTATAGGTCTAAAATTCTTAAAATCTTCCAAAGATTTATGCCTTTTCGGTATAGGTACAATCTTAATTTTCCTCCATAGAGGGTGAATAGAGCAGTTTGTAAAGTGGTCATTCAGAACTTTGAAAAGAGAAATTTTTGAGTCAAGGGAAAGCGAATCAACCATACGATACGTGATTCGATCAATTCCCCCCGCAGATGGTCTTTTCTTCACCCTAAGCACATTGGCAAAGTCACTAAAACTAAAAGAATTTACAGGGCCAACATTTAGCCGATCAAAAGTAATAGGATTATTGTCAGGAACCTGATTTCTCAGATATTCCAAAAAATCTAGATCGTTGTCATCATCCCAATGTGAGATAGATTCACGACCCCTAACATTTCCAACAAAACGCCAAGCAGAGCGAGTATTGGGTTGTAAATTAATCTGATCGATTTTATCAAAATACGCTTTCCTCTTTGCAGAAATTACCGCCTGCTTCCAGGCCTTTTGAGCATTAATAGCCTCCTCAAGATTCGTGGGACTAGGGTACCGACAAGCTTTTTTACGAGCTGCAACATGTTTACGGAACAAAATGGTAAGTCCAGGATTCCACCACTTTTTGGGCGTACGGCTAGAGGATGAAATATTAAAAGAGGCTTTTGTAATCTCTCGATTAAATAAACGAGAGATAGCCTCCGGGTCAGTCGGTAAGCTCACTCTAGATAGATTTTTCATCAAAAGTTTGCTAGAAACAAATTTTACAGGTCTGGTAACCACAACATCAGTTTCCATGAGGATTGGAAAGTGATGCGATCCGCCAGCCCATATTGGTGTTGTTCGCCAGTTAATTAAGGCATTCGAGTTCGTAAAACTAAGATCAAGTACCGTTCCGCGATTTGTGTCAAAGTGAGGGATAAATGTGGCAACCCCATTGTTAAGACATGTGAAGTTGGAAAGGGTCATATTGTCCAGAAGAATATTACCCCTGGGTGAGTCAATGTAATCACCCCATATGGTGTGACGTGCATTAAAATCTCCCGCAAAGATAACATTCTCAAAATTCTCAATAAAAGGTATCAGACGAGAAAGTTCAACCTGAAAAGCACGGTTAGATATGCCAGTAGGGGGGAAATAAACGGACACAAAAGTAAAATTCGTACTAAGATTAAGTGTCTTGACAATCAAAATGTCAAAGCTGGTAGAAAAGGAGACCCTTTTGGCCCGAATGTTGTTTTTAATACAGATGGCCGTACCACCATGTCGGCCGTCTCTAAGTTTATGAAAAATCTTATAATTAAGTAGTTTATATTTTGAATCTCTATCATCAATATTAAAGATTTCTGACAAAAGACAGATATCAATGTTATTACTATTAATATAGAATTCAAGAGCAGATTTGTTTGCTAAAAAGCTTTGGATGTTAAATTGTATAATCTTCATTTTGACAGCTTGGGAATTACGGTATGTCCGCTATATTAGTCTGCTTATCATTTACATTAATATCAGAAAAGGTAGAAATAATTTTGGTGTTGAAATCATCAAGAATTCGAAGACAAGATGTATTGCCTTCTTTTGCAAAATAGCTACGAATAAAATTTGTAAATTGAGACATAAGCTTTTCAAACTCTGATACCTTCGTGTTGCCCCTGTAAATAACAGGGGTTGTAGGGTTCGTGTCAATGGGTTGAGAAATAAAAAAATTGGTCCTTGGCCGCGAAGGAGGCGGTTTACGAAGTACTACTTTGCTATATTTCCGATTTGCCAGAATTTTATTAATTTCCACATCCCTATCCTTAATTGGAGCTAAGCGTCCATGCCCCCCATTTGGCATATCAGGAAAATTGTCCTCATACTCATTAAAAATGTCAAATTTATTGACCGAATAAGAGTTTAAGACCTCTTTCCTAGAAATCCGTTTCAGAGTCATAATCTTCCTAATCTGATTCTCCTCCTGCCACTTGGGGCATGTATTCCTATCTGACCCAGTGTGAGACGTATCCCCACACAAAATGCATTTTCCCTCGCATCCTCCTAAGCATTCCGTTCTAGCACATTTAAGACGTCTCTTTCTAGAGCGGCACCCCTTAACAGTATGACCTAGTCGGCCACATTTGTTACATTGACGTACAGCTGGAAAATACAGGCTTACCTGTATGTGGCAATAGTCCAGTGTGACATATTCCGGAATGTCGGCTGACAGAAAACCTAATTTGACAGAAAAAGTGGGTATTTCCCCCGCAGTACCATTATTTTCGACGCCATCAGCGGCATTATTATAACTTCTTCTGGTAAAACGTTTAGCCGAAACAATAGGGATATCCGATGCAGTATTAAGACGTATATATTCATCAGTCAAATTGAGTGGAATTCCTCGAATGACTCCATAGGAGTAAATAAACGATTCAGGAATAAAAGCACGTAATTTTAGGGCCTCAAGATCCATTTGGGCAAAGGTATTTGCATTCTCTGGGGTGTCAAATTTAACTCTAAAAAGAGTCCTGCCTATGTCCTTAATTAATAAAATTCCCTGAACTTGCAACTGTCTAATCAGTTGATATAAGAAAATTGGACCACGATGTTTCTGTGTGCCTGTGTCAGTCATAGACGTGTCAACAAGGACCAAACAATCACCCGAGTGATTACAAGGATATAAAAGTTTCATCTTATCTTTAGGCGTTAGGTCACCTTGAGTCATATTAGAATTATTACTTACGTTTATTTGCTTATCACAGGTATTGTTAGAGCTAAAATCAGTCTCATTAGTATTTATACTAGCAGGTACAATATGTGTATCTGTCGTCAACTCACTACTTTTTCCTTTTGCCCAAAATGTGTGAATCCTTTGTATTATTAACAAAAGATTTACCACTATTGGGTACAAAAACTTGATTTGTAGGGGACGGGTTAGTGTCCCCCATAATGAAAAATTTTCTGGCTGACAGCGCAAACCAGTTTTTATTAACCACAAATTCAAATGTAAAAACAAATCAAACCTTAAATTATGTTTTTATATATGTATGTAATTTGTTACCCGTTAGTAACACGAGAAAAAAAACAGAAAGCCACGTTCCCGTTAGAAAACAAAATGTCGGTTTTTGCAAGAAAAAATATGTAATTTTTCACTAATTAACTAAACAAAAAAACACTACCACGCGCTTTGAGCGAAAGTAAGGAAGTGCATGTTCATTTTAAATAAAATTTAATGTGGCAATTCCATTAGTTAAAACAATTTTAAACGTCCCTGTTCTTTGTAGGTTTTTATGCATTTTAATTTGTTGCTTATCATTTCCCCCTCTTTTTCCATAACAGCTGATAAAACTTGTTGTTGTTTTTGCAGTAGAATTTATGTTTATTTGATAAGAACTAAATTAATTTGTCAGATTTAAATTACGTGTATCTTTTTGATAGTGAATATTAGGCAATGAAACTATGAAATACAAATTAAATCAAACCTTAAGAAGATAAGTGAATAAATGCATTGTTTACTTATTGGTACATAGTATTCAACAAAATAAGCAAGGGGAGCTGAGAGTTAAAAACAAGTATCTATCAGTAAAAAGCGTGCTTAACCGGCTGCAGGGAAAGAATAAGAGCAGTCGTTTTATTTGGAGCAAAGTTCACAGATAAAGTCATATATCTTTGTTAAATAATTTCTTCAAAATGGAGGTTTTTAAAAAAGGAGCTTTATTTTTATTAAGTGAAGAATGTTTCGATAATTATTTTATCGAGCAAAATTATTTTAATGGTAAGAAAAATGTTTAAAAATTGTTTTCTAATAAAATATTTAATTTTTTTTTTTTATCTATTTATCTTGCAGTACCCTGTTTCAGGGCTTTACTTAGTAAATGCTTAGGTCTGGCCCTAATTGCTGGCTCTTTACTTGTTAAAGTTCCTCAAATCTTAAAAATTCTGAAAAACAAATCTGGCGAAGGAATTAACCTTGTTTCAGTATTATTGGATTTAACTGCAATTACTTTTCATTTGGCCTACAGCTATGTTAATGCGTTTCCCTTTAGTTCCTGGGGTGATTCCACTTTTTTGGCAATTCAAACTGCCGCTATTGCCGCCCTTGTTCTCTTCTTTAACGAAGCCAAAGCAAAATCACTGGCGTTTATTATATTTTACTCAACCTGTGTTTATGTTTTATGCTCTGGCCTGACACCGTTCAAGGTTTTGGTTGCCGCACAAAGTTGTAACATACCCATACTGTTAGTAGGCAAATTGTCGCAAGCCTGGACTAACTACAAGAATAGTTCTACTGGACAATTATCGGCGGCTACAGTATTTTTACTATTTGCAGGTTCATTGGCTCGTATTTTTACATCTATCCAGGAAACTGGCGATAAGATGATGGTGATCACATTCTGTGCCTCTTCTTTTGCTAACGGTGTAATTGTTGCTCAGATGTTTTACTACTGGAATAAGATTGATACAAAGGCTGATAGAAAAGAAGCTAAGCAAGCAGCTGCCAAAAAATCAAAAAGCAAGAAGGTCGATTAAGGCTGCCTTCAAAGACTAACCATTACAAAAGAGGCATTTTAGTTAAAATTAAAAAAATATATTAAATAAAATTTTAAAGTTAAATACCTAGCAAAGATGCTTCATAGGTATTTTCTTTAAAATGTAAGCATACATTTTTCCAATATGTATATATACATATGTATATGCATTTATTTCAAAAAAAGCAAAGGTAAATATCTGAAAGTTAAGGAGTGGTATGTTATATGGTTTTTATAGTATGTTTTAAGAACATTAGTCGCTATTTGCTTTAAAGTTCTTTAATGTAGTTTTCTAAACATACATACTTCCATTTGAGCCTAATATTTTTAGCATTTTTTTAATAGCGAAGCGGACCGTTATAGCTAGTTTTTGATAAATTAGTTGTGTTCAATAGCTGTCCAGTAAATACTAGCAATGAGAGAGTAAAAAGAAATTTTTCAAAATTGCTCGCAAAACTATTTAAAAGTAAATGAACCCAGCCAAAACTTGCAAGCAAATGTTTTTTGTTATTGTAAACTTATATTAATAATTATTTTTGAAAGCATTATGACAGAAAGGCTGTGAATAAGTTCTGATAGTAAAATTTTTAGCAGCAGAAATATTTTTGTTGTTAAACATTTTATGCTTTATTTTAACTCTAGTTGCTTACTAACAAAAATTATCTAAAATTATTGATAATTTTCTGTAAATGAACACACCTATTGTTAAAAAAAACCCTCCTAATTATCATCGTTGCAATTAACAACACTTTTTTTGTTTTTCATTTTACATTTCATCTTTTACAACAACAACAAATTGTATTTATACAAGGTGGTAGCATCAGTACTATAAATTTAACACCAACATCCAGCCGAATTGCATTTTACAGTGTAAATGGGTGAAACAACACCAAAATGTTAAAGGATATATACAGACACATGATACAAGGAAACAGGTAGTCTCGTCGGCCCTGCTGATTAAAGCCAAAATGTCAAAATTATGTTCTCCCTGTGAAAATAAAACAACAAAAATTATTAGTCATCGTTTTTTTTTTCTATGAGCTGTTGTTTGACACTTTGGTTCTAATTTGTAGTTGTTGCAGGGACGAGATTACCTGATTAGTTGTATCATGATACCGACACACAAGTGATTAATCTAAGGTGTTCCTTTACATGGTGTCAGCGTAGCGTCACCTGGTTCTTGTTTATTTTGCTTTGCTCTAACATCTAGATGTCAAAAGCTGCGTAATTTACTTTTGTTTTGCTTATGTCTGCTTGTTTTTAGACATCTAGATTTTAGTCCACGAGTTTGCAATGTCAAAATGTCATATGAGTGCTAATTATATTTTTATAGTAGTTACGCTACCACCTTGTATAGATGCGTCTACACAAGATGCCAAGCTACCACCTTGGATTAATTTAGCGTGGATTTGTTTTTGTACGTTATATCTTCCTATAATATTTTTGGTTTTGTTTACGTGGATAGTTAAAAACTGTTTATTACCAAACCAATAAAGTGGTTCAGTAAAGTTGTGACATTTCTTATTTTTCAATTTTGTTTAGTAATTTATTTTAAGCAAGCAAAAAGCTACTCATTAGTACAATTAAAATCATGGTCTAAATTTAAGTAATATAATTGGAGAAATTATAAAATAAAGTTTATATACTGTTAAAGTGATAGGAAGTGTGTGGCTTTCGTAGAACGATGAGTATTCACAGTAAGTAAAATAAAGCTTAATTATTACTTAAAATTAAATAAATAAAATAATTTCAGTGAATTCCAATCATTTAAAATATATAAGTTTAATTACTTTAACACTACAAAATGCTATCTTGGGTTTATCCATGCGTTATGCCCGCACACGGCCTGGTGATATTTTCCTAAGTTCAACGGGTGAGTATTTAAAGATGTAGCAACAAAATTGTAAGAGGAGCAAAGCGGTGTTATAAACACACCGTTATAATTAATTTAAAATTTTAGCCACTAGCATCTTATTTATTTGTTAAAATTTTTAAAAATATGTAAGTATGTATGCATGTTTCTATTTGTAGTGGGTATTTTTGGTTAAATAATATGAGATGCTAGTTCTGTTAGAAAATTTTATGATTTTTTATATATTTTGATTAGATTACAACAAAAAATCCATTATTCTATTAGTTATTTTAATTTGAAAAATGTTAGTTAGAGTTTTCTTTTAACTCTAATAATTAACTAATTTTAAAACTAATATCCATAGATTTACTCGCAATTAAAATTAGTAACAAGGTAACTTGTATAAGCATTACCTTCTAGGTTACATGTTGGTAAATTATTTGGAGCTTTTGGGAAGCGGTATTATTTGTTATTGATGCTGCATATGTGCATATGAAGATCTCAAGTATCCATTTGGCTTTTGAACTTTTATAAACGTATGTATGTATATGTATACCGGATAGGTATATCTGTATAGGTATTTAGGTTCAAAAATGATCTCTCTTAGCAAACATTTTAAAACGTGATTATTTTTAACATGTAACCAATTAAGTACGACTTCATTTAAAGCCCAAAATCGGGGTTGACGCCAAAAAATAGATCTTTTTAATCAGTTTTTTGCTAACGATTTTTTAATTTTTAAAAACAATTTATTTCAAACTATCTGCACCAAAAACTCATTTTTCAATATGAAGCGTTTGTGTTTTGTTTTAAAAATGTATAATATTTAACGCCGAAAGTAATTTAAAACGCGTTCTAGTCAGTAAAAAGAATTTATCGTTAGTACAAACTAAATACTAAATCTGTTGTGTATGCGTATTAATATTTTCAGACTTTTTTCATTTTAAGGATACCTATGAATTATAATCGATTAGTGTTTCGATAATCGAATTTGAAAATCAAGATTGAATAAGTTGATCGTATAAATATTTAGTACCAATATATTTAATATCTTTTATATATGTATTTCCAACATTTTGTTATCTTTAAAAAATGTTTGACAATGAAAAAGAGAAATAGGTATCTGATGTTTTTAATTTTTGTACAAACACTTTAATTTATTGTTTTCTCTAATTTAAATTAATTTTTTAAAAACTGCAATAATCAGCGTTCTAAGTGCATACACATTTACGTTCAGGGGTATAATTGCATTAGTACATAGATTTTTAAGTTATCATTTAGCAGAAATGTTAACAGTGTTGGCCAAAACAATAAAATAAATGAATTCTTTGTATAAAAACTTTAGCAGAATTTAAAATTAGTTTTTGAATTGTTTTCCTTAATTAAAAAAGAAAATTTAAATACCAAAACAAAAAAATCATTTATATTAAATAAGAATATGAAAACATATTTAAGCATTTGGTATTTCAATTTATTTTCAACTCAGGGAGGAAATTTCAAAACCATTAGAAAAAGAGTTTAACATTTTTGGATTCAGGCATATATATAAATAAACTAGCTAAAAAATTTAGCGCAACAATATTTGTTTCCATGTAAAATAAAAAACACATTTTCTAGTTTTACAGGAATTTGTATATTCATAAATTATAAATCATTTGTTTTTTTTCAGCTGTCCTCATGTCGGAGGTTGTTAAACTCTTCACCTGTTTGCTTCTCGTTTTTAGTGAAGAAGGCAAGGATGTTCCTAAATTTGCAAAGTCATTACATAAAACTATTATTGCCAATCCCATAGACACGCTTAAAGTTTGCGTACCCTCTTTAGTGTATATTGTGCAAAATAATTTGCTCTACGTATCCGCTTCTCATTTGGACGCAGCTACTTATCAAGTTACATATCAATTAAAAATTCTTACAACTGCTATGTTTGCCGTAGTAATTTTAAGAAGAAAGTTGTTATCTACACAATGGGGTGCACTCGTTTTGCTGTT
The DNA here is from genome assembly GCA_963583895.1 of Melanophora roralis. Taxonomy (NCBI): domain Eukaryota; kingdom Metazoa; phylum Arthropoda; class Insecta; order Diptera; family Rhinophoridae; genus Melanophora; species Melanophora roralis. Next base: position 91,632,385 of record OY757188.1, on the reverse strand, counting down.
AGTTGGAGTGATACTTGTGCAACTGGCTCAGACTGTTAAAGATGGCGCTGCAGAAGCGAGCTCGATAACATCAGCTGGACTCGAACAAAAACCTTTGTTAGGCTTGTTAGCTGCTTTAGGTGCTTGTTTTCTTTCTGGCTTTGCTGGCATCTACTTTGAAAAGATCCTTAAAGGAGCTGATATATCCGTTTGGATGCGTAATGTTCAATTGTCCTTATTAAGTATACCATTCGGCACCATCACTTGTTTTGTTAGTGATTCAACGAAAATTTTTGAACACGGGTTTTTCTTTGGTTACGACTTATTCATTTGGTACTTAATATTGCTACAAGCTGGTGGCGGTTTGATTGTGGCAGTTGTTGTTAAATATGCTGATAATATTTTAAAGGGATTTGCCACTTCCTTGGCAATAATCATATCCTGTGTGGCTTCAATTTATATATTTAACTTTAATTTAACTTTTCAATTTACCTTGGGCGCCGCCCTGGTAATAGCTTCAATATTTTTGTATGGTTACGACCCCAAAAAGAGCACAAATGCAACGGGACCCATTAAGGTTATAACCAGCCCGAATCAGCTGCATCCGGATGAGGAAAAGCTATTACCTTAAATTGTGAAGCGACTTATGATTATAGTTTTATATATTTTTTTTTAATTTTATAATGAAAAAGACATTCACATAAATAACTCACATATGTGAGGTGGAAATACAGTGATGCAATAAATTTTAACGTATTTTTAAAATATTATTTAGTAATATAAAAAAAATTAAAACTTAAAAGTACATACACATGTACCACTTACTGAATGGCATAAAAATGTCAACAATTAAATGTTAATTTATTGAAAAATTTGTTTTATTGAAGGACTAAAAATATTATGGAGAGTACGCAAGATAGTCAGGTAGAATGACATGCATAAATGTAAAAATATTTGGGATTGGGAAGAATGCAAAAATAAACTTTTAAAAATCTTTTACCTCACCCATTCTATACTCAAGTTGCTATTAATATGGAATTAAGTAAACTTTTGTTTTATTTTTTTTCTATTGAGTTTTATGTAATTTTTTTTCTTAAGCACTATTTTAAACTTAAAGTAAATAAAGATGGTTCTTTAAATTATTTTAAAACTCCAAAATGCTTTTGGAAAGCACTGACTGCCTTAAACCTGTGAGAAATTTTATTTTTTTCCTCTTTCGGCAATTGGGCATAAGTCAAGTCATAATCAGCAGGCTGAAAAATGGGATCCCAACCAAAATCTCGGCTGCCTCGTGGCTCTACAATGCTACCCTCAGTAACACCTTGGAAAAGTAGTGGTTCCGAATCTTTACCCTCACAAAAGGCAAGAGTGCAAACAGCTTTGGCTGATTTATCCTGCCAGCCGGCTAGTAGATTATGTAAACCTTCGGGTTGTAGTTTTTCCAAAAACCATTTAATGTAGGGACCTAAATACAAATTTTATAATATAATACACAAAAACTTTAATAAATTAAGAACATCTTATAATACTGTAATACAATAAAGTTTTTGTATTTCGGTGGTCCTAAGTAGTTTGTGTCAACCATTGTTTTTTCCAGTTGTACAAGTGGAATAGAAATTCAAAAACAAAAAATGATTTGGTTTTTGGAAGTATTTTTGAATATTTTTTGTTTGTTTGTCTCTTTTTAGTCTCAATAAGTTAATTGAGATTATTGAATTTAAAACAAATAGCCAGAAATATTTTCAAGAATTTTGTCGATAGTCTACCGATGATTTCGTGTAAGAACCAATTAAATGCATACTCAAACCAACAACAAAACAAATGAATTAAAATATTTTAATTTTGTTTCACAATCCTATTATACATAATTTAAAATTCTTGTTAACACAGCTCCAGTTTTGTTGTACTCACCTGGCAAACCTTTTAGAGCATTAAAACATAAACATGTGTCTTCCACTAAGACTGGCCCGTCTACTTGTCGCGCTGCTTCTTTACATTTCTTAACAGCAATTTCATTAATTTCTCCCTGCAACTCAGGTAAATCAATTTTTTTAGATACTACACTACGCGGGAAGTTTGGCCCTAAGATGGCCACTAGCTCCTCGAGTTTTTTGGCATTTCCGGTAACAAAAGTTATGGGTTTAGACATAATTCTTAAGTTTTGTTATCAAATGTTTAAAAAAAGAAGGCTGGGGTAATAACAAAACAATAACATATGTTCAGGGCGCACGTATGCGCCTGCCATATGTTTGAGCCGGTAAAAACCACTAAAGTTGGCAAGGCATGTTAGTACAACAGGACGTTTCATATAATATAACTTTTCAATAGCTGTTATACATTGTTATTGCATGAAATATTTATACGAAGATATATACGTGTTTATTATATTTAGTTGTCTGCTGATTCAAATATAGGGTCGATTTGTTTCAAGATTTTGTAATTTTTTTAGGCCAGGTTCTTTAAAATTTTTGTCTACAAGCAAGTATCACACATGATAAATATCATCATGTAAATTGGCCTATGGAAAAGCTTAGAACTTTGTTATTAAGCGGCATGGCTTCACATCAAAGCTTTATACATATAATATACGTGTGTTTTAAAAATCGCGTTAAAATAACAATACACTATTATATATTTTTTATATTGCAAAACAGAGCCTTTTGGCTAAAATAGAACTATATACTACATTCATAGTTATAAAATTCCGCATTAAGTAAACATAATTTTCAAAACAAGTAAAAATTTGAAGAAAACAGCCTTTATGCATCCATTTAGCCAAAGATTCCCTAATCATATAAAAATTATAAATAAATTTATAGCAATATAAAAGAATTCGTTATTCCAAATCTGTGACGCCATATAATATACATCAATGAAGATAGAAAAATAACTAAGGCGATAAACCTTGTTAGATGTACAAGAAACACGAAATTTATAGGGCAAGCCATTTTAGCAGAAAGCAATTCAAAGACTAAGGAATCACACAAATGTTTTAGATATAAAGATCTAAGGATTTCAAGAAAATCTAGGAAAGACAAAATTATATCATAAAGTAGAAGCGATACCACTTTTGGTAACATTATTGAAAATGGCTAGGTTTTGATATTTAACAACATAAGCAAGGTACCAAGAAATTCCGGAACATAAAAACCTATAGATTTCTGCGCCAAATATTGTAAACAAATAACATTAACTTATTATTATTATTAGTGGTCTACATATAACAAAAACATGCCGTTTAAGTTGATGTTAGAGTTTTCGTGTCAATTTTTGAAAAGTAGGTAATATACGCCAAAATTATTGAACATAACTATTCTATATAAAATTTGGCTTTTAGGGTTGTCAAGACTTTCAACATACGAACTAACCAGCTGTAAATGCACCCTGCAGCTGTTAAAGTAATAAACACAACAGAAAAATATCAAAAAAAAAACTAAAAACAATTTGTGTATTTAACAAAGAAAAAACTAAAAATCGGCACAATACAAAAACTGATTGCAAAAAGCTTTAACTAGAGAACAATAACAAAGATAAGCTTGGCAGACCCAGCATCTGAGATATGGAAACGTAATAGACGTATTTAAAACGAAAAACATAGGGGCAATGGTCATAAAGCAAAGATAAAATAATACAACAGTAAACGCCTTTATTTTTTAAGTTGTAAACCGTAGGCAGCACATTTATCGGAAAAAGGAAAGAAATAAAATGCCTGTAGATGTCGGAGCCCCTTCACGATCCACATTTAATGGAGTCAATAGTAATAATGCTACCTACCCAACCTGGGTAAGTTTTGTTAGACGGTTTATTATATGCAAATGGTTTATTTATTTTAAATGTGCTTCGTTTTCTAGATGGGTTTTGTATTCATCTTTAACTTGATTGTGGGCACTGGTGCCCTTACTCTTCCAACTGTATTTGCCAAAGCCGGCTGGCTTCTTTCTTTAATTATCATCGTTTTATTGGCCGTTATATCATATGTAACCGTAACCTTTATCATAGAAGCCATGGCCGCCGCCAATGCAGTGAAAACGTGGCAAAATTTACAGGTTCTTAAACGTAGTTACGATGTAGGCACCCTTTTTCCCACTTTCTTATAAAAAAAAACTAAAAACTACCTTGAAATTTTTTGAATTGAAAAGTTATCACAAAACTATGTAAGTTGGATATTTTCCTTTTTTTCAATGTTAGTTTGACTTTCGCGATGATCTGCCCACTGCTTCAGCCTCTGTAGATGAAGATGATTTTTCCGGGGACGATCCTTCAGCCTCCCTATTACCTCCTAACAATAATGCTGCAGCACGTCTGGAACGAATACCTTTGTCCACTCACGGCTCTACGTTGATGTACTACAGACTGGATCAAAAATTTGAATTGGGCGAAATGGCTGCTTTGTTCTTCAATGATTTCGGTCGGGTGTTCTTTTATCTCTGCATTTCAATTTATTTGTATGGAGACTTAAGCATTTATTCAGCTGCTGTTGCCAAGAGCTTGCGTGATTTATTTTGGTGAGTAGATCTATATTTTACTAAAAAAATTTCTTCAAAATAAATGATATCTAGACAAGTGTTTTAAGATTCCTTTGTTATATGATTTCACGGTAATTAGGTTGAGAGTAATATTATATAATTGCAAAGATGAGTCATAAATTTAAAATATATCAGATAAAGCTTAAACAATGCATTAGGGGACTCTTGTGTTAATAATATATGAAGTAGCCCATTTTTTCTCATACTTAAATGGCAGCGTTCTTACTGCAGATTTTCATTTCAAATAATAAAGACTGTTAAACTTAGTTCATTAAAACGTTTACAAAAAAGTTTAATTATACACATATTATAAACATATATACCTACATAATACATTTTATTTCTATATTTAAGTGACCATCCAAACGGCACCATACCTAACAATTTTACAGCCCTGGATCTCAACATTGATGCCTTGGCCTTGGACTCAAGCGGTAATGACACAGACGAGGATGCCATATTACAGTGTTGGCAAAATCATAATCTTACACGATTGCAAGTGTATCGCTTGTTTTTGGTAGGATTTACTGCTATCTTTGGACCGTTTGCTGCATTTAGTGTACTAAAAACCAAATATTTACAAATAATTACTGTCATTTTTAGGTGGTGCGGTAAGTGTAATTAATAAAACAGAAAAATACATCTCTTCAGTAGTTAAAATAACATTTTATTTTTTCATTTTAATTACAGCCTTTATATTCATGATCTCCATTGCCTTAAAATTGCTTATAACAGACGGTGCCAAAGGTCATCCCGTATCAATGAATATATATGGAGTGCCAGCTTTATTTGGGGCTTGTGTATATTCTTTTATGTGCCATCATTCGTTGCCCAGTCTCTTGGCTCCCATACGTGATAAGTATGCTGTGCGCCGCATATTGTGTGCAGACTATATTATTATATGCTTGTTTTACATATTGCTGGCCATGACTGGCATTTTTGCTTTCAAGCGTTTGCAAGATTTGTACACATTAAATTTTATACCAAATCAAACGGATGATCATAGTTTTAAGGCAGAACTTTTAGTTGTTATAGATTATTTTCTGGCGTTATTTCCTGTATTTACGCTGTCGGCCAGCTTTCCCATTATAGCCATAACACTGCGTAACAATTTGCGCACCTTATTTCTAGATATGACTCGTTTTGATTCGTATAATTTTTTTGTAAGACGCATGCTATTTCCCCTAATGGCAGTAATGCCACCGCTTATTATAACCTACTTTACGGAGAGTTTAACAAGTCTGGTTGCCTTTACAGGCAGCTATGCCGGTGCCGGCATACAATATATTATACCTATAGCTTTGGTATATAATGCCCGCAATACATGTCGTGAACTATTGGGCAGTGGTGTGGTCAATGATTTTCAAAGTCCTTTTCGCAGTATTTATTGGTTAGTTTTTGTTTTAATGTGGGCCTTGGGTTGCATTAGTCTGGTTACTTTGAATTTCTTTTTAGATACTAAGTCTTAATTTTTTTTATCCAAAGCTCTCTTTTTTTTATGTAATGTTAGTCTTGCTTTAAGTAAACTTTGTTTATTTAAATTTTAAGGAAGAACAATTTTTAAGTAAATAGAAACCCTAAAACGTTTCTTTCAAAATGTCCATGTGCTCAATTAGAAACCTTTTCAAACAATACACTCTCCATTTAGAAAATACAAAAGGACTTCCGAGAGGCATTTTATTTTTTATATAAAATATTATTAATCAGCCTTATTGTGGTTGGCGTTGGCGTTGTTGCGTTTGCATTTTTAGGACCGTCTGGGTTAGGTGGTCGAAGGGTAGTGACGAGTGCAATTTTTGACCTCCAGCCGGAAGTCTATAGGCCCATTGTAAATCCCTTCATTCAGTGTTCGTTAATCGCGGGTTAGCGCTGAACCACCTATCTACCCAGTCACCCTAGAGCAGTGTCAGACAGGGGGTTCCAAAGTCTCCATCGCATTCTTATCCCAGCTTGACCTGCAGTTAAATGAATAGCATCCTTGTCGTTTTATGTCGAAATCGACACAACAACGCCAAACACAGGCTGAATATTAAAGTCATCCATCCTAATATAAAAAGAAAGTCGTCTTTCATAGTTTGTAAGTTTTATTTTAAATTATTTTTTTTTTATCATAAATTTATATTCTATAAATAATATACATACATATATTTATTTATGTACGTAGTCTCTTATCAGGTTTATCTTGGTTTTACACTTAGTAATTTTTTTTTTACCAATTCTAAGTTTTATGTAAGAGATCTATATAAGTCTCGTTTTGTCTTACATTTCACCTAAAGTTGATGGAACAAAAATTTCTTAATTGAAATCCATATTTGAAAAAAATTTAATTTAAACTGCTTGCGTTTCTTTAAAAATTAGTTATATAAATCATGTTCTTTAAAGCAACATACATTTTGAAAAACATTAATACATACATATGTGGCAAATAATGGAAAATTTATCATTTGAAAATAAATGTATGTATATGTTTGTATTTTTATACGTTAAACACTATTGATAAATATATATTTTAATAGCGAAATATTGAAATTAATTATTCTTTTGTATATCGTCCGGAAAACTGCAAAAGGGCGTAACGAACAAAATATTATTTTAATATTATTTAGTTACGTCAGAACTATTCAGACATTCAGAAAAACATGCATTTATAAACAAACAATTCATGCAATTCTTCAAACAATTTTCAATTAAAACGATTATCTGCATATATATTTTGTTAAAAAAAACAATGTATATTAACGTTGTTTTACATCCATTCAAAAATCAGAAACTTGATTTAAAAATTTTGTTAGTTACCCCTTTTTGCATTTTAGCTAACGATATATGGCATCTATTTTATTTGTTTGACACTGATTGTGTAATATTAAGAGTTATTCGGCCTGGTTGGTAAAATTTATAAATCTAGAGGCAAATAACTGCATTCGATAGCGAATTCGAAATTATTTAAAATGTTTCGTAAAACTCCGAAACTAAAATCACTTGTAAGGTCAAGTAAGATTTCGATCGCTATCGACTGCCTATATTTTTTTCAACATATTTAGCTTAATTTTAACAGGTGCTTTTTTTGCTATTCAGTAAAATAAAAATATCACATGCGGCAATGACAAGAACGCACCACCAAGAATTAACTAGGTTAGGTTTCAAAGGTGCCCTCTTGGTTTCATTGGGCATCCCTTCAAGAAAAATTTAAGAAAAATGAAAGATAACACATCAAGTAAAAAGGAAAAGAAGATGTAAGACCAATTAAAAGGAAAAAAGAAAACAATTGGATTAACCGTGCTAAATCCTGCCTTCCTTTGCCTCCTAGCTAACTGATTCCCATGAAGAACTCAATGATGTTTTCCCTAAGCTTAGGAGCAACCTAGTGTCACATAGCCTTAGCCATCCTGCAGTTACTCCTGTTCCCCCACGGAAGATGTGTCACCCGTGCGTGACCTAACATCTATGTAACATGTTCCACTATAACATCCTTTTCCAGTATGTCCGCCTGAAACACATTATTCTTATCAGAAAATGTGTAAAACAATCTTCACTATAAGCAGAAGGCAGAGCCTCTTCAAACCCTATAAGAGGTCAATAAATTCCCACACTTATGACCACACATGAACTCCCCTACCTTTCACCCGGAAAAGCCACTGATTGGAGTTAACCCGAACAGAGACACCACACTGAAATAATAGACTAACAAACGAAGGACGCTTAAAAATCTTTGAATTATAATCGGCCCTGTTCTGTAAACCGAATCCGAGTAGATTTTTCGATTTAAAACTGAATTCACATATTTTATTTCATTTTTAGTTGATACAACAGACCTGTTTGAATACAACAAAACGATATGTTTAGGAAACACCATTCGATTTAAAATCGAATTACAGAACAGTCAGGAATATCTGTGTAAATACGTTACGTAAACTACGTCCAATGTCTGAAAATCAGTCATAACTCTACCCTTGACCGACAACATTACAGCTGCCATTGGCCGAAATTGGGTCTCATAAATGGGCGTGGACAATATTGATTTATGACCGAAAATATTTTACTCATTTTTACAAATTTTATTTTGTCTTGATTTTTAAAACCCAAACGATTAAAAAATCAACCGTTTCAAGAAGTAAAGTTTTTTGTTTTCTAAACGCAGCATACCTTTAGGAGTGGCAGCTATATGCATTAAAAAAGAGGTCAAAAATCTCGAAAAGGATAACAAAAACGCACCCAACTTTAAATGTCAAATAAAATTTACTCAGATTGACCTAGTGACATCAGCGCCGAGTGTCCAATAGTTGGCAAATGTTCTTAAACCATTGTGAAAATTTTATGATAATAGGACAAATAGAACACCTTGTGAATCCCCTAATTATTTAAAAAAATTAGAACAGAAAATAAATAATTTTTTAAAAACAAATTAGAAATCAAAAATTTTAAAAGCACTTTGTTTTCAAAAAATCTAGTTCAATACCTTCAAAATGGTGTACTTCACTGACTCTGATGTTTTCTTCTACATAAGTTTTTTAAATAAAAATTCATAATTAGTTTTTATTTACATACCCTGGAATACATATATATTGTTGGATGGCAAGACTGATAGCTATCGTCTTTAGGCCCGCCGCAAAATAATTTTATGATACTTACAATAAACCAATCTTAATGGCCGAATGTAGCGCCCAAACTTGATTCATCTTATATCTCTCAAATGAAAAATACAAACTTATTTAAATATGTAGTTCAAATTTATACCTCTTAACATGGACTTAATTAAATTTTTATTTATTTATCTTCTTTCAGTAATTATTAGTTTAATATTTATATTAAATTGAACATCTAAAATAAATTATGAATCTGCCTTTTTTTCTAAAGTAGCCAGCAAACTGAATATATGTATAAAAATTAAGATTAAATTGAAAGATACGTATGCATTTATATGAAAAAGCTAAAAACATATTTGAAAATAAAAGGAAATACATGGAAAATACATAAAAAACAAATAGCTAAGAAGACAATTCTATCGTCGTTAAAACAAGATATTGATAAAAAAAATTATCGAGTAATTTAATATGTGAAAGAATGAGCTTTTGTGTGTGTTTTTTAGTCATCTAAATTAACGTGTAAATTGGCAGAGGGGTGCAAACCAAAGTTCTTTAATGTACTTTCATTATTTTCGGTTTCGAGAGTTTTGCGTGGAAAGGCGCTTATTAATTTATAGCCAGATTTTGGAATATGAGAATGACATTGTGAAATGTAGTTGCGCAATACTTCCAATTTTGTATCAGAAGGCCAACGTAGCTGAACAACTTCATCAGCACCCTGCGCATTTATGAGTCTTAACTTAAGCACAGTGAGTTCATCCTTGTTTGAACCCAATTGCTCTTCATAAGATGTGCGTTCGCAGGCACTTTTAGTATCATCCTCAACGAATTCTTCGACACTGCCCGAGTCACTGGCCGCATCGTCATCATCTGCTTCGGCTGTCGCGGTAAAACCGTTTGACTTGCGTTGTTTAGTCGTACCTCTGTTTTCCTGCATTGAATTTCGTATGGCCAAAGCAATTTGCTCCTCTTCAGAAAGTTCCATAATTTTATGTTTCTTGGATTTACTGCCCTTATATGTTTGTACATTTGAACTATCCTCATCTTCTTGGATATTAAGTTTGCTACCTTCTTCACTATCACTGTCAATACAAATAGCCGTTGATGAACGTTTGCTAGAAGTCGAAGGACCAACATCGTCTTCTAATTCCTGGCTAAAGTCTTTGTGATCAATTAGAAATTGCTTTAAATCATTGAGTATAGTAGATTGTTTGGGACTAGGACTACTCCAAACTTCCTCCCCTGTGCGTGGATCTATGACACAGAGATACGGTAGCTTGGCACAGTGGTAAAATGCCACAAAACGGCGACCTTCGGATGAGTCGGAATCGACCTGTTTGAAGTTTACAGAAAATTATTTAAATTAGTGCATTCGTAATGTTGATTAATTATTAGTTGTTTCTAAAAGCTTTGCATAATACAATAATAAAAATTTTATTTACTTCTTTGCGCTTTAATTGGTTTTTGTTGTGTTTTCTAAAAGTAGACCTTTTGACTAACTATTTCTTTAAACATGATATGCATCGATTTTTTTTTAAAGATTAGCACTTTTCTATGAATACGTGTGACGATCTTTACCTACCTGCCACAATAGAAACTGCCTTTTTATTAGTTTTCTTAACGCTTTATCTGGCCAGACATCACGATTCAAGAGTTGCGAATCAAAACTATCGCTCTGCACATTGACCAGCAGCCACTGTTTTAGGACCTCTGCACGGGCTCGGGCCGCTTGGAATGTACCCGCATATGCTATATCCGTTGGTGGACGATACAAGTCTTCCAATCGACTTTTCTTAGGCTCAGTCGCTTGTGCAGAAGACACCATATCAGCTGCACGGTTACGGCGTGAACCGGAGCGACTGTTTGATGCTGGCTCGTACAGATTATTTAAATCCACATAACTGCCTGACGCTTGCAATTGCTCTTCCATTAAGGCGCCTTCACGAGCAAAATCTCTTAGAGGACATACTTTTACGCGTCTACTACCGTTACGGGCTAAACGTCCTGAAGGTGGTGGAGGTGGTGGTGCGGCAGCATAGAAATTATCATCATCGGGACCTATCAACTGCTCTCTTATTGGTGCAATAGGTGCTCGAACGCCATCATCCTCATCTATTATTGGCAAATTAGCTTCAGCATCTTCAGTGGCTGTGGCCACTCCACCACCGCCACCTTCAAAAAATAATGCTACAGCAGCCTCGACGTCATTGTTGCAGGCTGCCAATAAATGTTTAGCTTCTGCTTCACTCGTTCCAGTCACTTCACAAACACTTTGCACTAATTCATCCGACGTTTGGGACATGTTTTCCCCCGATTTTTAAATATTTTGTTTTTATGAAATTGTTTGTGAAAAACTATTTTTTTTCGATTTGTTATCCCAATGTTTTACCAATAAAATATTTTCTAGTTTCTTTTGTTTACATTTTCGGTTATATGACAGTTGAGATTTAACTTTTTTTACCAGTGATGTCGACGTAAAGCCAGAAAAGGCGCGGTGTTTTATCAGTAACCCAAATATTATGCATATAAGTCTAAAAATATATTTTTAAATTTTTTGTAAAAAATAATAATAATTCTTTAGCCAAATAAATTATTTTTATATTCTGAGTTCTATATATTTTGAAATAATAATTATTATTTTGAAATTTTTAAAAAGTATAGAAATTATTTTTACAAAAAAGGTTTTTTAAAAACTTATATAATTAATATTGCTTGATAAAAAATAAACAATAAAATTTTAATCTCATTTAAAAAATATATATACATACATATATTCAAAATTCAAATTGATTAAAAAAAATCTAGTTTAATACCATCAAGATACTGTACTTCACTTGATTTTCCGATATTTCCTTATACAGGCATTCTTTTCATTTAATATTCAAAATCATTATAATTTAGGCCTTGTGGATGATAAAGTGCCTAGCCAGTGTTTATGTATTTTTGATAAAAAATATTACAAACAAAACAACAACAGTAAAATATTATATATAAGAATAAAGTAAGCATTTTGTTTGAATTTTTTTGTTGTTAATTTTTTGTTATATTGTAAGGGCCTTATTCATAAACGTACAATAGTGTTTATTAAAGGCTTATTTGACAATTATTCCATATATACTTGTCAAATAAGCCTTTAATAAACACTATTGTAAGTTTATGAATATGACCCTAATTTTTTAAATTTCAATACAAATTCATATTACTTTGTAGTGGTAGTCTAGTAAATATTTCAGTAGCAGCTACACGGTCACAAATGCAATAAGCAACATTTTTGTTCGTGTAGTCGTGTGTTCGTGTAGCTTATATGTGTTTAATTATTAATGCATTAGTTTAAGGTTGTAATTTTTTTTCAGAAATGCAAACGTCAACAAATTGACAACTGTTTTTAACAGGTGGTGGCCAATATTAAGAAAACTCATATAAAATATATGAAAAAAACAAAACTATAAACAATTTTTTTTAATTTTTAAAAAGTGTTATTAGTTTTATCTTTATAAAAAATATATATTGCTGCTAATTTTTTTGGTTTTAGTTGTTTGTTTAACTTTTTGTTTTCATATTGTTAATGGAATACATATGTATTATCTGTCAAATTGTTTTTACACAAAGAGAGACAAGGAACACTTGTATTTGATTTTTCGATGAGTACGGTTCGTGTAACGGGTACATAAATAGCAGTGATTAAAATTCTTATAAGATTTTTTGTGCAAATTATTGCTTTGTATACAATCTTTAAAATACTGTGAATATGTGTTAAGCAAAAATTATTATGAAAACTAAGTAAAGATTAGTTTAATTATTAAAGATAAAAAAAGAAATATCTTGAATGCAAAAAGTAAAAATCAGTAATAATAATGGTGTAAGCAAATATACGAGTTTGTGTGTGTAATTAAATGAGTGTTAAATGTGTACAAAAAGAAAAGCAACAAAAATATGAGAGTTGCCAGAGTCCTAAGTAATTTTTAAACCGACAAAATATTTTTATTAAAAAATTTTGTAAAATACCTATTTGTAAAACTTTTGTTTTATGTTTTTGGTGTAATGCGTATTTGTAGAAATAAAGCTTAATTTCAAATTTTTTTTTTTTGTAAAAACATATAAATTATCCAATAATTAATCGAGTTCATTTTGCTTGTTTTTAAAAATTGTTAAATTAATACTAATTTAACTTACATAGGTCGGTTTTATTTGTATATATTTGTACTTACTTATATAGGATAGGTAGGTACCTACTAAAGTATTAAAATTTTGTTACAATTGGTGAATTCACAAGGTCTTGTGAAATCATATATTGTAAAATAATAGAACCAAAAAATATGACCGTTGTGAACAACTCTTCGTATATTTGTAGGTGTCGTATTTAAAATATAAATCAGCTGATACAACCAAACGATAAAAAAACAAACACATATGTATGTATATAAATCTGGTGCTGCTCTTGGCTTAACTTAATAATTTGTAGAAATTAGACCCATGAAAACACAAAATGGTCTATATCTAACCTGGTTAGAATCACTAAAATCCATTAAAATAAGCAAAATTTTAATAAAAAATCACAAGAATTTTGTTATTTTTTACGTAAACAAAAAACAGCTGATGTGTTAGAGAGCAGTGCCGGCTATTTTTGCCGGCGGAGGCGGCTGAAGGAATCTTCTTTGGCGGTTTTGTCTAAGTTTTTAGTATAGACATTTTTAACGGATGCGAGTGCTAGCGGCTCTTAAAATTAAATTAAAAAACTCGCCGTTTCGTTTTAGGCGCTTGGCGCATGACTTTGTATATAATATGACATCACAAAAACATATCAAACAAAGTTGTATTGTTTCACAACAAGTTTCGTATGGAGAGCAACAACAAAATTTTTATGCTATTGTGAAATTATATGACAATAATACAATATGCTATCGTATCGTACCTTGTGAATTCGCCAAATATATTTTTAATCTACAATATCTTTGACCGGCAACACTAAAATAATACCAACACAGCCAAAAATTTTAATAAAAATACCATATTTTAATCTTTGCTCGGTTGTTGTATACAAAAAATTATAAAAATTAATAAACTGTAAATTAACAACAAACGAAAGACATTTCCAATGGTTCTTCTCTAACAAATAACAACTACCTACAACGATTCACCGAATAAATATTGACAACAATAAAAAGAAGTATTTTAAAATATGGTTTCTCTTATAAAAAATCAACTTCTTAAACATTTATCTATGTAAGTAATAAAAAAGGCGTTAATTTAATTTTGTATCTTATGTATAATTTGGTAACATTTGAAAAAACTGTTTGTTACTACAGTTTTAAAAAAAATTGATTTTTCTTGTTTAAAAAAGTAAAAGTAAGTGCAAAACAAAACAGTGGCGTGAGTAATTGGTAAATAGGAAGGGTGAATTGATAGAACTTGTATGTATATGGATATGTATATGTATACATATTGATGTACATTGACAGCACGCAACTGCGATAATGAATACTAACGGTCTCTGCTGATAAGGATTTTAATTATTTCAAGAAAAATTAGTAAAATAAATAAAATAATGATCTATCGGTATATTACATATCTTTCTACCTAGGTATACCCGTACAATTACGTGATCCAAGCAACCTAAATTGTAGCGACCCAATAAAATACATAATAATTTAGGGAATCAATACGTTTGTGAACAAGAAATTATTTATACAAGTACATACTGCCATTAAATGTTAAAATGAATTAATACCTACAAATTTGTAATTTCTTAATACATACTGCAAGGCAGACTTAAAAATAAAACTTATATACATATATGTATGTATGTATGTATGTATGTATGTACCCTTGTCACTTATGTAAAAAGTAAACACAAAAAATAATCTGAGTAAACTTTACTTAAATCAAGCCATAGCGGTGTCAAAGTACGCTAAGTACGGGTTTTCTCAAACCAAGTACGAAATTTCTTACTTCAAGTACGATTTTTTCAGTACGAATTTCTTACTTTTAGCCACAATTAATCCAAAAAAGGTTTGATTTAAGTTCGTAACCGTACTTGATGTAAGCCAAAAAAAAAAATTGATTTATGCTGTAAACGGGATTAATCCGAAAGTGTAATGTCATTTTTTTGACTTATGTAAAGAAGATAAGTTTTATATTTTATTTTTATTTTATAGATTTTAAATATCCTACAAAAAGTAATTGTACAACAATGCCTTCATTAAAAAAAAAAATAGTTGGATAGAAGTAAAAATTGTTATGAAATTTCTCATATGCTATACCTCGCAATTTATATCAACTATTGACTTTGAATATCTTACAAGAAGTAATTGTACAACAATGCCTACATTTTGAAAAAATTCTTGGATAGAAGCAGGGGTAGCGGTAACCCCTATACAAATAAACAATTTCTATTAAACTTTTAATGCTAAATATCTCAAAAACTGTTCATTCGATGTTCACACATAGACCTAAATGGCGTAATTATCACATTTACCCAGTTAAGACCTTAATTAAGCTCAATTTACTAAACAATATTTCAATTAAAAAATTGAGTAAATTGCTTTATTAATTGAGTTAAACTCGAAGTGAAACTCTCAATTTAGCAAACAATATTTCAATAAATAAATTGAGTAAATTTCTTCATTAATTAAGTTAAACTCAAAGTGCAACTCTGCTGATTTAAAAGGAACTTTGCTCAGTTAGTAAAAAAAACAAACTTACCCAAAGAAAAAGTTTGTGGTACTTTGTACATGAAGAGAACTGAAATTATTCTCTCATTGGCGCTCTCTCATGCACAATTTTTTTATCTGGAACGTTTTTCGAGTAGCTTTGTACAACTTTGAGTAAGTTTGTGCATCATCTAGAACAGGGGTTGTCAAAATTCTCATTTAATGAAATGCGTCTGTATTGGATAAGAGAAAATTGCCCAGCAAACAAAAAACTAAGCATTGCAAATGTGATGAATTTTACTTTTTAAAGCAAAATGGAAATGAACTTAAAAAAAGTTATTAAAATTAAATAAAAAATATGCCTCAGTTATTACAGAATTAGACAATTTTTTTTCACACATATTCCATTGGGCGAGTTCAATTTACAGTTAAAACTTAAAAAATTAAGTGTATTTAGGTATTATAAATTAAGTTTTCCAAATTCAAGATTTTGTAACAATTTCTTATTAACAAAATATGTTTTAAATTTGAAGAAGTTAATTTATTTCTCTGCTTGGAACAAATAAATTTTAAGTCGGAAAAAATTTGTTCGCAGCAATATGTAGAGGGAAAAAGGGATAACAACTTCAAAGCATTTCTTTTTAACTCTGGAAAATCGAAATCATTTAGATTTTTCCAAAATTCTATTCCCAATTTTTTTTGGAGCTTGGACTTCGGTTCGAAGAAATATAAGAAATATAATGTTTTCTTTGTTTTAAATGTTTGGTAACATAAAATGCATTGCATGTTACCAAAAGCATTTTTAATGACAAAACAAAAATTTTTGTCTTCCATTATACTATTTTGTTTGCTGGTTTATTTTGAAATTAAATCAAAGCTGAAAAAACAACAAAGCTGAAAAAAAAACAGTAAGCATCCGCCCATGTGCACTCGTTAACACTCAATTAACGACTGAAATCAAACTGAAATAAAAGAGAACAAGCGTCGGTGTGAGTTTGTTTTTATTGTTTTTGTAGCACAATTGTGCACTAAAAATGAATTTTTGACAACCATTGATCTAGAACACACCTAATGCATTAAACACATTCAAGCTACAAGAACACAGGAAGACACGAACACAAAAGTTGCTTGCTAAATTTGTGTCCGACTGGCTGCTACTGAAATATTTACTAGACTACCACTACAAAATAAACACATGAGCAATATGACTTTCTGTGGTGCCACCTAAAGTCTTTTTGCATTGTTTAAGCTGTATTATTTGCATCTTACCGTATTGGCAGCACTAATCGGTTAACTGTCGCGTATAAAAATAGAAATTAGTTTAATTTCGACCACACCACAAAATTAGCATTGACAGCAACCCGTAGTCGTGTTACATTGTAGCCATTAAAAAAATTATTCTCATAAGCACACGTGTATTCTATTTTTGAATGATTGTGTTCGGTAGCCTGTAGCGAGGAATGTATTTAATGCTTAATATGTATGCCGTGGTGGAATAATAAGATGACCTCGTACCTACAACAACAACTTCCTTTAAAAATTTAGCATATATTTTGTTGTAGCTAAATTCTAGCTAGGTTGTCAAAAATGTTGCTATCACACAAACGGTATACAAAATCATAATATAACATAAAAAATTTGCCAATCTAAGCTAGAAAACATGTGGCGTAAATAAAAGTCAGCTGATCAGTTGTTCCTGCATTTTCAATGTACCTTAAAAATAGAAATAATATTTTTTTAGCTGTAATATGCTAAATGAGTAAGCCTAATTGATTATGTGTGAACAGAAAACATAACTGATCAATTTATTTTAAATTGTCTCAATTTATGATGTTTGTTTGAACATGGTATAAAACTCTTAATCTCAAACCTTCCACATGGCATTTGCGGTACGAAAACAACTCGTCTAGATCAGATGGCTGGGTATATAAATACAAATGTGAAGGGTATATAAGATTCGGCTCAGCCGAATATGACGCTCTAACTTGTTTTATTGCACATCCATGTATTTGTCATTATTTAATCTATTGCTAATATTACTGCTTAATGTTTCTCAAAAGAGTCGGTTCGCCTTTAATATGAAACCTGTGTGTTTCATTATAATAAATAGACCTAAATAAATATATATGTATAATGTTCCCATGTTTAACACTTTGTAAATTTTTTGGCATAAGCCTACATACTTACATATGTACATATGTATGTAAATACTCTTTATTTATGTTTGTATGTACATATTTAAATATATATATTTTTTATTTTTGCCCCTGCTTTTTCTTTTTAACCTTATTGACTTGGGGAAAAAAATAAAACATAAATAAATTGTTGCTTCCTTTTCCGGAATATATATGTGTATGTTTATACTTTGCTGTCCTTTATTTTCCTTTTTCTTTCTTCAGTTTTTATATATGTTTTAGTAAAAGTAATCGTCGTGCATCCTTTACTACTCCCTTAGTAATTTTTAATTTGGAATGGCAGAAATAGGTACACTCTTCCTATTCTTGTATGTGTTTAGGTGTGTTCTTATTTTCTTTTAATATTTTTTTTAAATAATTTCTTTTTTTTTTATAATTTTTCATTTTAAATCAATTTAAATTTATGATACAGAAGTAAATATTTCTATAGTTGTACAAGCAAAGAAAATGTATGAGTCAATTTCTTTAAACTACAGATGAGGGATGCCAATGTGTTTGCATTTCAATTTTAAAGCAAAAAAAAATGCTTTTCTCGGTAATTAAGCTATAAACTACAATAATTTTCCTTACTTATTCCTTATATGGAAATTTGACAATAAGGGATGGGAAAGTATAGAATTGGATTCCTTAACAATTACCAGGTACGCCACGAAACCGACAGCCATTACTGTCTTGCTATTTTGTCATGGACCGACTTCCCAAAAGAAGCACGTTTTTGTAAAAATAGTAGAAATTTGGTAGCTTTCGAGTCGAGGGGGTTTTTACCTAAACCTTTTTACGTAGGTACTTGAATTGTTTTTTCACCCAGTACTCAATAGGTACTGTGGGAAGTATGACGTCTAGTACCGCTTGAGGTCTACTTCCCATGGCACCAGTGATGTCAAGTAAAGCTCATCTTTGTACCTTATTAAAAAGGTTCCTAGTTGATGTATATAAGTAATTGACTCAGAATTCATTCAATTAAGCTGAAATCAGATAGTACCGTCTTAATTGCCATTAGTGTATGGTCAGTTTTATGTAAAAAGGCCCAAAATGGAGATAACTCTTTAATTTCTTTATATAAAAAATCGATGAATTTACGTCGAAAAGAGAATAAGAATGATTAAAATATTAATAAATTGGTTCATATTTTATTTTTATTTATTTCGCAAGAGTTTCAAATGATGACATACTGAATAGTCGGTTTTTTTGCGTTTTGATGAAAATGTCACGCCCGTCACATTTTTCAAAAGGTTTTTTCCTAAAGCAAAATTAGGTTTTTTGTAGAAATAATGTATAAAATTCGATTAAAAACAATTTAAACTACGTGTAAATTGAAACAGTTGAGCTCGTTCTTAGGAATATTTGTCACAACTCGATCTTAAAGTCAAAATTCTCTAAAATTTCAATTTGTAAGGCCACACCCTCACTCGCCTTTAAGTGACCATTGTGAGCATAAATTATATTCTTTCAGTGTCTACTTACTATTACACGTTTAAAAAAATAACCATTCTTGGAAGATATAGCCTTTTTTCAAATTAAATTTTTAAATTGTTGGAGTTATAAGCAAAAATGTAAGCAAAACTGGCCATATGCCGTCATCACCAAAGAACGCCTTAACCATCCACCTGAAGCTAATTTACCGGACTCAGCATCAAGTAGACTGTCAGTTCTTGCATAACTGGGAGGTCAGGTTGAAACAACCACCATGTCTAAACCGAAGTGATCTCACCAATAATCAGTACTGGTACAAGTACCGGGGCTGGTTACTAATTTCCGTGGTACCAGAAAGAGACTCACTCTGGTCAGAAGCCAATGAGTTGCAACACGGGGCTGGTACCTCGTTTTCCCACGGCAGCACTAGCTTCAAGGTGTGGCCGTATCACCTAGGTTACTGCTGTACCCTGGGGGAAGTTAATTCCCGACAGTAGCCCACAACTCTCACCTCCTTCTTCCATCTTGGATTAATCTGGGAAAAAGTGTTTAGGTCCTGTGCTCTAGGCGAAGACTTTTCAGTCAGCTATATTGGATATTTATAACACTCGGCACCCCAATGAATCTTATTTTTTGGGCCATGTAGCAACATTTGGCATTTCCAATAATCGTGCCGTAATCGTATGGCATTTGGCTTAATATTTTTATGACTCCCAACTAAGCTGTGGAACTCCTTGCAACACCCTCTGCAACCAGAATTGTTGGTTTTGAATCCTATATTACATCCAATGACGCAGTATTACTGCAACGCTGTGCGCCACCCATGCACAGTTCTGCACGTATCTAGACGCCTTTAAGATGACTGCGGTTAATTTGCCTGTCCAAAGCAGTTTACCAAATAATTATTCAATAAAGAGCCTTAGCTGCTGCAGTTAGTTTGCTATGTTTAATGTTTTGCATAGGACCCAATGTTTTTCCAGCTTGCTTCTCCTAGGTGTTTGTGTCGTTCCTTGATATTAAGTTTATATCATCTTATCTTGTTTCCGTCTATGGACTAATTTTCACATTATGGCGAAGAGCAAAAAGAAGAGCGATGAGAGTACTGCTCCTTGTTAAGTTGCCTTAGGAGCCACTCCCACTATTTCCGCGCTCCCCAAACCCTCATAATAAAACTTAAATTTTTTATTTAAACAACTTATTATTAAATGTTTTAATTTTATTAGGTTAAATAAAAAAATTCAATGTTAAAAACAAATATAACCCAGCAAACTATAATAAACGCAATTTAAAAGTTTTGTTTATTCAAATAAAATTTACAGATATTTGTTGCTGCTTGATTGTGTCGTGTTTTGTTTGCTGGGTTATATAACATTTGCGCTAATTGTATAAACAAGTTAATATTTAACATATACTTATGTACATACATACATAGTTTATTTCAGTTTAGAGTAGTTTAATAATGTTTAACCCTTCTGTTTGTGAGAAGGTCCCTGGGGACCTTTTTGATTTTCAAACCTATAACTTCTTAATGTTTCTTAAAATAAATAATCAAGCCCCATATGTAATCTAATAAAAAAGTGTGCTGAATCTATTTTAGCCGGTTTTAAAGCGATACGAGCAATAGTTTCAATTTTATTAAAGTTTAATTACTTTTAGTACGTGGTTTAGTGAATAGGTCCCTACGGACCTTGTGCTATTATTAGAAAATATAAGCCGTATTACGTTTAATTAGAAATTGAAAAGTGAACTTTAAGTGCGGAATTTTTAAATTTGTGTGTTAATATTATATACCTATAAGAAAAAAAATGGCTGCCTCAAATTTGGATGTTGCGGAAATGGTGATACATCATAGTACACGCTACCAAAAATTGACTGAGGAGGAAAGACATGTTATCGATGAAAGATTTGAAGAATTTATGAATGGCGAGGATAGTGATATTGATAATGATGATGTTGCATTTGACATCGAGGTTGAAGATATTGACGACCTAACATATCAGCCAAACTTTGACGTTGAGGAGTCAGATGCCGAATCTGAGCCGCATGTGGAAATCAATGAGGAGTTAGATGAAGACGATGAAGATGAAATTGAAACTACTGCTGCCATTGCCGAAAACTCGAACAGTTATTTTATATCTAAAAACAGCACAAAATGGAGCAAAGTAGCACCCCCGAATAATCGCATTCGTGCTCATAACGTAGTTGACTATATAAGAAAAAAACCCGGGCCATATTTCGCACGCTCATCACTGAAAATATGGCATACACTATTATAAGGGAAACTAATCGAAAAGCCAGGGAAGTAACAAATGTGTGGAATTTGGCGAACTCAACGAAAAAAAAGGAATGGAAACCAATCACTCTGAAAGAGTTCGATGCATTTTTGGCTATTGTTTTGTATGCTGGGCTATCTAAGTCTAATAATGAGCCTGCTAAGGAGCTTTGGGGCCCAACCCATTCTCCAATATATAAAGCCGCTTTATCATACGATCGATTTATGCTCATCAAAAAATTCAATCGTTTTGATAATACAAACACACGACAGGAGCGATTAACCAACAGTAAAACTGCTGCAATTGACGATATTTGGCAAATGTTGCTGGCCAACTTGGCGGCAGCTTACATCCCACACGACTCGTTGACCGTGGATGAGCAATTATTTCCATATAGAGGCCGCACACGATTTACACAATACATTCCGTCTAAGCCAGCTAAGTACGGAATCAAGGTATGGTGGCTGTGAGACTCGAAATCATTTTATCCTCTCAAAGGAATGATTTACTCCGGAAAGATGCCTGGTCAAGAGCGTGAGGTAGATCAAGGGCAGAATGTTGTGCATCAATTAGTGGAAGGATATGTAAATACAGGCCGCACAATTTACGCTGACAATTTTTTTCTACGTTGGATGTAGCGCGTTAACTTATGAGGCAGAAAACTGCATTTGTTGGAACAATACGTTCAAACAAAACGTTTGTTCCATGTGAGTTTTTGAAAAGCCCTTCGCGTCCAGTTTGCAGCTCAATGTTTGGCTTCTACGAAGGTGACGTATCACTCTGCTCATATGTTCCAAAAAAGAATAAAGCGGTAAATTTGCTGTCTACAATGCACTATACTTGCGATTTTGACACAACTGAAAAAAAGAAGCCCATGGTTATTCTGAACTACAATGCCAATAAATCCGGCGTGGATACAATGGATCAGATGCTTGGTACATATTCTTGCAAACGATCAACAAACCGCTGGCCACTTGCAATGTTCTATAATATAATAGATATTGCAGCATTGGCTGCATTTATAATATATAATGAAATGAAGCCAGTAAAAAAACCGATAGGCGTCGTTCTTTTTTGCATGTGCTCACGACTCAGTTCGCGCTGCCTAATATTCAAGAGCGAGCCACCAATGGACGTATAACGAGCTATCCCAGGATTCGAAGCATTTAATGTGAAGGTAATACAAATTAAATTTTAAACACAAATCCAGAAAAACTAACTATTTATTGTCCTTGTAGGTAGTAGCAAAACCGGCAGCAGGAGCTGCACCTTCTTTTGCGCCTCCATCAAATAGGCCGTCATGCCAGTTATGTCGAGCAGAACGCGGACGGCAGCGTAAGACCAGAGCGTATTGCTTTACTTGCAACAAAGCAGTTTGTGCCGAGCATTCAACATTGCTACATCGTTGCAATACCTGTAAACTCGAACTGGAAAATCAGTCAGGAGCATCACAATAAAATTTTATTTAATTTTTTCATGTATTTTTATAATAAATAAAACCAAATGGCCAAAAACACATTTTCTGTGCGTTTTTAGTAATTTATATATTCTAAAATAAACAACCACAATCATCAAAACACACTTCATTAAGCAAACCTCCAAAAAATTTGTTAAAGGTCCCTGCGGACCTTTTCACTCTTTTAAGGCCAACGGGAGACTCACTAATCGGAGGGTTAACATTGCTCATACAATTTAGGAGCTAAAAGAAAAACAAATAAATTTACAAAAAACTCTACCGCATTATTCTACACATAAATATAGAGTTAACATACACAAATGCTCACATATAACAGTATGTTCTAAAACTAAATGTACAATAAATATAAGTTTTTTTTTTTCATGTTTATATTTTGTTTTTTTTAGCAATAAAATAGATTTTTTTTCTAATTGAAATAAATATTTTTTTGTGATTTTTATAAAGAAAAAACTTGAAAAATGTACAATGACTTTTTACGTTTAGTTTGTTCGTGAGTTAACTGCTTAAACAGTTTAAACTTGTTTATTTTTTTTAAAGTACACAAAATAAAAACGACAACAACATTAACTATATATGCGAAAAACAAAAATATAAAAAAGTTCTTAACAAAAATCTAATATTTTTTGGTCGCAATTCGTGTTTATAAGACTTTTGATTGTCTTTCTACACACTAAAAAAAATGTGACAAACTTGTTTTTCCACATAGAAAGTTAATTTTTTGTTCTTTCTTTTGACGCTCTTTGTAAAATAAAATAAATAAACATTTAATAAACATATGCCTCTGGGTACTTTCAATTTGCTTGCAAGAGAAAACTTGAATTTGTTTAAGATAATGCTATTAATATATTAATATACATTTGTAAACAAATGTACATATCGTTAAAAAGTTTGGGGAAAGAAAGTTGATTGTAAAAAGAACAGATTTTTTTTTCTCTAGTTCAAGTGGTTAAAAATGTTTTTTTCTTACACACTATTTTTATAGAACATTTTTTATTTATACATATATTTACTTACTTAGATGGCTATCAAATAACGTCTGTTTCATTAGCCAAACATAGCATTGATTTCAAGGCGCTTTGGTATTCCGCGCTTCTTCTCTAATTTCTGGCACCAAGTTTCTGTCTTGCTCTTTTGCGTGATCCGTCACTATGTTCGCACTCAAATGACTTCCTCGATGGAGCATCTTCATTCTCTCTCACAACATGACCTAGCTAACGTAAATTTTAAGTTTGGATACGCGTAACTATGGCAATGTCGACAATCAGCTCATACAGATCACGGTTCATACGACACTGTTATTCTCTGTCAACGCAGATTGGTCTATAGATTTTCCGAAGAATTTTCCTTTAGAAAACTCCAAGCACTGCCTCATCTGCTTTCGCAAGTAACCATGTTTCAGAACCATATACATATATACACGGGAAGTATTATTGTCTTGAAGAGAGTGATATTTGTCTGTCAGAAGAGGGCTTTGCTTTTAAACTGCTTACTTAGTCAAATTGGCCAATATTGTTCTTTTTATCTCAAAACTATTATTGTTTATTTTGTTGATTCCAGTGCCGAGAAAAATAAATTCGATGAATATTACAATGTTGTCGGTTTCAACTTCCATTGTATGTCCAAGTCTATTGGACGTCTTGTGCGTTAATACCATAAATTTAATTTTATTTGCATTTACTGTCAGACTCACTTTGACTGATTCTTTCTCAGCTTTTTTAAAGGTGGAAGTGACTGCTCGCAATGTTCGCCCCATGATATCAATAATGCCAGTTCTATGCACATTTGCCTATCATATAAACTTTTATAAGAGGATGTTAAAAAGATCATACAAAAGACTGCCTCCTTGTCTAAAACCTCGTTTGGTACTGAAATGCTATCTGTAGTAAGAAACTGCGTATCAGTTAAGGCCATCCTGCAAAGTCCACAGGAATACCAAACTTAGACATAGCTTGAAACACCTTTAAACGTATATGACTGACAAAGGTGGTCTTTTTCAGGGTTTGGAGCAGGATTTTAGTCGATGGTTGATTTTTTCCATGTCGTCGAAGTAGAGCAAATTAAGGAAATCGCCGAGTGAGTGTGTGAAAAAGTACAAAAGTATTGGCACCGGATTTGATCATTTTGGGCACTAATTTTTCCCCTTTCTTTCAAAAACATTGTGCATTTTTGTGTTGATTTACGCTGTTTAAATGCAAATGTCGTAAAAACTTAATAATTAAGCTTAAACAATCTTTAGTTAACTCTTAAGTTATGGATATGAAAAAAGTTTGAAACTTGATATCTGCCAGTAAATTGGAGATACCAATAAATTGATTACAAATTTAAAAAAGGACACATAAATCACATGTATTTAGTGACTTGCACGACCAAATGGATTTGGTCGTTTTGGGAGAATTAAAAGAACTTTTAATGCCCTTTTTCTTATTTATTTGCTTTTGCAACTGTTATTGCTGATTCTATTATGATTTTTGATAACGCTGTCGTCCTTTATAAGGAACAAGAACTCACGCAAGTTCATAAATTACCAAAAATTAAAATTGGACTTAAAACAAGGTTAAGCTAGGTAGAACAGGCGGCTAAGGAATTGGGAAAAGAATGAGGTGCAGCCAATGTCGGTCCCTTTGCGATACTTGAGAAAGATATAAATACATTAAATTAAATAATATCAGATTAGATTTATGGCATACGACGGTACGATAGCGTATCTTCTTGGAGTCGAATGATCCTAGGTTGTGATCTATCGGACTTTCTACGTATGAGAAATTTGATTTTTTTACACCGTTTAATATATGGAAAAACTCCGTCCTACTTGTATGAGAAACTTACTTTTGGATTATCCACCCGCTGTGTTACACTTTTGATACCAAGTTTTTCTCATCTTAATACATCCAGATTTTTTTTTATTAACGCCATTAAATTATGGAATGCTTTACCATTAAACCTAAAACGTATGCAGGGAAAAGCCAGTTTTGCTTGTGCTATCTTTGACTATTTTTCAAGAAACTCTTAAAAAAACTGTATCTTTATTTTACTTTGTTTTCAAAAGAAGATTATGCTTAAGTTTTAATTTATATTCTCCATTTTTTTTTTACTTATATTCTTGTATGTTTTGTTTGGTACAAATTCATTTAAAAAATGTTATTGAATTCTTAATGTTCTTATGATGGAACAATGATAATAAATAAAATAAATAAATAAAAAAAATAAAATAAATAAATTAGAAAAATTTAGATAGAAGAAGAGATTATTGTGTATGGTTGCCAATAGTAGCCCCGTAGTGGTCCCTGTCCTCAAACCAACCACTATCCCTGATAAAAGATTATAGACAGGGTATTCCACTGGTGGCTACATCCGACAGGCTATTCAGTCTGTCGGTACCAATGTGTCTGATCCGAATGAAATCCAGAAGCCGGGCAGAAGCTCAAGAGGTGCTGTATGCTCTCCTGTATGCGTCCTGACAGCTTCTTAAAACTTAAATAAAATTTTGTTTGGTATTAATTTTGGCAGTCAAAACTGTGGAAAGGAAAAAATAAATGACTCTTAAGGATGCCACATAAGTCATTAAAGAACAAAAGCTGCGTTTAAAAGCTAAGCCACACTTAAATATTGCACATTTTTAAGTTGTTTTAATTTGACGAGTTTTTTAATTCTATTATAATAAATTTTTTGAAATTTCTGCAAACTATGTGCGTAATATTTTTGCTGAACATACAAGTGTTTTCTCCTGTGTATTTATTTTAAATTTATATTTTTTATATTGTATAATAAAATTTAAAGGTAACTATGAACTTTAAATGAGGTCTTAAACCATATTATATATTCTTCTTTACCCTTACATGAGTGATGCGGGTGTATTTAAGTTTGTCATTTCGTTTGTTATTTATTTAACATTCATTTGCAACCCTATAAAATATGAATATGGTCTGTTCGTCTGTAATAATTTCCCTAGATGCTCTAAAAAATATCAATAAGCAGTTAAATATTAAAAATCAGCAACATGGGACAATTTACGACTAAAATATATGTATGTATGTATGTATGTATGTATGTATGTATGTATGTATGTATGTATGTATGTATGTATGTATGTATGTATGTATGTATGTATGTATGTATGTATGTATGTATGTATGTATGTATGTATGTATGTATGTATGTATGTATGTATGTATGTATGTATGTATGTATGTATGTATGTATGTATGTATGTAAGCAGAAGTTTCAATTTGCAATAATTCATGTACATATACGCTTTCGTTTTTGTGATAAAACTGTAATATTTAAAGCATAGCAAGAGAGTGCAGCATACTTTTAGGCACAAGAAGTGTAATTAGATGTTTTAGCAACAAAAGTTAATTTTAAAATAAAAAAAAAAGTATTATAAAGCATCTATAAAATTCGGTGTTACCATTTATACAACCCTTACATTTTTGATTTTTTTTCTACAACAGCTGCATATATAACAGCTCTGTTGCAAATACTGATTCTGGCAAACCATAATCATTACCAGTATACTTTATGCTAAATAGCACCAGCATCATTGCCACCATTACCACTTCTATTTCTACCGCAACTTTGTTTTAAACTCATTGGTTTATTTGCACCACCCGCAAGTAAAACAAAAATTAAATAAAAATTTTTTTTTTTTAAATTAAATATGGAAGAAAATAGAAAGAAGAAAAATAAAACTTGTTTAAAATTAAAATGTAAAAACGGGAAATGGAACATAACAGGTGGCAGTTTGCTTAGTTGTTTTATTAGCTGAATTATATGTGCGTTAAAGTCCTTAACGTTTTTAGATTGAGCCAAATGCTTTAAAAGAACAAAAGAAGTTTAACATAAAACTTTTAAAGAGGAAAAAAAATTTTGAGCACAAAGTGTGTAATTAGGTAGAGCTTGTGGTTAGTGGCATTCTGTACTTTAATATAATATTCGAGACTATTAAATGGACTTAAAATATCAAAAAGAATAAATCTAAGTTAAATACAATGGGCCATATTAAAAAAACTATTTAAAATCGGCTTTAAATCTAATGTAGACTTTAA
The DNA here is from genome assembly GCA_963583895.1 of Melanophora roralis. NCBI lineage: Eukaryota > Metazoa > Arthropoda > Insecta > Diptera > Rhinophoridae > Melanophora > Melanophora roralis. The sequence goes on along the minus strand of OY757188.1, from coordinate 91,604,244 downwards.
ACACTGATTTTGTATGAAAATAACATACATTAGGGCAACACTAGCCATATTTATGTCTTCAGACTATAATGCTGTGTACTAAGACATGGCAAAAACTTAAACTAAATAAGTATAATAGATAGTGTAAAAACAATGTTTTCAAATGCTCAAAAATACGTTAAGAATATTACCAGTCGTAAAGCTGTCATAATTTTTAAAAATTTTTCTAAACCATTAGATTTTACATATTTTATTTGATTTGGTCTTACTGTTAAGATATTTATCTTATGTGCACGTAAAACTTCATAAGTGTTTTTCCCAGGGGACTCTGTAAGCATTATTGGTATTGTACCTTTGTACCTTTTACAAGTGATAGAGCGGTTCTGGAAAATATTTTCTCGAGTAAAATATAAATTGGAAAAATGTGTCACTTTTTTGGAATGAAAATAACTACAAGTTTCAAGACTTCTTCTAAACCTCTTAATCAATGATGCCCAACAAGAAAAAATAATTTATGAAAATGTATGGATGTTTTTCACTGTGTGTACATTAAAAAAATACTGCAACATAAACCTGTTTTTTTGTTTGTTGTTCAGTGCTATGGCACAGAGTAAATCTTTTGTAAAACTCACTTCCATTTTTAAGGTTTTCGTTGGTACTCGTGTAGTAAACATGTAATACCCGATTAGCGGTTGGGCTCCGGGAACCAACCGCACTGTCGTTGCTCTTGATGTTTTTGATACATATATGTTTGTCAATGTAGAACTACTAGTACAAAGTCTAAAAAACCTTGAACTACGTGTCACAGACCACTCTTAATGTTAATTATTGGGATTTTTTTTTTTTTTGAGATACATAAAGATAATTTTGGGGTGACGAAGTGTTTATTTTGCAAATTTGTCAACAACAAAATAAATATCGATAATTCACTAAGTAACACGTAAAGAATACCGTGTGAACTGAATTTTAAGCTATTTCTTCTTTTTTCTTAATATGTACTCTGGTTTTTAAACGCACGCACATGCATAACTTTATTATCTCTATATCTCACGTTTATTGTTGTTGTTGTTGTTGTCAGCAATAAAATAATCAACATCCCTATCATTCTTTATCCTAACAAATAAATCTATAAATTTTTTTATTTTAATTTTCCTTTCCTGCTTCCTGTTTTTGTGCAAAATGATTTATAAACATTACTGTAACTTGGTACGTAAGTATTTGTGTGTTTGTGTATGTGTATTTATGTCCTAATTGTGTGAGATGGGAATTATTAACTTTACATTATTGTGTTACTTGTTTTTAATGTTTTATATGGCAAATATAAATTGACTTTAGCAAAGAAAAAGTGAAAAACAATTATTATTAGACGGGGTTACCAGATATATATTTGATAGGAGACATATAATATTTCAAATATATTATGTTAAATCGTAGTTGCTTTTGATGGTGTTAAAACACAACTAAACAACAATTATTTTTAAAATCCTTTTAGAGAAGGTAAACCCTTCAGCTCATATTTCTTTGTCTGTCCACTTTATTAGGTTGTGAAAAATAGAATAGGCAGCTATTGATGGTTACAGCTTCGCTGAGATCGATAATTTAGTCCCTCTGGGTTATTTGCAGAAAAAGACAGAAGGAGTGGACAAGTAGTGAAGCTGAAGTGTTATTAAGGACTAGAAAAAGGAAAAAGGTTAAAGATAACTAAAAATGACGTTGGCAGGAATCGAACCCGCGAATCCCACACTGGTAGACTTAAGCCCTTACTTACTAGTTTGTCCCATATTAACACAAAAAAAGGTTTACATATCTTTATCTGCCATTTTGATTACAGTATTTTACTCATGGTTCAGCTTATTACCGATTACTTTACAAAGAGCACATAACCGTTTTTGCCTGAATATTCCAGTTTAACTAAATTAAAATTTTCTTCAATATTTTACGTCCATAAAGTGTAAATTTTATAAAACCTTGCACAGTTATCTATCTACTCATTCAAACTTTAAACTCTTTTTCTCTCTGTATGTGGTACAATAAACTTTTCTCATCGTTCTAAATAATTTCTATGAATATATTTCTGTCTGTCCTGTGGTTTTTTCTTTTAGTTATTGATGTAGTTTCTGTTTATATAAGAGCCTTAATTGTTTTTAAAATAAATTTGCAATCAGTTTGTGTTTGACATTTTAATTAATATTTTAGTAAAGTGGCATATTTTTACGCCTAAAGGATTGTTTTAATTAACCTAATGACAGAAATATAAGCATGATTTCTCTTTAACACAACAAGTTTATAGATGCAAGAATTGAATAGCAAAACTTATTTACCTTAACTTAAATAATTTAAATAGACAAGTAAGAACGTTATAGAGGGTTAAAACCGACTGTACAATACCCGGAATCGAAATTTATTTGGGATTCATGGTAAATAATGGTAACATTTCGCATGTGTATACATATTTGCTTTTTTATACAGGGTGGCTAATGAAAGCTGCACAAAACAAACTTTTTGATAAGATGTCGCACACGTGTCAACGAGAGTGGAGACTATTTGAATTCAATTATTTTTTTTAACTTCATACAAACTTGACATATGCGGTAATTCAAATGGCCTCCACCTCTAGTTACACATGTGTGACATCTTAAATTTGTTTTGGTAGCAGCCGTACTTAGCCCCACTGTATATGAAAATTTCCAAAACAAATGTGGTTCTGATGCCGACATTCATAAGGTATTTATGGGCGTTAACATGATTTGCGGGTCAACCCTTAAGTAAAAGGAATTGATGGATCGATTTTTATAAAATTTAAAACGACTTTTTGGTTTTAAAGAGGAACTGTGAATGTACAATTATTTCTCGATATAATTATTGGGGCCTTTGTCCTCTGCCCTCAGAAGGCCCAACAGCAATTAATCGGCAGGCCCCGATGATATTCCAGCTGAGGTCTCCAAGGGCGGCCTAAGCACAGGCGTAGAGAACGGAATAAATAAAAAGCAAAGCCTTGAAAAATGATGAAATCGTGACGTTGCCTAATTGAGCGATTGTAAGAACTAACGAAGTGCTATTGCCCAAATAATTCTTAATAGATATTTTGCGTTAAGACCCGACAGTCTACAGACTTTACGTCTCATCATTAAACAGTCGCTGGAACACAATTCTTAACTACATCTCATGTTTGTAAGCTTATAACGCGCTTTCAATGGTGTATTAAAATCTGCACTATGGGAGGTCTTAACAGCGAAAGAAATATCAAACAAAATAATAAATACATTAAAGAACTCTGTTGTGACGCATACTGCATATCCAACTTTAATGGTGTAATCGGTACAGCTTTTCAAATTCACAGTTTTCTGCTATAAGGCTAAATCTGGAAAAACTTAAAACAGGGCAAATAACACTACAGATAAATTCATTAATAAACATTTTTCTTGGGAAGCATGTTTAAAAAATGGTTTTTGATTGGCCATATTCTTCGAAGAACTTAAGATAATAAAGCAAGGGCCAACCTAGAACAGAGTTCGCAAGGTCATAGAAGAGCAACCGCCCCAAAACAATAATTCATGATGAGTTTTGAGAAGCGAACCTATTTTGGAACCAAATTTATTGAATAAATAAAGGACAGAGGAGGAATCGGAAGATCATTCTAAATCGATCGGTATAATATTAGGTTAGCGATGGATTATTATTTTTAAGCGTTACAGTCATCCAACGAATAATTCTCAGTTCTACGTATGCATGCTTTGTGGGTTTAAAAATACTAAAGGAATACGTTACTCCTTGTTTGGTACAAAAAACTGCAACACAGAAAAAGTTATAACTAGAACAAATTTTTTAAAACAAAATTAAACAAATCTTCTATAGAAATTTTTTGCATATTAAGTTATAACAGCACCCTGACAAGAAGGCACAAAATAACATTATCCTTAATCTTGTTAAAGCTTAAGGCAAATGACTTATTTTCTCTGCGAATGTATGAAATGGTCTGATAGTAAATATTTTGAATAGAAAAAAATCGATTTGTGCCAGTATAACTTTGAAATACTTGTATTTGCACTGCCTTGTAAATAATTGCTTAGAAAGCTTTTTCTATAAAAATTTAATTTTTTACTTTTAAAGATATTTTTTGTGTCTTTACACAAAATAAAAAAATATAATACAGCAAACACGTCAATACATACACCTCTGTTCATTTGATTAGACCAACTTAATTTTTGACAAAAGGTTTATCATAGTTCTTTGATGGCAGCTTAATTTTTATTTCCATGAGAACAAATATTTTTTTAAGATTACAAAAACAACAACTTCGAAATTAAATGCATTAATATTTTAAAGGTCCCTTCCCAGAAAGACAAAAACTCTAAATTTTTCTTTTGTTCATTGTATTTGATTTTCAAGTTGTTGCTGTAATTTTTCGTAATTTTAAAATTTTTTTAGCATTTAAGCAGCCGACAAAAAACCTTGTGGGCTTAATCAACTGAACAGAAGTGTACAAACTTGCCGTATACGCTGATTATATATTGTTTTTGTTTTTATCTTGATCCACTACCCGAGTCAGACACTTCACATTACACTTTCATACGGTCACGTTTTAAATACATTTAATTCAATCACTAAAATTAATCGAATGAATGTGTGCAAATGTGTGTGCTTGTATGTAGAAAGATATCTGCCTTGGTGGGTTAAGTTATAGAGTAAGAATATTAAAAAAATGAAACAAAAAAGAAGTATATGTAGGTTGGTAGGTAGGTAGGGCCAGTGATGCACACCAGGCCTTTAGAAGTTGAGGGATCGGGTTCGTCATACGACAAATATATGGACACCACGACATCACTGTCGTGCCGCCATAGATACATAAAGATGATAATTGACATTGCTTAGCCAAACAACCTTATTTCCGTAGATATAAGGCCCTTGAACTAAGGCAATGTATACCTGAGATTTAGTAAGAAAGAAAGAGAAGCAAGATCTTATTTGAGCAGCCTTGCACTAAGCAAAGCTTTCTCTGAATCCCTTTTCAACAAGCTATGCTCCAAAGATTTATCCTACCCGTCTCTCACAGCTCGTCAGGAATCTTTCGGATTCCTCATTAATCCCTACAATCAGGTCCAGCCCGCCATTCCCCTGGAATGGAGGTGATACCCATACTGAAACTGTCGGTCTGAGTGGAATGGCAGCTATTGATAATACCTCCAATCGAGCCCTAGGCTTTGCCATGATCTTGACGCTTCTTTGCTATGAGGTTCCATCGAACAGTACATCGCTGATACCCCACCTGTCTGAAAGCGTTGCCTCCATGAGTTTATCTTCGAATTGCAGCAACCATTGTTCGGGACTGATTTTGCCATCAGCATCAGCCCTTTCCATGATCGCAACTCTGTGTCCGTTTTTGAAGCTAGTTATACTTAACTTCTTCCCATCTGGTTTAATTTGAGGTTAAGCTGCATCGCTTAAAATTTTCCGTTTGGAAGGCTGTTTGGCGGAAACAGTTTTAACAGAAGATGTTGCCAGGTCTTAGTTTGATGGAGCAATAATACAAAAACATTAGACTTTAAGAATACTCTTTTACAGCTGATTTTGTTTTCCATTTTTTTAAAACTCATGAGTAATCGAAATTAATCTGAGTAGTTAAAGCTTTTCACCCGTTGCTTTTGTTGGCCAAACTTTGGTATATTTTAAACAAAAAATGAGGATTTAATCTTTCTGTAATGGTAAGTAGAATTTGTATAACAATTCTTTATCTCACGTAAAGTAAAAGAAAGTAATTTTTGTTTAACATTTTAAAAGTAAATAATATTTTCATAACTGTCATTCCAAATATAACACTTTCTGTTCTGCCCTTATCGCTCCTTTATCTCTAAAAAAATAAATAACAAAAACGTTTGCATGTTCACATATCAAACGTTAATTGAAATTTTTAGCTTGAAGTACCAAAAACAAAATCAAATATGTTAAAATTTGACTACAAATGTGTAATACAATAATATAAAAAAAATTCTATTATTATTATTATTTTTTTTTTTTTGATAAAGCGGCTAATATAAATGTAGTTTTCATTTTCCAGCTTATGTGTAAAATGCATGCAATTGTCATATAAATACTAGAAACTTATGAATTTGAAATGTAAGAAATAAATTATAAAAATTAAATTATTTATAGTTTTGAGACACTATAAATCATATTATGCTTGCACATTGGGGCGTAGTGTGTTTCTTTAGGTGAAAAAATTTTGATTTTCTTATATGTACGTTAAGATAAAATTTAATAGCTTTTTGTAGCTTAAAAAGTTTGAAAAAATTATTTTCTCTCCAATATTTTTTTTGCGAAATAATGGAATTGGAAATAGTATTATAGTAATTCTTATTAAATAAAATTAAAACATATTTATGCAATTTAATGGCTCTCGGATAATTAATATATAATGTAACCTTTTTCGTTTACTTGTTGCATTCAGGTTCTCTTTACCTAATTAACATGAATTTAAGTGTGTTTTTAAAACAAAAACTTTAACCGGCAGAAGAAAATTAATCAACAACTTCTGCAGCAATACCAACAAATATTAATCAAAAACCAATTTTATTTAATAAAAAAAACCATTTACTGTCATAAAATAAATTGGAAAATTGTTTTAAAAGTTTTTTAAAATTGATTATTTTTAATGTTTCGCCTGAGTTTTTCTGTTTTATATTTATTTGTGATTAAACAGATGTTTGACAGCAACAGAAAGTGACAGGCAAAAGGGAAAAACTACATTGTGCTTTTGTTGGAAACAACTTCATAATAACTTGCCATTAGTGCTAAAGTCCATAAAAACGAACTTGTAAATAGGAAAAACACTTAAACAAGAAACAAGTTTTTTTTTGTAGAAAAACAAATAAGTGATTTTGCAAAAGTTATAAATACTTTGTATTTGAAAAAAAATGCAGGAAACCCCCAATAGCATAAAGTTTAAGAAGAAAAAAAATTATGAAAACGAAGTGCAAGATGTGTATGGGTGTTAAGAGTTTAGCATGTAGAAATGGGTTATTTTTGGAATATTCTGTAATAAGTGTTAGCATTTAAAAGTGTATGCACACCTTGTATTTACCAAAAGAAATTGGTTTAAACCCGCTTGATATTACCTTAACTATCATTTAGTTCTAAAGCTAAATGCACACTTTTATGCTCTTTAATTCAATTCATTTAATTTTTTTGGTTTTATTGTGCTAAATTTTTTTTAATATTAGATTTGTGCGTCTTTTCAAAATAAGGTCACGATATGCACATTTTTTTTAATGTTGAAAAATTGTATGAACCAATGGCGTATGAGTTATATCAATTACGAGTGAAAAACACTCATACGCTAGAGTCAACAAAAAATTGTTTACAATCACATTTTTGCTTTTAGATTTTTTTTTAAAACACTTAAATAATTTAATAGGTTTAAAATTTTTAAAATATGTAGTTTTTTAAGGATGAATAAAAATTTTTAATTATAGGCAACCTTATTGTGGCTATTTTGCTTGCAATATTGCCTATAACGTCAACATTACAAATTTAACTTAAACAATAATTTTCAAGTATGGTATGTTTTTGACTGTTAAGGCACAGTTAACCATTATATCTGCTCATAATGATCACAGAAGGCGATTACGGGTGTCCCCTTAAAAATGTTTGACTGTAGTCCCTCATATTGTGATAAATTTTCTACCAGCACAATTTTTTTGATATAATTGATGGTTCAAAATATATAACCATTTAATCAGTTTTTTCTCATTAAAAGAAAACCCATGTTTTTAAGTTTTCAACAAAAATACGAATAGTTTACACCTAAATTTATAGATTCTACAGCGTGAATTTATTCAGAGAATTTCTCGCTTAATAAATTACTTACTGCATTTAACAATTGGTGACTGGTGTGACGGATACTTGAAGTAGCCTTTTATAAGGGTTTCTTTTTAACTAGAGGGAAGAGAAAAAAATTATATAAAAAATTTTTTGTCATTAGGTTTTCATCACGAAAAAGAACTTTCTGGCAAAACCTTTAAAAACACTATGTGTTTTAGTAAGTTTTTTATTATGTTCTTCATTTCTAGAAATAGTAGTTAAGAATCTATAAGTTTTAGTTTTGGTTAGGTTAAAGGAAGGCGGACAAACCTTCATCACCGACCAACATCTGATATAAAATCAAACAAAAGTATCGGGCTCTAACCTGTGCAAAATCTAGGCCGCTTCATCGATTAGATGTCCTCCCTGTATGCCATGCAGCCGCTGTTTTCTAAAACCCTGTGTTTCTGAAACTATGTAAAATATAGTAAAAAATAAATAAATAAAAATATAACTACCCTTATGGCTTATGCACCTATCAGAAGTATTTATTATTTAGTCAGCTAAAATGGACCATATAAAAACAAGTAAGAAGGTTCTAGTTGGGCAAGCCTTACTATATTAAACCCTACACCCCATTTGTATGGGGCATCATAAAAATAAACATGTGTGCAAAATGTTGTTAAAATAAAGAAATATTCGAGTCAGCTACAGCTAAAAATTCCCTTTTCGGTATGATATTTGTATGGGGGTTATGTCAAAAAAAAAGACTGACCATCAGCACAGAAAATAGGCTTCGTGCCAGTGCCAGACATCTTATTTGTGCCAAATTTTACCAAAATATCTTTTAAATCGTATCTTGATTGCAAGAATACTTAGGCACTTAGCCGGACGGACGGACGGACACGCCTAAATCGGCTGAGGAAGTGATTCTGAGCCAATTGGTATGCTCAAAGTTTTGGGTGTTACAAACATCCTTACACGCACATAATATCCCTACCACGTATGTGGTGTGGATGTAAAAATATAAGGAAAATGCTAGAACTATTTAATTCTTTTGTCACTTTCTCAGAGTGAGTTACACTTTTGAGGAATATTTAATAAAAAAAAATTAAAAAAAGTTAAACTTTTATTTGCAAAAAGTAAAGAATGCTTTTAGGCTGGTTTATAAAATTTTCGTAACTTTTTTAATAACAAAAATTAATTTAAACTTTTATTTTTATGCACGCACAGTTAAATACAGCGCTTTTAAAAATTTCAAAAAAAAAAAATAGTTAAAATTTATTTGTAAAAAGCATATTTATTAAATTTATTTTATATGCCGACGCCTGTTAATACACGTGCCTTTTAGATACCTTTTAAAATTTTTTTTGTGGTTTTATTGTTAAGCCGTGGTTAGCCAACATTAAAAAGGTCATGGTACTATCTTTAGACATTTTTCATATTATCTGAATCGTTATTTTAATAAGACAAAATGTGACATTTAAAACAAAATACATACTTCGCCTACACAGCTAGCATAAATAAAATGAACATTATGTTCATAAGTATTTGGTAGACATACTTGTGTATGTATGTATTTGTATAAAGTATGTGTATTTTTTTAATATACATACTCACGTATGAGCGTTAGTAAAAAAAATAGGAAACAATCTTTAAAAAAATCTGACAATTTTGAAATTTAATTTAAAATTTTTCAAAACAAATATAAATACAAAAGAAGGATAAATATTGAAATGTTTTAATGCCAAAAGCCATTAATGAAATACTTATTCATATTTCTACTTATGTTTTCATATTTTCCTTTCCTTAATATTTAATTTTAACACAAAAATTGTATGAATATTAATGAAATATTGTATTGTGGAGTACAAATATATGTATGTTAATAAATGTATGCATGTAAGATTGTTTGTTTGTTTACTTAGTCTATGTGTAACGAAACATATTGAAAAAAAAATTTAATTTTAAAAATTTAAGCCAGACTTTTATTAAAAGGAATTTGTTGTGGCAAAATAAAGCACATAGGATAAGCCTACATGTATGTACATACGTACATACATAGAATAACACTTTAGACAAATAAACTTAACATCTTTGCATGCGCTCCTTGCAAAAATTACAAATGTAAATTACAAAACATACTGATAAAACGAGCCAGACAAAAATTTTATTTGAACTCAAAAGTATGTTTATACTTGTTTTACTAGCAATTTGTCGTTGAAAATTCTGACTTATGTGAGCATTTTTAATTTCTATAAATATTCACAAGTTTTCATGTCTCTGGAAATATTATTTTACATATTTACTTTTGCCAAACATTATGTCTGCAAAAAAGGCAAACTCCCATAAAAAAAATGATAAACAAATAAAAAAAAACAAACTTTATAATTAAAAGTTTTACATATTTAAAACTTACAACCATGTCGTATAATTTATTGTAACTAAAATTTATTAAATATTACTCATACGCAATGGTTGAATATAAATGAGTTGACATAAATTAACTTTACTGAAGTTGTGCAAATACATATATCCAGTGCACGCATAGTGGGAACAAAAAAAACTGGATATTTTTTTTATTAAAAAGAAATTATTTTCAAAATTTAAAATTTTTCATATTTTTGCAAAATTTTTAAAAAATATTTGTTTGTTTAAAATTAAACATAATACACATTCAAATATGTTTCAAAATTAGAGAGCCACATTTAATACAGTTAAGGTAAGTAAGAAAGGCCAGTGATGCTGGAAGTGGAGTACACTCCACTTGGTGACAATGCATTGTCCATTGTGTTGCCCTGCGGCATATAGAAAAAGAAAAAAGGAAAAGGTTAGTACTATGCAGGAGATAGAAAAGAACTAAGAAATAATAAAGAAAAATACATTAAAGGATAATAAATGGTCAAACAATGGGATCTGCTGCAGATAAAGTAAATTAGTAAGCAGAGTGAGTGTTCCATCGCCTAGTCCTTGTCTATGTCCTTACACAAGCGGCAGTATTCAACCGTAACTGGTTGTCTCAGAATCTTGGTCCTTTCGCCTGACGATACTCGTCATAGAGATTTTGACACATTGCAGCCCGCGACTTTATTTTAGCACATGCTTGCCTTGTCTTTGAAATATCTCTCGATCCTTTCATAGAGTTCGCACAGTAAAGGAAAAATCGAGGCAGTTACACCATTTGCCTCAGAGCCCTTTAGAATCAATTCATCTGCAGTCTTATGTTTAGATATCCCAGAGTGTCCCGGAATCCATCACAGTCTAATGCCCTCGATACCCTGAAGCGCTGATCCACAGTCCCTGACCGCCTTGGTCTTCGCCAGATTAGAACCTAGTGCCCCAACAGCAGCTTGGCAATACACATTGATGTTTCGCAGAAAAGAGTGTGCGGTTTGCTTTATTACAAATATCTCCGCTTGGAAAACACTTATGACCGTCTTATCTTAATGACTGCGATTTCAAGCGATTTCCTAAAAACACCCGTTGAAGTACAACGTCTGTTGAGTGGTAAGTGCCCATTAAACATGTTGATCTGTCCAGAATTAGTACCTCTATGCTCGGTGTGACGTCCCAATATGGTAAAAAGTATTCAGACTCACCGGCCATAATCCGCAGCTGTTTAGGCAAAATTCGGGCCTTGTTCCTATAAATCGCAAAGCACGTCTGGTCGCGGAGTTCTTAACAAAAAGAATTAGAGGTTGTAAGTTAATTATTGTATTAAGAGCAGATTTTACTCAATAAAGCTCCCGTATTACAACCGAGGAACTTATCTGAACCTAATTCAACATCTTACGGTAGCAGACCCTTGAGAGAGACAATATCACCAGACCAAGCAACCAAAGGTATATATCGAAACATCGCTGTGTATATCCAGTGGATAGGGCTAGGCATATAATAAATCAATAATAAATTATTAATATTTTAATAATTCCAATTAATACAAGATGACTATCCAAAATTGTATAAACAGCATATAGTTGAATACAACAAATTTTTTGAAATTCATATGTTTAGTTGTACTTTATCTTTCATAAAACTCTATATGGAAGGCAAAACTGTAGTCTTTAATTGAAAATATCAAGTGTTTTTTCTAAGGTGTTTAACCAACCTTTGCATCCATTAAAAGTGACAGTCTGGTGTGCAATTCGGTCAGGAGGAATCATTGGACCTTACTTTTTTGAAACTGAAAATGGCGTTACGGTAACTGTTAATGAGGAGTGATTTCGTGAAATGATCGAAAACTTTTTGATGCCAACACTACATACTTAGTTAACATGTGGTATCAACAAAACGGTGCAACATCGCATACAGCCAGGATTAAAATGGAATCACTGCGAAACCTCTTTCCACAACAAGTTATTTCAAGAAATGATGATGTTGATTGACCTCCACGGTCGCCTGATTTGACTGCTCCGGGCTTCTTTTTGCAGGGATTTCTAAAAAGCAGAGTTTATGCAAATAAACCAAAAACGCTGGAGCAACTCAAATTAAATATTCGTGATGAAATTAATGAAATACCGCGTGAAATGTGTGAGAATTTAATGAAAATTGTGCTCAAAAGGCTTGCATTTGTGGGGCGAACAAAGGCGGGCATTTATCTAATATTGTATTTCGTACATAATTGCTGACATTGAATCAAACATTTATCAATATTGGATCCAATCTCTTTCATTCAATCAAAGTTTATAAACAAACAAACAATACCTTGCTTTGCTTATAACAGGCACTCTGTCATCAACCTCACCTTTGATTATTTTAAGGCTTTTTTAGCCCACATAAGTACGTTTTTATAAATGTACTGCATAGCGTAACGAAAATCTTAAATGAAACATGCGATATAGGTCAACACACTCTATTTGTCTATTATTTTCTTAAAATGCAAAAAAGGTTTATAACACAAATTTAATTATATTATCTTTATTAAGATCATTATTGCTACATCCTAAGTTATTCATTATTCTTAACAAACAATGTACACATACAACACACCCTTAAACGCACTTGACCTTTACAACAAACAAACTTTTTTTAGCATTATAGGGGCTTACTTGCGTTTGAAACAATAAGATAAAGAAAGAGAATAATAGCTTTTGTATTATTGCTGAAAAAGTTTCATTCTAGACTTGCTTAAAACACCACAGGATGTTAAGTTGTCAACACAGCCTGCAACAAAATATGGTAGTTTATTTATGGAAACGATAAAAGGGGATAAATAATAAAAACAATGATAAAATTTGAAAGGCAAAAAAACAAATTGATTTTAAGTCAAAGACAATTAGTTACAATTTAATTAATTAGGAAATTGTAGAGTGGCAATGTTTTAATAAAACACAAAAAGGGTAAAATTACGATGAGGAAATCAGATTTCAATTTCAGGTGCAGGATAATCAATGTTTCCACGTTTTCCAAAAATCGGTTTTCAAAAAAGTACTTCAAAAAAGTTAACCTTTGCGCTTTTTTAGGTATGAACATTTACAAATATTTAATTATTTAATAGGAAAATTAAATGTAAAATTTAAAATTTTCTTAAAGTTTTTGTAAAGTATCTTACCACTTTAAAAATGTACTTTAAAGTTCGTTATCGTACAGCCCAAACTCGTAAGGATAGGGACTTAAAATTTAGACAGCGGGTACCCCTCCGGATGTTTAGAGCCACCAAAAAAATAATAATGGACCAAATAGACAAAAATCGGTTAGCTGCTATCTCTTAAGCGTTACACAATAGAAACAAAATTTAAAAGTATTCTTTTTAAAAGAAAATGGGCCTATGTCTCGCACTTTTTTGAAATTTTAGCCTTTAAAGAGTTAAAATTATATATTGATTCTTTCATATACCCACACCATACATGTGGCGTTTGTAACTCCCAAAAGTAATGGTCTGAGGCCCATCTTTAAGCATACTGAACGACTTAGAATCACTTTTGGAGTCGATTTAGGCATATCCGTCCGTCCACTCGTTCTTTCGGATGGGTGTCTATTAGAGGCCAGCTCAAGACGTCACTAAATAAGGCATCATCTTAAATTTTCAAATAATTTCATATACCTTACGTGTGCACACACAACAATAAGTGCTGTGCTGTATTGTTCGCCATCTCTTTTGTTTACTTAACTTAAATGAAAAAAAATATTTACACTTAAGCACACATAAGTTAACAACAACAGCACATCAATTCATCATGATCACACACTTCAATTTCAATTCATCTTTAAACTTTATTGTTGACGGGATGTTCCTGGTGTGATAGTTTTCAAAACGGGGGTTGATTTTTAATGTATGTATGTAATGTAATGTACTTACGTATGAATTTCATATTTATTTGCCTGCTTGTATATATGTTTGTTTATGTATCTATTCAACATTGTGTGTAATACACACAGTTTTTTTGTTGTTGATCACACATCATCTCAGTCATTCTTTTATCGACCACACATCTTGACAGTATATAAGTTGAATCAACAACAGTGCATGACACTACTCTTTATTCTTAAATACACCACATCGCATTACACAAACTGTGTCAGCTAGGCTGAATTCCAAAACGCAGTTTGCTTTTCATCACAAAATTTCAAGTTTTTCCTGAAAGCAAAGATAAGGTTTTTGATAATATCTTATACTTCCAAATTAGTATTTACAGCTATATTAATGTCCTTGAACCAAACAACTTTGTCAAAATTGTAAGGAGTGTGTAGGGGAAGAAGATGAAAATAAGTAATGCAAAGCAAACTGCGTTTTGGAATTCAGTCCTACTCTACATTACAGCACTTAAACAGTTAAATCGCACAACAGCCCAAGAATTAGAAAATCATCCGGGTCTTGAATTAGCTTGAAATATTAATTGATGCAGGCCTCTAGTGTCTATATACTCTTGTGAAAAAAGTACAGGTGGCAATTTAGAAGATATTTTGACTAAATTTGGAATAGATGAGTTCTTTGGCATGAATACTTTTGTTTGTGATGATGGTCGGTCAATTTTTTGACAAATCTCCTACATAAATGTTCTCCCGGAATAAGCATTTTGGGCTGTAACTGGCTCGATTATTACGATATCTTTACAAAGTTTTGCCACCAACTAGCAAACTGCCAACCAAATTAAAAAACCAGTTAAGTACTTTCTTAAAATTTTTACGCTAGGAGGTAAAAAAGTCACATACATATATGTAATTGTATATAATATTATTTATTTTATTAATTTTAAAATTTCATATTTTAAAATAAATAATTTTATTGTTTAATATAACAAATAAAAATATCAATTATATTATTAAATTTTATATTTTTGTTTTAATATAATTTAATAAAATAATAAAATAAATCATTTTATTTATAAAATTTTAATTATATCTTTCATTAAATTCTCGCCACGTTTGGCGAAAAATCGGTTATTAATTTTGAGTTGAACTATTTTAAGATAATTTTGTTATTACTTTAAGCTCAAGTTCAATTCTTACTAATTTCTAATATTTTGCCAATGAAAAAATTAAAATTTTTTTATCATGACTTATTAACGTTAGTTTTAAATATATTTATTGAAAATGCAAGTTTTACCGATACTAGCTGAGTAGAATGCATTTTCGAAAACAGCTACGATTTTCATCATCAGTACTCTGATCGGTTGTTAGTTACTTGGTTGTAAACATCAACTATTTAACCCACTGGCTATGTACCGTAGGGAGTCAGCACGAAGTTTTCCCATTTTAAACTAACCAAACCAAAGCTTTTTTCATAATTATAAAAACATATTAATTTTGAAATAGGAAATTTGAAATTCTAGATAAGGAATGTATAGGAAATCATGAAAATTTTACTTTTTAATGTTCATATTACTCCTTCGTATTTGCTACTTTAATTAAAAAAATAACTTAATTAACGTTACGTTAATAACTGGGTCTTTGTATAACGTAAGAGCTTCTTTTATATTGTTTTAAATATTTATAAATTTTTTTTTTCATTTAATTTTTCTCAAAGCGACTAATATATCTTTCAAACCGAACAGGTGCTTAATTTTCAATTAATATTATCTAGAGTGCTTGTTTTCCCAGCAAAAACTTTTTTTCAAACGAAACTGGTTTCTGAGGCAGTAACATTTAAGCAGCGCTTAACTTAATCATGTACTCTTACTTTAATATCATGAATTTTTTTCAGAAGAGCAAGTCGTATTTAGTTAACAAACAATAATTTCTTGCCGTTTTCATTGCTCTGTTTAATGTTTAAATATTGATGTTTATGTTTTAAAATATATCATAGAAGAATTAAAATTGTTTGCTGGGTTAGCTGGGGTAAGTAGGAAAGTAATTAAGAGAGAAAGATGATGATGTTTCTTTCCTTAACTTGTTAAAAAGTTTTTTTCTTATTCTT
This sequence comes from Melanophora roralis, assembly GCA_963583895.1. Taxonomy (NCBI): domain Eukaryota; kingdom Metazoa; phylum Arthropoda; class Insecta; order Diptera; family Rhinophoridae; genus Melanophora; species Melanophora roralis. The sequence continues at coordinate 91,588,112 of OY757188.1, read as the reverse complement.
TACACCCGCACCATCCAACTTGAATAACTAATAGACTCGTTAAAACAAATTTTAAAATTTAATGAAAATCCTAAGGAATTTACTTAAAGTGTCTTCAAATTGTGTAAATATTTGAAGTGTTGTTTTTTGCTAACATCAAAAAATGTTTAGTTTATAAAACTTAAAGAAAATGATTTACGAAATAAAATTGCTAAAAAAAATAAATAACTAGTTTTTAAGAAAAATCTCTATATAAGTGCTTTATTAAATTAGTTTTTGGTTATTTTTCATTTAATTTTATGGAAAACTTTTCTTAACGCAAAAACAAATATTTGGCCAATTTAAAAGTTCTGTCGCACAGAAAAAACTGATTTGTAGAATCAGTAACAAATTTCAAAGAATCAGTAAATATTTTGTCTGGCTGAGGACCTACAACGAAAGTTGTAAATTTAGACAAACAATTTTGCAAGAATTTTAGCTTCTGTTAAAAAATTTTGCTGAGCTGGTTAAATATTTTATTTGTCTAGGCGAAAATTTTGTTTGATTTAAAAATCAAATAAAAATATTACTAGAGACTATTAAATAAATTGACTAAAAAAATAAATTATTTTGAACAAGAATTTGTTTGAAAAATTTTTTTTGTAGTTTTTTGTGTGCGTACAGCTTATCGTTTAAAAAAATACGGTTTTAGTAAAATCAATCTATTGTATTGTTACTTTATTGTATGTCAAATGAAAAATGGAAAACGTCAGTTTAATGTATTCAGTTAACTGAGAAAACTTTTTAGAAACGTTACGGTCCATAAATATTTTTCAAACATAAAAACTAAAAAAAACTAAGAAATCTGGCCACGTTTAAAGAATTCGTTTTCACTTACACGCCATTCAGACTATGTTACTTATAACATGACTCTTATCTTATTTCGTTTTAAAGTAACTTCCAAAAACTTCAAGCATTTACATTATGTTACTACAAACTTGTCTCTTTTTTATTTTTTGTTTTAATTTCGTTGTTTATTCTTCTTCTTGAACGTTTTGACTGTCATTATAATGGCATATACGAAAGAGAATAAAGAAAAATAGAAGAAAAAACGAAAACGTCAAAAGACAAACGTCAAAAAGTAACATGAAAAACAGAAATCGTGTTACTTTTGTAACGTCTCTGCCTTCTCTAATCCCTTCGCCCGCAAATAAATGTAACATGTTACAGTAACGTGTTACAAGTAACATAGTCTAAATGCCGTGTTAATAATTTTTAAAATATACATAAATAAACTTTTACACACAAAAAACTACAAAAAAAAATTTTCAAACAAATTCTTGTTCAAAATAATTTATTTTTTTAGTCAATTTATTTAATAGTCTCTAATAATATTTTTATTTGATTTTTAAATCAAACAAAATTTTCGCCTAGACAAATAAAATATTTAACCAGCTCAGCAAAACTTTTTAACAGAAGCTAAAATTCTTGCAAAATTGTTTGTCTAAATTTACAACTTTCGTTGTAGGTCCTCAGCCAGACAAAATATTTACTGATTCTCTGAAATTTGTTACTGATTCTACAACTCAGTTTTTTCTGTGTAAGCTTTTTACTTTCATATGTTCTTCTTCATTTAAAGTTGGCATTCATGTAATTTGATAGCATTATACCAAACCGGGAGTGGGAGTTTTAATTTGAGGTGAATTGGTTATAAGTATTAAATAATAAGCAATTTTAATTAAAATACTAAAAAAGCTAATTTGAATTTAATAAAGAATATATTATTCATCAAAATTATTACACAAGTAAAACATTTCCAGGTTTGAAATAAATACAACATATTTAAAACATATGAAAAACAATCGGAAAATTAAAACACACTTTTGTGTTAAAATTCCCAACAACGTCGTACAACGACATTGTACGACGATAACATGAGCTTGTGAATTGGACAACTGTTTACCAACGTTTTAAGTACTGCTCTAATTTAGTCAAATATTTGAAAAATGTGAATTTCTCTTAAATCATACACCTGAGACAATTAGGCCAAATGAAATTCCAAAGAAAACAATAAACTAATTAGAATTTATAATGATAACAAATTTAAATTATGTTTAAGAATATTTAATAAAATAAAACACATCTACAAACACATACACCTACATTTGTTAGATGTAATTAATATTAAAATATAAATTGTGAATTACACAAACATTTATATCTGGAGTCTGCCTGTCTCTTTGTCTGTTTGTTTGCTTGTTTGTATTTCAAAGGTACTGATGCATAACTTATAATTACATACAATTTCATCTTATATTAACTTATTATGTGAGTCTACACACAAAAAATAAACCAAGTAATCTTCACTTAAATCAAGCCGTAGCGGTGTGAAAAGTTCGGTGAGTACGGATTTGCTTAAACCAAGTACGGATTTTCTTAATCCAAGTACAGTTTAAATAGTACGAATTTCTTACCTTAAGCCATATTTAAGCCAAAAAAGGATTTAATTTCGAAACCGTACTTGGCTAACGAAGCTTTATTGAAGAAGAGTTTTATAAATTACTTTTATTTTAAAAGTATTTAATATTTATTTAATCAAAATTTTTTTCTGTACTTGCAACACCAGCGCGCTACCATCTAGGATACCAAAACCCTTTTTTTTAAATGCTAAAATGTATTCAAAAGCAACACGTCTTTTCTGCTTGATTCTTTAAAGTAGTCCGAATAGACTTCTTTTAAGGAAACCTAAGTACGGTTCGTACATACAAATTTCAAGTACGTTTTTAAATAAATTAAAGAATAAATTTCTTGATTTCGGAATGTTTTTTTTTCTTTCTGTGCATGTGAACGTAAAGCTGGAGGTCCATACCATACGTTATATGCGTGGCTCCGTTCTATGCGTATCATATTTCTGTACGTTTTATACGTTTGTTTTTGCCAAGTTACATGCAATACGTTTTGTGCGAAAAGTGAAGAGAGGAGAAATCAGATTTTCTTCATTACACTTACATAAATAAAAACACAACAGAGATGACACTTAAAATATAAAAGTAGTCGATAAAACCAATATTAACTTTAGCTACAAAATATTTGTGTTGAAAACTTATTTTTAAGGAAATTTATTCTTAAAATTATTTGCAAAATTTATAATAAAAGCATTTTCTTTCATAACATACTGTTTTTAACACAAAATATACCAAAAATATAATCTACCACACACACATGTTTTTTGATAGCATTTAAAATTTGTCTTCACTGGATAACAAAACCATCTCTCATTTTCTCATTTCGCATGCGACGTATGAAAAAGTAGAAAGTAAACCTACTTTATCCGTTACTTGCGCCGATGCGTTCTATGCAATTTGTTATGTTTCTTGCCACATACAACTACACTGATTTTACTTTTGTGAGAGTCGGAGAGAACGCACAGCGCATAGAACGTATGGTATGGACCTCCAGCTTAAGAGTTTAGTGTGTATATAATTCAATGGTTGTCAAAAATTCATTTTTAGTGCACAATTGTGCTACAAAAACAATAAAAACAAACTCACACCGACGCTTGTTCTCTTTTATTTCAGTTTGATTTCAGTCGTTAATTGAGTGTTAACGAGTGCACATGGGCGGATGCTTACTGTTTTTTTTTCAGCTTTGTTGTTTTTTCAGCTTTGATTTAATTTCAAAATAAACCAGCAAACAAAATAGTATAATGGAAGACAAAAATTTTTGTTTTGTCATTAAAAATGCTTTTGGTAACATGCAATGCATTTTATGTTACCAAACATTTAAAACAAAGAAAACATTATATTTCTTATATTTCTTCGAACCGAAGTCCAAGCTCCAAAAAAAATGGGAATAGAATTTTGGAAAAATCTAAATGATTTCGATTTTCCAGAGTTAAAAAGAAATGCTTTGAAGTTGTTATCCCTTTTTCCCTCTACATATTGCTGCGAACAAATTTTTTCCGACTTAAAATTTATTTGTTCCAAGCAGAGAAATAAATTAACTTCTTCAAATTTAAAACATATTTTGTTAATAAGAAATTGTTACAAAATCTTGAATTTGGAAAACTTAATTTATAATACCTAAATACACTTAATTTTTTAAGTTTTAACTGTAAATTGAACTCGCCCAATGGAATATGTGTGAAAAAAAATTGTCTAATTCTGTAATAACTGAGGCATATTTTTTATTTAATTTTAATAACTTTTTTTAAGTTCATTTCCATTTTGCTTTAAAAAGTAAAATTCATCACATTTGCAATGCTTAGTTTTTTGTTTGCTGGGCAATTTTCTCTTATCCAATACAGACGCATTTCATTAAATGAGAATTTTGACAACCCCTGATATAATTCCACACTGCTATATAACCTTTATCAATCTATACCATAGGTTGTCAAAAATTCATTTTTAGTGCACAATTGTGCTACAAAAACAATAAAAACAAACTCACACCGACGCTTGTTCTCTTTTATTTCAGTTTGATTTCAGTCGTTAATTGAGTGTTAACGAGTGCACATGGGCGGATGCTTACTGTTTTTTTTTCAGCTTTGTTGTTTTTTCAGCTTTGATTTAATTTCAAAATAAACCAGCAAACAAAATAGTATAATGGAAGATAAAAATTTTTGTTTTGTCATTTAAAATGCTTTTGGTAACATGCAATACATTTTATGTTACCAAACATTTAAAACAAAGAAAACAAGAAAAACTTAATTTATAATACCTAAATACACTTAATTTTTTAAGTTTTAACTGTAAATTAAACTCGCCCAATGGAATATGTGTAAAAAAAAAAATTGTCTTATTCTGTAATAACTGAGGCATATTTTGTATTTAATTTTAATAACTTTTTTTAAGTTCATTTCCATTTTGCTTTAAAAAGTAAAATTCATCACATTGGCAATGCTTAGTTTTTTGTTTGCTGGGCAATTTTCTCTTATCCAATACAGACGCATTTCATTAAATGAGAATTTTGACAATCCCTGATCTATACAATATTATCTTATAGCCGTTATGTTTTAATTAAAACAAGTCCATCGTTTAGCTGTCAGCTACAGAAGTATGATACAAAGTCCTTTAGGATTTTATAATAACAGCGTTGTGTTAAGCGCGCTAATATCTTAAAAATTGAAATAAGTTTATGTTTTATTTAATAAGATGTAATTGTTATGGGCAATTTTTTATAACGCTTAATTTACCTAAACATCAATAAATGGCACATTTGTAGTTAATTTTGTCAGTTATTTTATAGTAATATTCAAATTTGTTATTTTTTTTCTGATACTTTGTATTTTTCTGTAAATGACAGTCAGTTAATTTTTTGTTGTCTGAATTTAAATGAAATATTTTGTTAATTTTAATGAATATCTTATTGGATGGTTTTTAAATGAATATCCAGTTATTTTAAACAGATTTCCAGTTGATTTTACATTAATAATTCTTTTAATGTATTGGATGAATCCTGCTGCTGCTTGAGTTACTCCCAGTGATTTTGTAAGCTATTGTTGAGTTTAAAAACTTTTTTCAAGGAGTAACGTCTCTTACTCTTGGTCTTTGAACATTTTTCTTTTTGTGTAAAATTTAACATAACTTTGTATTTCTTTTTATGAAACAATTTTTAAAAAAATTGTTTTAAGAAATATTTTTAATAAACTGCTTTAATTTTTAGAAAAAATTCTTAAATTTTGTGTTTTAATTAAAGACGGTTTAAAGGTGTTGACAAGCATTTTCAAATATATAATTTAAATTCGTTTAAAAGGAAAATAAATTCAAAGGTACCGTGTATGTCCATATGCATATTAAAATTTTATAGTACATATGTGTTATTCGACTCTAACTTAATGAAATTAATTATACTTAACGAGTAATAAAATAATAATAATGTTAATATGTGGTTGTTAAAATGTTCATTTGTAATGGCATATATGTGTATTACGGTCCATTTTGTAAAAAAAATGCGTGGAATTAAAACCCATGTATTTTTGAAAATGTTAGCGATGTTAATCCTAAAAACAAAAAAATAAGAACGTATATTCGGCTGTGCTGAATCTTATATACCCTTAACATTTTGTTCTTGTATATATTGAGCTTCACGATAAGAGAACTTCTTTTATTGAAAATGAAAGTTATAAAAATGAGTTATAAAAAAGCACTAATTTTTTAAACCAAATATTTTTTATGAAAAAGAAAGAAATGTTATGTAAATAAGATTTTTTTTAATAGAACTTAGTCAAATTTTTACAAATACATTCAACAACGTTTTCTTAAAAAATTAAAAAATAAAAAAAAAGTTTTGTTTTGCGACTCATGTAGTATTTAAATTTACTTGACGGAAACTTAATTGCAGCAGACACACAGCCGGAAAGATGGGCATGGCTAAATCGACTTCTCTATCTATAAGGATCCAATATATAAATATATACTTATGTATACATATATATATTTTATGGGGTCGAAAATAGGTTTTAAAAAAAAAATTACAAACGGAAACGGGAAGGACAAGCCAATATGCCCTACTGTAGGACAAGATACATAATAAATTTGAAATGTAAATTAGTAGGTTTTAAAAAAATCTTTTGCAGGATAGAGACGTTAACTGTTGTCACAGTTGTGCGGTTGCATTGTGAAAGTAAGAAAATGATGATTGTAAAAATTATGAAGAGAAAACAACAATTTGTTAACAGCATATCGTGAGCCTATATTCAATAAATACCAACTCAAAAAAGCTCACTTTTCAGGAAAGCGAAAAAACTATTTATTTCGCTTACTATTGTTAAAATAAACAGTCTGCATTCCTAAAGATGTTTTATATATTTGTACTAGTTTACACCTTTAAAAAAAAATTTCACATTTTGCACTCGTTTGCGTATTTTTTGGAGATAGCATGTTTAGTATACTAAAAAAGAAATATTTTTTCAGAATTAGCATATTTTGTCGGATAATAAAAATAATTTTTTTTTTTGCAAAATGTGTATTAATTAATATGTTTGATATGTTATTTATAATACTTTTTAAATTAATTGCATAAACTAAAAAAAAATTAGGGATCGTTTCATATTTTAAAAATTAAAAGCTCTGAAAGTCTTTTCCATCCCGGGCTGCTCAAATTTGTCACTCTCTAACTTATGCTATATTGTAACGAGGTCTATTCAAATTGAGTATTTTAAAAGCTTATATCATTGGCTACAATCGCCCCATACATAATGTTTAAATCCGATAAATAGTTTAAAAGTTACATATACATAAGTTAGCATTTTTTTTAAACTCTATGTACTAATATTTTCAAAGTGACCATGTCTCAAAAAGTAGCCGTTGGATACAACATTTTTTACCAGATTCGTGGTTAGCACGCCAAATGCAACATGACATGATGTCGATTTATAAAAAATTATACGTTTTTAAACATTTTAAAAATTTACAATGGAAGTTCGCATTTATTTTCAAAAAAAAAATGTATTTTGAGATAGCATAATAAAAAAAATTATAAAACGAGAATGATATTTGTTTTTTGCTTTGAAATTTTTACCACAGATGGGTATTCCACAGAGGAGGCATCTGCCATCGAAAAGTCATTTTGCCCAAAAATTGATTTAGCATATTCTGAAAATCGGCCCTCGATATACTAGAACACATCAATTATTTTTTTTTATTGAATACAAATTCATTTTATTTAAATAAATAAATTGTTTTATAAATGTTTAGAATTTAAAAAAATTTTAATAATATTTATTATTATTATTATTATTATTATTATTATTATTATTATTATTATTATTATTATTATTATTATTATTATTATTATTATTATTATTATTATTATTATTATTATTATTATTATTATTATCATTTTTATTATTTTTATTATTATTATTATTTTAATTATTATTATTAATAAAAAATATATTATTACTAGTATATGCTTTCTTATATTATTTCGGCTTCTTTCAACATAAGTGAAAAATATTTAATACTTCTAAGTAAAAAGAAATTAAAAATATGAACTATAGCCAAATTAGTGAAATCACAAAAATTATTACTATTTTTAGCCTACACCTTAAAGGCAAAAAAAAAATTTTATTTATATTTTTCTAGAATTTCAGGGAATGTACAATATTTGTTTAAAAGTACTCTCCAACAAAAAAACAATTTTGCTGTTTTGCTATACAGCTTTAATTTTTGTTTTCATTTTTTTAAAAAAGAAAAAGTTAAAATTGTAGTTATTTTTATTATTTTAATTTTTGATACACACACATACATGCATTTAAATATGTTATAATTTATAGTAAAGAAAACTAATTAAACACCTTTTTAGCATGCCATTATCGGCTGACCCAAATACATTCATATGTATACTTACATATGTACATTAGACCGAACATTTTTTGTATGGGAAATTTTTTTTTTTGCAAAAAAAGTGTACCGCCCCCTCAAATTGTTCCTTTTTATGCCAATAGTGAAATTCCAAAATCTAAGACTGATTGCCCTAGGTTAAGGCGTGGCACATGCCCACTGAAGTGGCTAAAACTGGTTTATATGGACTTTTCACATGACAAGGCAAAAAATTATAAGTAAAATGTTTCATATATGTCTGTAATATATTATTTTTTTGAAATTAACTTACGTTTAATGATTACTATTCTTCGGCAAATGCTCACGATTTGTTTTTTTTTGTATGCTCACGATTTGTTGTTGTTTACGTTGATTACTGACAATACCAAAGCGTGTCTAACTCAGTACATCGAACACAGTTCCCCCATTCTTACCGTCTATGTAAACAAATATTTGATTTGCTAAATAAAGTGTTGGCAACAACAGAGTAAAGTCAACCACGGGGCAATTAAAAGTGTGTAAAGAGTGAAGCGCAGGTATTTTGAGCTTTTAATCATAGAAACATTATTGCTAAAAAGAGAATTTATATTGATGGTATTTGCAAAATGGACACAAGAGCTAGTGAAAAAATTTATTTATTAGGATATGACGAAAGCCAAATTGTTGGATCTAAGCTGCCTTCCAATGGACAAGTTTTGAAAGTTTTGTTTTATAACATGCGCAAAGTGAAATTGGATCTTCGTTCAAGTGCATATCTGGTTATCAAAGAGGTCGAAATTTTTTGGAATAAAGCCCGTATTCCATTTCGTCAAATTGATAGAAGTGTTCAAAAAGTTGAATCTTTATATCACCAATGGAAAAATCTGCAAAAAACGTGCAAACGCAGCACACCACTTCAAAAAAGGCGAGAAGATGAGTTTATTAAAAATATGGAAAACTTATTTGACATTGCGCACGGGAATGCGTTAGATTTAATTAAAATAGAAGAAGATAAAGAGTTTTTGAAGAATCAACGTAAAGAAGGTAGACCTGGTGCAATGGTGGGATGCGATCGTTCATTATTTGAAAAAGAAAAGCGAAGAAATATTCGTATTGAAAAAGAGGTAATGCGAAAAGAAAAGCAGGGCGAAGATCAATTCCAAGGATTCCTGACAGCGAATGATTTGAGTGACAATACAGAAGAACTAATTGATGAATACGATAGTGATGATAATACTGACCAAACTGCGAACTCGAACTCTCAACAAAAAAACAGAAAACGAGGAATGAAACATTTTATCACTTCCAAGCTTGTTGCGACCTTAGACAAGGCCAAGGTAAGTGACAGGGATGCAGTACGTATTCTGATAGCTGCGGCTGAAGCATTGGAACATGATATCAGTACACTAGTAATCAGTAAGACATCGATTCGGCTTTGCCGTAAACAATTACGTTCGGAAACTGCTGCAAACCTGATGATGGATTTTAAAAACAAAGATATAAATCAAATTACTGTACATTGGGATGGAAAAATTTTACCATCGATCACAGGAAATGCAAAAGTAGACAGATTACCAGTTGTGATAACAACAAATGGCATTGAACATCTACTTGGAGTACCTGCCCTGTCAGCTGGTACTGGAAAAGAACAGACAGACGCCATACTCAAACTATTAAATGAATGGAATCTAACAGAAAAGGTATTTAAAAAACAATTTCTTATAACAGTTAATATAAACAACATTCTTTCCAAACAAGGTACAAGCTTTATGTTTTGATACTACAGCGACAAATACAGGTAGATTACAAGGTACTTGCATTTTATTAGAACAACACCTCAATAGAGAATTGTTATATCTCCCTTGCCGTCATCACATATATGAACTCTTGCTGAAAAGTGCTTTCGTGAAATATGATTTAAAATTAAGTGGACCGTCATTAGATATTTTCCAGCGTTTCAAAAAATATTGGCCCAAAATCAATCAACAAAAATTTGCAAGTGGAATGGTGGATAAAAAAATAAATCTTGCGCTTAACATAACTGAACAAGACCAATTAGCCCAATTTGCTCAAAACTATGCCACTAAACAACATCCCAGGGCAGACTACAAGGAGTTATTGGAATTGAGTCTTATATTTCTTGGTCGAAACACAGAGCCTATAAGGTTTAAATCACCTGGAGCGATGCATCATGCCCGATGGATGGCTAAAGCGATATATACGCTCAAGATTTTTCTTTTCCGCCACCAATTCTCAATGTCATCAGATGAGGCAAATGCTATACAAGATATAAGTGTGTTCATTTTGAAAGTTTATTTGAGGCCGTGGATTGAGGCGCCAATTGCCGCGAAAGCACCTTTAAATGATTTAAATTTTATTAAAAATATTATTAAATTCAACGAAGTGAATGAAATAGTAAGCAATGAAGTAACGAGCAAGTTTTCGAACCACTTGTGGTACTTGACACCAGAAGCAGCGGGTCTTTCATTTTTTGATAATGCTGTAGACGTTGGAGAAAAGAGGAAAATGGTTGAAAATCTCAAAGAAGAACAAAATAATGAGAATAAAAGAATAGTTACCAACATAAATGATTTAAACCAAAAAAATATTTCAGACTTTGTTAATAAAAAAACATTGAGCTTTTTTGAAAGGTTTAATATTGAAACTAACTTTCTAAAACTTGACCCTTCCAAGTGGCCCAATGAATCCGAATTTCAAAAGGGAATGAATATTGTACAAAACTTACATGTTGTTAATGATACTGCAGAGCGTTTTGTAAAACTTATGGAAGAATATAATGCAGCTTTAACAAAAAACGAAGAAGAGAAACAATATATCTTGCAAACAGTAACTGATTATAGGAAAAAGTACGGTAGCATTAATAAATCAGACCTTTGCGATTAAGTTTAAATGTTTATTAAGAATAGTAATCATTAAACGCAAGTTAAATTCAATAAAATAATATATTAAAAACATATATGAAACATTTTACTTTTAATTTTTTGCCTTGTCCTGTGAAAAGTCCATATAAACCAGTTTTAGCCACTTTAGTGGTCATGTGCCACGCCTTAACCTAAGGCAATCAGCCTAAGATTTTGGAATTTCACTATTGGCGTAAAAAGGAATAATTTGAGGGGGCGGTACACTTTTTTTGCAAAAAAAAAAAAATTAAGTTCGGTCTAATGTACATACATGCATATTAAATTTAGCACACTTGTAAATGTGATCTTTTTCCATATGTGTATGTTTGTATAAACATATGTATAGAACATTTTTTATAAAATTACTTTTTTAACTTTATGTCCTTTTTTTGTCAACAGAAGAAAAAACTAGATTGAGATTTTGTAAATTAAACAAATTTATTATTTGAAATTGAATTACCAACTTCTAATGCCTGTAAGGATAATTCTGTAATATGTGTGTATTTCTGTATTCAGGTTAACTTTTATATACTTACAAAAATAATTTTATTATAATTAAAATTGAATGTAACTTGTTATTTTTATTTAATAAATAATTTTTCATGTTACTTTAATTTAACATAAACAATTTTTTATTTCTTTTTGATTTTGATGTTTATATTTTTTGAACTTTACAATATGTATTGAGTTTTTTTTTAAATGTTAACTTAAAGTTCCACATTTGACTGGTATAAAAGATCCTTAAAAGGCTTTCTAAATCTTTTTTTTGCAACTTTAATCCCTGAGCACTTGTTTGCTGGTCTTTTGCACTCTTGTTACTTTGGCTTGTGTGTATTAAGCAAGTGGTTAGTAAAGTATGTGATTTCTCTACATTCATGCTGTTTGTAAAAATGTTTTGCTCTTTGTCGTTTGTTTTGAAAACAAATCCTGTGGTGTTTTGCTAAGTCTTAATATGTTAAGTTACTCTGACAGTTATAGTAAGCATTTGTTGCTTATAGTAACATAACTCGTAAATATATACAAAGGGAAATCCATACCATCATACCATAAAACAAAGACAAACTTTAACACGCACTTACACAAAACCCTTAGGGTCATGTTTAAATTTTTACGCTCAATATAGTCTATATTCACACATAAAGTCGTACTTTTAGTGTGGTTTAAAGTAATAAAAAAAAAATTGTGTTATAAGAGGAATTTTGTAATTTTGTTTCTTCTCAATACCCTGCACTTCCTTAATGGGCTTTTGAAGAAAGTGGTCGGCCTCCAAAAGTTTTTTAATACGCTTTTTTCCAGCAACTGATGACTTAAAACTTGCATTAACAATTTGAAAACATTTAACTGTATCGGATCATTGGAAGTACAAAAAGACCACCGCTACACTCGGAGGGCATACATATGTCTATTGTCTATACCCTTAAAGTTTTCCTTCTTGAATATTAAAAGAGTAAGAGAAGTAAGTAAGTAAGAGAAGTAATTTAGTAATGCTACACACAAAAAATTATCTAAGAAAACTTTACTTAAATCAAGCCATAGCGGTGTCAAAAGTACGGTGAGTACGGTTTTTCTTAAATCAAGTACGAAATTTCTTACTCCAAGTCAAATTTTTCAAGTACGAATTTCTTACTTTTCGCCACAATTAAGCCTAAATAGGATTGATTTAAGTTCGGAACCGTACTTGATGTAAGCCAAAAAAAGATTGATTTAAGCCATAAACGGGATTAATTCGAAAATGAAATGTCATTTTTTTGACTTATGGACCTTTATTAAAGAAGAAGAACTTTATATTTTATTTTTATTTTATAATTAATTTATAATTAACTTATAATTTAAAAATTTCATTTTTGTACTTACCGAAGCTGAGATTCGAACCAGGGATTTCTGCACTACAGCACAAGCGCGTTACCTCTAGGCCACCGAGACACTTTGTTTTGAAATGTAAAATAATATATTTAAACAACAAGCTTTTTTCTGCTTGATTTGTTGAAGCAATCCGGTGAGTACGGTTTTTCTTAAATCAAGTACGAAATTTCTTACTCCAAGTCAAATTTTTCAAGTACGAATTTCTTACTTTTAGCCACAATTAAGCCAAAAGAGGATTGATTTAAGTTCGGACCGTACTTGATGTAAGCCAAAAAAAGATTGATTTAAGCCATAAACGGGATTAATTCGAAAATGAAATGTCATTTTTTTGACTTATGGAAAAAGAATTTTATAGTTTATTTTTATTTTACAGATACATAAAATTTATAATTTAAAAAATTAATTTTTTGTATTTACCGAAGCTGCGATTCGAACCAGGGATTTCTACACTGCAGTACAAGCGCGTTACCTCTAGGCCACCAAGACACTTTGTTTTCAAATGTAAAATAATATATTAAAACAAAAAGTTTTTTTCTGCTTGATTTGTTGAAGCAATCCGAATAGGCTTCATTTAAGAAAATGTAAGTAAGGATCGTACTTGAAAATTTCAAGAAAGATTTTGGATAAAATCAAGAATAATATTCTTGATTTTAGAAAGCCGTTTTTCGTTCTGTGTAGTATTTACCGGTTAACACTTTAAGCCTTTGCTGTGGCTTTGATTTAAATAGATCGCAGCCTGAAAATTAGTAAAGTATACGGCAAATTGCTGACATTGTGTATCGGCAAAACTGCTGTTTAATTGTCTCGATTTCTTTTGCATCCTTATATAACCGGTTATAGTCAACAGCGTTTCGTTGGCAAGTTGCCAGCAACAACCCAGCACAGCTGCAATTATTAATAATACTAATGAGCAGTCTTGTATCCCTTTTACCCACAGACAGGAGAGGTTAGGTTAGGTATAACAGGCGGCTGCGGAAGTGATGAAGTGATAGTTGTGCAGCCCACTTGGGTCCGTTTCCTCGATCCCTTTGTGATACCTGGGGGAAGAGAAAAGAAGAAGAAAAAGATAAATTAGATTAGATCAATAGAAATAAAGATAGAAAGTTAGAAGGAAAGTTAACATGTATCGTCAGCGGTAGTCGTCCCATACTGGCCGCTGTCCCCGAACCAACCGCTATCCCTGATGAAGGACGCCAGGTTGGTTATTCCAATGTTGGCCACGTCCCACAGGCCATTCAGTCTTCCGATACCCAAGGGCCTGATCCGAGTGTCCTCCAGGGCCGGACAAAAGCACAAAAGGTGCTGTATACTTTCAGTCTCCTCTTCCTCTTGACAGCTTCAGCAGAAGTTGTTCCAAGGCAATCCCAGTATTTCGGCATGGGTGCCAAATCGGCAGTGGCCGGTGATTGCGGCCACAGTGTCCCTTATCCTTCTCCTATCCAAATCAAGGAGGCACCTCGAACGGCCCGGATCTATCCTCGGCCAGGTTACCCGAGTAGTTCCACACCTGGGTTCATGAGACCATCCACGCGGAATTTTCAAGAGGAGAGGGGGATGCCACAAATCCGGCACCATTTCTGGCAACTGCATCAGCAGCACAGTTACCCGCATTGGTCCCGTGTCCCCTCACCCACGCCAAGGTTATGTCAGAATGCATCGCCATCTAGTTCAAGGATGCCCAGCATTCACGGACCAGTTGTGATGTTGAATATACATCAGTGATGGACCTAATGGCAGCACGGCTATCAGTGAAGATCCCGATATTCCTGCCGAATATCCTGTTATACCGTAGCCAGTTAGCCGCCTTGCATATCGCCGACAATTAAGCCTGCAGAACACTGCATTCGTTCGGAAGTCTGAATGAAATACGGACTCCTGCCTGAACAATGTATATACCTCCACCAACACCAGTTCTTCCCTTAGACCCATCCGTGTATACTTCCAGATCGATGGGTCCCGAGGAGATCAATTCATCCGCCCCTCCCTCTGAAACAACGAAAGAGAATTTCCTGCACAGACAGGAGAGACCTCGTGCTGATTGCTAATACATCAGCCAAGTTCCTAATCAACTTGATCTTAAAGTATCCTTCAATCCTCTCAAAGAACTCACACAGTGGTGATTGCCCCACTTTAATTCGTCCCTGACCTTTTTCGTGCTAGTTTATTCGTATCCCTATTCTCGGGAATCCAAGAGAGCCTCGAAGCCCATTCCAAGCTGATAGTCCTAAAACGCCATAGTTCTAATCTGCAGTTCTTGAATGCTTTTGACTTCACCTGACAAAAACTCAATGCTTTAAGAGCGGCTTTCCTTTCACATAAATGGTCGGCAGAAAATTTTTTTGTCAAATTCCGTGGCTTGCATTTTCGCAAGTATCTTCGCTTAGAATACGCTACAGTGATCGCTTAGTCTAACTGATTTTGCAATATCACTGAATATGGCCGTTCTAGTGCCAGTTTCAATCTTTAGTCGGTGCTCCCTAAAAGGGAAAATGGGCACCTTCTCACCTTAAATTCTGGATATGTATCTCTATGCCCAATGTAAAATCCAGAGTTGGTGAAAGTAATTAAACCCTATGGCAGGACCTCATGCCTGATCGATACGGTGGCATTCCTTTTAGGCAGCATATCGTCATTTCAAACACCCGGGGACTTTTTACAAAAGAAATAAGTTGCTTATATGATACAGTTTTGCATAGGCCGTTCCTAAGTCCCACTCTCGAAAGCCGCTTATTGCTTTTTTTTAAATTCTGAAAATGTCGAAATCAAAAACGATCTTAAAATAAATTTTAATAAATTTTTTTTAAAACCATCTACTGTGCGCTGGGAATCCCTTCTTTAGAAGGTTTTATTTACTTTATTCAGTCGCAGAAAGTACTTCCATCAATTATTAAAATAAAGTACATACATATCTAGTAGTATATTTAATAGAAATTGACAGGGTTCTATGTATGTCTTAATATATTCACATACACATGTGCACGTATTACAGCTTCAAAAATAACTTCCAAACAAACCAATCCTTGAAATAAAGTTAAAATCATTTTTCCTAAACATTTAAGAAATTTGGTTGCAGTAAATTAAAAAAACAGATGTATTTATTAAATAACTTATTCTATGTGTGGAGTTCTGAAGTTAATATGTAAGTTCTTCTCCCTTAAATTCTTTTAAAAACTTTAGAGAATATTCTTTAAACAAAAGCGTAAATCAAATGTAAAAAGCTTAAATCACAATTTAATTTTATTGCAACATAAAGCAGTAAAATTAAAAAAAAAACAAGTTAAACCGCAACATAATCAAATTAAAAATTGCAACGCCTTCAACGCTATAAACTACAGGGTGTCTGGTGGAAAGTGTATATTGTCAAATACGATTATTTCAAAAAGTAATAAATAGTGCGGAGGAAGGGAGCGCTGTTGGAATTATCGATTGTGCGGATTTGTTAGTGGTCGAGTGAGCATTGTGTGTACCCTGAAAAGACATTCTTTAAGAGTAATTATTCTTACGTAATCGCTCGTCGGAAATTTTATTCAAAATTGGTTCGTGGGAGCAGAGCTTCCACGAAACTGCTTCAGCTACGAATGTCTCACGGCCAGCGCCTAGTCGATTTTCAAGGACTACCGAAAACATTAAACTTTTTGAAAGCCGTTTACGTAAAAATTCGCGTTTTTAAATTCGGAAAAGAGTAGCCTCACTGACCCCTAAGAGCGATCATTCATAAAATGTTAAAAAGGGATTTAAATTTGTATCCTTTTAAAATATAAATCGTTAAAAAACTAAAATAAATTGACTTTGATTTACGCCAAAATTTTTTGTGAAACGATGTTGGAGCGTTTTCGCACTGTAAATCCCATTTTTTGGAGTGACGAAGCTTAATTTTACTGAAACGGCCACGTCAGCAAGCAAAACTGCTGTTACTGGTGTCCAAGGCCCCCAAACCTCGATTGAAACATCAAAAACCATTGCATTGTCCCAGGGTAACTGTTTGGAGTGCCTTATTCACGCATGAGGTAATTGGACCATATTTTTTTTGAAATTTCTCAAGACCAGACGACGAATGTCAACGGTGAAAATTATTGACGCATGATTACCGAATTTTTTTTGCCAAGCCTGCGAGCTCATCAATCGTTCTCTTTGCACACGTGGTTCCACATACAGCCAGAGCTTCGATAAATTTGCTTCGGGAAAATTTTTCCCAAAAACTAATCGGTTGCTTTGGTGACATGCCTGCCATGGCCACCGAGATCGCCCGATCTAACCCCAATAGATTTTTTTATGGGGCTACCTCAAGAGAGGGTTTATAATGATAATCCCCAATCTCTTATGGTTTTAAAAGAAAATATTTGTCCAGAAGTCAGCTCAATTGAACCAAATTTACTGCAGCGTGTGGCGCAGAATAAAAGGCTCCGTTTTGAACAGTGTGTTCAAATTGACGGAAGACATCTAGAGGACATAAAAATAAAATCCCCATTTCCATTCTATCGTTCAATGCTCTTAAGAAAACTTTGTGTCAATTATTATTTATTTTTTATTTAAGTTTGAAAATATAAATCTGCCACCAGGCACCCTGTATAACAAAAATCAGCACTCGCCTGTCACCTTCTACGTTTTTATAATCATTCTAAACTTTTATACGAAAAGCAGTTGATTTTATCTCAGTTGGTTTAATATTTTACATTTTTTTACTTATTTGTTTTGTTTTTGTATACGATCAAGGGTCAATGAATAATGTGCAATCAATCAAATTATAAATAAAAAAATCATTCTGAACTGTGAGTAATAAAAACAGTTATAAATAATTCGAAATAATGATGCTAAGGATTACGATGACTGAACTCATTATTAATATGCTGAATTTAAAAAAGAATAAGTTCAGTGAAATAATGTCACAAGTTAAAGAGCAGAAGTTGGAAGAAAATTTAAACAAGTAAAGGGGTATATTCGGCTGTGCCGAACCTTATATACCCTTCACTGTGCTTCTTCTGTATACCTAGTCAACTGATCCAGCTAAGTTATTTTTAAAACGTAAATTTTATAAAAAAATACTTTGTTATAATATAAAATAACTATGTATTTGGTTATAATTTATCGTGTCCAAAATATATTCTTTATTGAATCCTTTTAATGTTGTTATTGTCGTGCAAACACTTTGAATAAAATAAGAAAATTGAAATCAAATCTTGATTAACATTTAAATTTTTTGTAAGTAATAAAGAAAGGTTTTGTTTTTGATACATTTTGTACATTTTGTGATAATCAATCGTTATCCATATGTATAAGGGAAAAAGGAAATCAAAAAATTTTAATAACGAAAAATTGTTGTTGGGGGTTTTGAAAGAACTCCTGAATGTTTTGGTTTCTTTAGAATAATTCTCAATAGGTTTATTGAGGTTATTATATAAAGACAGAAAATATTCATGAGTTTTTTTCAAAAATTTGGTTAAAGTCTACTGATGGTTTGGTAAAAGGAGCAATAACATGCATGTAGACAAACTTAACCTACAACAAACCGTATAAAAATATATATTTTTAATTATTTCTTTACTTAAATTTAATTGTAAATTTTTTATGGGAGAAACTTAGCCAAACATCCGTAAACAGCAATTACTTCAACAATCTTTTTCAAAAATGTGCTGAACATATTTTATACCTTAAAATTAAGGGTCACATGTTTTCTAATGCCGATTTAAAATAAGGATGTGTCAGAGGTGCAAAACTTTAACCCCCCTTAAATGAAATTCAGATGTAAACTTTCAAAACGCCGATACACGTGTCTTTTTTATCTCCATTTTAATGCCAATTCATTATGGAAATTTCGCATTTAATATTTTTTAAACAAAAAATTTTCTCTTTAAAAAAAGTTTAATCTTACCTATAAAATGTTTATCTTTTAGATACACCAAAAATCTATCATCAGATAAAATCAATTTAAGTACCTTTCGTGGTGAAGGTGAATTATCGAATTTGGAACTTAATGAAGCCGTACTCACCGAACTATTGGAATTGCCTTCATGGTTGCGTTTGACATCAGCCTGGTGTAATCATGTCTCATTTCGCATAAGTTGGACAAAACTAAAAAGTGTTCCTATTACGCTGGTAAGTTCAAGCACTCATATCTCACTTCCAATCGATTCGTAATAAAATAAAAATAATTGTTTAGACTCTTGATGAAGTCAGTATAACAGTGGAAACATGTGATCCTATTGCTCGTAATGGCGACAGTAAATCGCCTAATGGTTCGGGGAGCGGTGGAGTAGGTAGTGGGGGTGGAGGGACTTTGCCACAGGCACCTCAGGGCAAATATAGTTTTATACATAAAGTTATTGATGGCATAACGATAATTGTTAATACTGTTAATGTAAAATTTTTAAGTACCGCCTTTACAGCATCTGTGCAGGTAAGTTAATAATATTTCAGCTTATGTTATATTAAGAGAAAAATGTTTAATTTCCTTTTCTCCTAACAGATGTCCCGCATTCGTGTCGAGTCAAAGACACCCAAATGGGCCAATGGTGATTTACGTTTTACCCGTCTCAAAGACTCTTATCGTGGCATTATTTTGATATTCAAAGAATTGTCATGGCAAACGGTACGCATTGAGGCCAGTTCCACCCAAGACAAATCATTGACTCCCCTACGTTTGCTTACAAATCATGCACGTTGTCGCATAACAATACGAAAACGTTTGTCCGACTGTACATTATTAGCTTCACGTTTGGTTTTAATATTAGATGATCTACTATGGGTGCTAACGGACTCACAGCTGAAAGCGGCTTTACATTTTGTTGACTCTTTGTCAGGCCTAATAAAATCGGCAACTGCGGCTACCCAAAAAACCAAAGCGGCCAGAAAATTGGAGGTATACATGTGAATAGGAATATTACAACTAGAAAAAAAAATAAAATTATTGCTTTAACTATTTAAATTTTAGACTCTTCCTGAGTACCAGGCCCAACTGGCTCAACAGCAAAATCGCCAAAGTGATTCATCACACGCTTATAACAATAATCAGTTGAAAATGTTTAACGCCTTCGATGTAAGAGAAACTTCGTATCATTTTTTTAGTCAGCGAATCGACTTGCATCTGTGTGACGATGAAGGAGGTAAACATTTTATTATTTATTTATTTATTTCAAAACAAAAGTTTTGGAAAAAATGTTTCTGAAATTTAATTGGGACCAGTTTTTCAGTTAATGACGATTTCTTAACAGGTCAGCGCTAACAAAAATATATTTTTCTTGCAACAATTCCTTCTTATATTTTACCTCCAAAGCTTTTGGATAGTGCTAGGTTGAAAGGAGGTAACCCTGAATACAGGCCTCTGGTTTCATAAAACATACATTTAATCAGTGATCGGCTTGTTGTGCACTGCCTATAATAAAAGAAATAATAATAATTTGGGATGGGTATACAGAAATCGGTGATGCACACATGAGAGTGTCTTAACTTTAATTATGCTTTTTATGTTGCAGGACTCCCATAGCCTTAACCTCACTCAAGTCGCCCTTAAAGATTCTCTGCCATTCTTTCAATTGTTTTATCGCTTCGTAGCGCTCTGTTAACAGTTTCAGCTTACTCTTTTAACTCGGCGCTCGTTGCGATGGAAGGCTCCGGACTCTTAAGATCAAATACCTGCTGTGTTTTAGCCTTAATCGCCCGTTCATTTCATGATATCTAGGAACCAATACAATACGTACTTGGCCATATTCTGTGTAATCAAAAATCTTTTTCTAGGACTAGTTTTTTAAATCCCAGGATTTGGTATTCTAAAATTTAAAATCTCGGGTTTTTTAGGGATCCCGTAATTTGTCAGGTTTTCAGTGAAAATTTATATATCAACCTATAGAAGTTTCTCAATTTTTTTCGTCCTTTGCAAACACTTTTTTATTTCAGATGGTCGTTCTAATTATCCAGAACTGGATAAAGGTGGTGCTTTACAAATTTCCGTTCAAGCTTTTCAAGTGGATTACTATCCCTATCACTTAGCCAAGTCTGACAGATCTCATTGGGCCAAGTAAATTTCCAAAAATATAACTAATATTTCATTTAAACATTTACGCATTTGATTTTAATATTTCGGCAGATACAAAGAAGCTTCAGTATTGCCTGCTCTCTGGCTAAAGGAATCGCTTAATACCTTTCGTGAAGCCGTACTTAATCTTAGTCAACCTAACCGCCCCTCGTGCCATGCCCCCCTCGAACGTAGTACCCCCAATTCACCGATAACCTTAAATCCTTCAGCTTTATCAACACAACTAACTGGCTCAAAACCAGCAACAACAACAAGTGCTGGCAGTAGTACACCCACACAAGCGGGTAGTAGTGTTGGTTCAGGCAGTTCATCTGGCAGTAGCCATCACAGTCATCATAGTCAACAGCAAAAGAACATACTTGATAATTTAGCTAAACTTATGTCTTCGTGTGTTATATTGCGTATTGAAGATTTTCAATTGTATCGTGTAACCACATCAGGAAAGAAGCAAATGCCAAAAGAATTTATATCAGGTAAGTTTCACGCTTCCTTCCTTAGACACTCACTAATGGACTTAAAGGCAATAATTTTATACAAACATTTCTATGTAAATTTAACTCATTTACACATTTCTTTTCTCTCTCTATATATCTCTCACTCTAACTTTGTAAACATACGTGTGTTACCACTTTTACATTAAAATTTTTACAATAATTTATTTCTTTCTTTGTTTATATGTTTTTTTCTTTTCATTTTTTTCATTAATTTATGAGTGCTTTCTTTCCATTTGTTTTATGCATTTTTCAACATGCTGTATTGTTTTTATATTTGCGAAAAACATCTATGCGTTTTTGTTTTACCAATGTTTTTATTTTTTAATTTTGTTTTATATTTTCTAACACACCATGAACCACATCATACTCTTGATTTTAAATGTCACGCTTTAAACCAATAAAAATATCATAAAAATTGAAATTGCATTTACAATATATAGCACAACATAAAAGGAAAATAAAACCAGGTGATTTGCATATTTAAGTTCTTATGTCTCTTTGCCTGAAAATAACTTTTTAGTAAAAAAAACCAACAAATGTATTGCATGCAGTTGTTTTGTGTCTTGTTATTATACCCTTCACATAAGTGATAAGGGTATATATAAGTTTGTCATTCCGTTTGTAATTCCTTTATTATCCATTTGGGACCCCATAAAGTATATATATTCTGGATCCTTATAGATAGGGAAACCGATTTAGCGATGTCCGTCTGTCCGTCTGTCCGTCTGACCGTCTGTCCGTGTTATGGTTGAAATCAACTTTCTGAAGCCCCCCGATATCGCATAGACCCGAATGTGGTATCAAACTGTCACAGATAGTCTCGAGAAAATCGGTATTGAAATTCAGCAAAATCGCCCGATAAATAACCGAGATATAAGCAAAAAACCACGACTACCTCGGTTTTTTGAGTCTACAACAACAACAAAGAACATACTTTTACATGTAATAATAAAAAAACAACAAAAAAACAACAAAAAAAGAAAAAAACAGAATCAGTCATGCCCTGCAGAAAATAGGACTAGCCCATACATGCGTGTATGGACTAGTCCATAAAGGAGTAGGATTACTCCAAAACTAACCCAAATGCATGTAAAAAACATGGTCTTTTTAACATTATGATGTCCTAGGGCCGGACCACTTAACCCAGATTTGCATTACGTCGGAGTAGTTTCAAAACTACTCTATCCTACCTACAAACAGCGACAACTCGGTACGCAATTGTTAAAACACGAACGCATATCACTTAAGGTACCTTTACACGGTAATACAAAGTAATTAGATTTTGTAGAATCAAAATATTATGAAATTCTCTCCGTGTTTAAAAAAAGAGAATAAAAATCTGTTTTAACTATTTTTCATGTTTACACGGATGAGGTTGGTAAAATCAAAATCGGTTGTTTCTTGCCACTTTCCTTTTGGGGTAACGCCATATGGTTAAGGTTCAACAATATTAACAAAAACAACATGAAAAAAATCTGCTTTTATTTTGATTGTTTGTGTATTGTTTCATTAAGTGTAGCCACCTTCATTAGATGCTGTAAGTGCTGCCAATCTTTCACACCTCTGATGTGATGAGAATACACAAGTTTCTAAAATGGTTTAGAAAATAAACATTTACCGAACACTTGTCAAATTTTGCATCCGTATTCTCTCCTACCCAATACATTATGCTTTTACATGATGAGATTTTGTATTATCCCACAAAATTTTTTGACATATCGTAATATATGTATTACCGTGTAAAGGTACCTTTAAGTAACTACAAGTTCTTGTTTGACAATGACATGGTCCATCACTGCATTACACAAGGACCATGTTGTAACTAGTCCATTTCAGCTAAACCGGACCATGTGGTCCAAGATTTTTTGCAGGGTGTCTATATTATTGAAACACACCCAAAACAAAAATTTTATTAGTATTAGTGTTCATACATATAACAGCGTTGCCATACAAAGCTTAATTTAAACATTTTTAAAATCGCTCCTACGGCTTCCAGGGTTCTCCTACAAAGGTAAAATGTAAGACCGACCCGAATTATTTTTTCCATCCAAACATTTTTGTGGAACATACTTACCCTCTATCTCTTGCCCCTGACATGGTTGCCATACAAAATTTTAAAAAATAAGGTAAAAACCGCTATAACTTCCCCGGACTTGCCCGTAGAGGAAAAAAATGTATCACCGACCCCCATTAATTTCTACTCCCAAACATATTCCTGGAATATACTTACCCCCTATCTCCACGCCCTGAGGGGGTTGCCATACAAAATTTACAAAAATGATATGAAAATGCCCACAACTTCTTCAGAGTTGGCCTTAGAGCAATAAAGTGTACGACCGACCCCTATTAGTTTCTTCTCCCAAACATATTCCTAGAACATACTTACCCCCTATCTCCACCCCCTAATGGGGTTGCCATACAAAATTTACAAAAATGATAAAATGCCCACAACTTCTTCAGAGTTGGCCTTAGAGCAATAAAAAGTACGACCAACCCCTATTAGTTTGCCCTCCCAAATATATTTCTAGAACATACTTACCCCCTATCTCCACGCCCTAATGGGGTTGCCATACAAAATTTACAAAAATGATAAAATGCCCACAACTTCCTCAGAGTTGGCCTTAGAGCAATAAAGTGTACGACCGACCCCTATTAGTTTCTTCGCCCAAACATATTTCTAGAACATACTTACCCTCTATCTCCACGCCCTAATGGGGTTGCCATACAAAATTTACAAAAATTATAAAATGCCCACAACTTCTTCAGAGTTGCCCTTAGAGCAATAAAGTGTACGACCGACCCCCATTAGTTTGCCCTCCCAAATATATTCCTAGAACATACTTACCCCCTATCTCCACGCCCTAAGGGGGTTGCCATACAAAATTTACAAAAATGATGTAAAAATACCCAAAACTTCTTTAGAGTTGGCCTTAGAGCAATAAAGTGTCCGACCGACCCCTATTAGTTTGCCCTCCCAAACATATTCCTAGAACATACTTAACCCCTATCCCCACGCCCTAATGGGGTTGCCTTACAAAATTTACAAAAATGATTAAATGCTCACAACTTCTTCAGATTTGGCCTTAGAGCAATAAAGTGTACGACCGACCCCTATTAGTTTCTTCGCATAAACATATTTCTAGAACATACTTACCCTCTATCTCCACGCCCTAATGGGGTTGCCATACAAAATTTACAAAAATTATAAAATGCCCACAACTTCTTCAGAGTTGCCCTTAGAGCAATAAAGTGTACGACCGACCCCCATTAGTTTGCCCTCCCAAACATATTCCTAGAATATACTTACCCTCTATCTCCACGCCCTTAGGGGGTTGTCATACAAAATTTACAAAAATGATGTAAAAATGCCCACAACTTTTTCAGAGTTGGCCTTAGAGCAATAAAGTGTCCGACCAACCCCTATTAGTTTGCCCTCCCATACATATTCTTAGAACATACTTACCCCCTATCTCCACGCCCTAATAGGGTTGCCATACAAAATTTACATAAATGATGAAATGCCCACAACTTCTTCAGAGTTGGCCTTAGAGCAATAAAGTGTACGACCGACCCCTATTAGTTTGCCCTCCCAAACATATTCCTAGAACATACTTACCCCCTATCTCCACGCCCTGAGTGGGTTGCCATACAAAATTTACAAAAATGATATGAAAATGCCCACAACTTCTTTAGAGTTGGCCTTAGAGCCTATTTAAAAATTAGAAATATTTCATAAGTAAAAAAAATGGTTAAAAATAAAAAAAGTTTGGGATTGCGAAAGGTCAATGTGAAGGGTATATAAGATTCGGCACAGCCGAATATAGCGCTCTTACTTGTTTTTACATAAATTCTTTTATTACTGTTTTAAAAAGTGTTTTTGATATATTATTTTATTATGATATTTTAATGTTTTTAGGTTAGAAAATTTCAGTATTTAGGCATTGAAATATTTTTGTTTAAAATTTTTTCTTAGCTGAGAATTAAAGGTCGCCTGCACTAAAAACTAAAAAAGCCACGAAAAAGTGTTCTGAATAAAAAAAAACAAAATTGGTCAATATAGTTAATGCTCAACTAATTTTTGTTAAAGTCATTTACAATTAAATAGAAACATCGTAAATCATTCAATTGCAAATAAAAATTTTAATAAAAAATATTTAGCCCACTTATTAAGAGAAATGGCCTGCAATTTTCCCCTATTACTTGTTGTCCTATTCTAAATAAATTGTTCCCATAAAATGTCTGCTTTTTTCCACACAGAACACAGCTTAAAGCAAAACAGCTGACCGCGAAATTCGAAATCCTCTTTTCCGCAACACTATTTTCCCTAGCTATCTAGAATCTATTTTGCTGAATAATTTATTTACCGGGAATTGATTAATGTTATTTAATAATAATAGAAAAATCTAATTTTAGTATGTTCATAACACTTTAATTAGAAGAATATTAACAGTTTGGAAACTAATGCTTTTAACACAACTGTGGCGAATGACAAATTTCGCGCTACACAACGAGCTTGTCTCTTAAAATTCGTTGCGTTAATTCGTCAACTGAAACACATTTAAAACGACGAAAACAGCTATGATAGAGTGTCAATTGCTCTTAAAAAAGAAACTCTAATTAAAACAAAAAAATATTATTTAAAAATATAATTATAACAATTAAAATTCAACAAATAAAAAGTAAAAAAATTCTTAAAATTCCTAAAATTAAAGGAAAAATGGTCGCTCTGTGCCAAACTATTTGTCGTTCGTCGGCGTAAGAAATAAAAATAAACCTATCGCAGAGTTCGTTTCGCAAGACGAGTTTTAGTCGACGCACCGTCTGTGTGCATTTTCTTATATGCAAATGTGTTTAATTTTCTAAGACGAATATTCGCAACGAAAAATTCGTCGTTCGTCCCAGTTGTGTTTAGAGCATAACAAAATAATTTTGAAAAATTGTAGTTTCAAATTGCCTTTGGTATACATATAAGGATGCTTTTAAAGCCCAATAAAACTTAAAAATATGGTTAACTGTCAAACCAACTGTCAAAATGCACTGATTTTCAGCAATTTTTATTAGTATACTCTAGAAAATCATTATGAAAAGCTTGACGCTTAAGCAGCGCTACCAAATTATCCACATATATCAGATTTCGACTCACACAACGACGTCCTTGCGATTTTTTTTGTTCAGTCATGCGACTGAACATGTTTGTTAATAAAAAAAATGCGGCATATGGACTAAGATCAATCCACAAAAGACCCTCAGGCTCCATTATATTCACGAAGCAAGAGATGTTGTTGAAATCGATGACAAGGGAAAAAGCGTAAATCTGTTAAGAGTGTTGGATTTATACCGCGAAATGTTGAATAGTAGGGACTACATGCTTGCGGCGTAATTAGGTTTTGAAGGAGTTTTATGTTGATAGAGACTGTTTTGGATGCACTACGTGAACTAGGTGGATACATCGTATGCTTAAAGGCAGATTCACTAACTCTAATCTGGGGAATTAACACCTGCGAAGGGGTTATGCCATTACTTCTGTGGATCTTAGGAATTAACGGGTTATTGAGACGGTCCGACCAAAGGGCATAAATATTGTGGCCTATGCAGGCGACACCGTTATACCGGTAACGGATAAGTTTTTATTCCCGACTTTAGATGCAAACCGCATAATCCAAATTATCTTCTTGGGCCAAATCTGTCTGAGAACGCTTTAAAGAGACATCACAGAGGAGAGGATCAATAAAGTTATGCATGCCTACCACACCTCTCTAGATAACAACTGAGAGCTAAAACCGGAAATGCTAAACTGGATTTGAAAATCCCCTGTCAGCTTGATTGCTTCATGTGGCAATTCGTATGGTAGAAATTTTAGAGGAGCGACAGCATAAGAAAACTCTTGTCAAGGGTATAGCTATGCTTGGTGCCAAAATTAGTACGCCATAAGGTATTATGGACTTTATTCCATATATTCCTCTCATTGCGGATTTCTTAGTTGGAAAGCGGCAAAAAGCATATTTAGGCTCAGTAAATTGGGTATCTTTAAAATAGAATAATAGGACGCATCAAGGGGACGACTTTGAGGACTGACAACAGGATAATGTTCCCGGACTAGAACCACTTGGCAGGATCCGTCAAATTATTTAAGGAGGGTGCAGTTTTTACTGATGATCAAAAGATTCATATAGGCTGGGATTACAAATGTTGGGGGTCACATAAACTATCAAGCGACTGTATCGGATTTCAGGCGGTAAATCTTTGAATGATAAGAGCCACAAAATAAGTGTCTGGTAGGAACAAGTACTTTACCATCTACTTTGATAGTCAAGCCACGCTTAAAGCTTCGAATGTATGCTGATTGAGAAGGCATTGCTGAGTGCCGGGTCGCTATAATGTCACTGAAGTTTCTGACGAGGTTAAAGGAAGAGTTTAAGCCAGTAAGGACATCGTTGAGTTTTTAAATGGGTTTGGATAAGGTAAAAGACGCCTCGAGAAGCAGGGTTGACTGCGGCATTTGAAGCTTTCGTTATCTAGGCTGAATAAGTGCGAACTAACTTTCTATTTAGTAAGAAAAGAAAGACTTAAAAGGCATGATTCATGATCGCAAAGAACAAAGCTTTATGACTTCTGCAGATTGTGAGGGGATAAGAAGGAATGGGAGAATATATAGTTTCTTGCTTTTTGCCGCAGCTCAAAATCCGCCCAAAAATCTGGTCGGGGATCACGTTAAAGCCTAGGAGAAGTCAGTTTATTAATAAACGGAAAAGGTTGGGAAGCATACAGCTTTCCACAGGTGCTGGCGAAAGCGCGTAATTCGATTGCAACTGATTTTTTCCTTTCTCTTTCTTCTTTTTTTATTTTTTCCCCTGTTATTATTTAAGTTACGAAAGTGTCACTTCCCATCCTAACCTAATCTTACCTATAGCCAATGGTTTTTTGTTTCAAAATATGGATGAAATTTGTCCAGACGAGACGCCATCGGCGTGCGTATTTATAGATTTGTTTAAAAATAGTTCAGCGATAAATCGATTATAAGAAATGCAAGTGTTAATTGGCCTCCAAAATCGTGTGACTTGACATCTTCACTATTTCCTGTGGGGACAGGTAAAGTCTGTGGGTTATGCTAATAAACCAGCAACAGTTAATGTATGCATTATCAACATTCTTCGTTTTCGTTTGTTTTTGTGAAATACGGCCACCAATACTCAAAAATTGGCCTGAAATCGGACGCTCTAAGTGCGCTTTGTCCAGAACATGCCCAGTGGCCTAGTTCCCGGTAAAGTTTTTAAATCTAAATAATTTGATCTTTGTTTTATTCGTTTGAAGCAAATATTTTAAATAAAAAATTTACTTTTTTTTCTGAAATTTTTTGTAATTTCAAGTTCTGTTGGGCCTTAAAAAACCCTTCACTTTTATTTTGTTAATAAAAATTTAATCAGTATTGCTTGACCAGAAATTCATTTTGCTAAGATCACTTTCATTTCAGTGCTTTTTGTAATACTTTACTATAGATCACTGTCATACTTACTAATTATTTATTTATATTATTAATAAACGCCAAAATATTTAAACTTTTAGGTGACAAAGATCGTTATTCATTTCCGGCTGAAATGCCAATACTTCATGCAGAATTTACATATTTTTATTATCCCGGTGATTTTATATTTCCTCGTAAGTATTTAAATTACAATTTCCTTTAATCTATTTCATTCTCATTTTAATGAATTATTCAGTGCCGCCATCCAAAGTATTTGTACACATAAATCCCCTACAAATACACTTTGATCTTTGCTCTATACTGTGGCTTAATTCGTTTGCCTTAAATCTGCATGAAAGCCTCTTGCGTACAAATATCCCTGCAATATCGCCGACAACAAATTCCGCCACCCTTGGATCGCCGTCTACCATTAGATCGCATAGTTCCCAGTCTACAACAATGTTAAAGGGATTATCCAAACTATCCTTGTACAATGAACCCGAAACGAACGAACCCAGCCTAATGTATATGGATGTTAAAGTTGAAGCCATAATGACTCGTATTGTTGTCGAATCGAACATGGAGACGCCAAATCAAAAGGATCGTCCCAAAATGATGCAAATTCAAATATCACGCTTTGCTTTAACCAATATACGTGAAATGGGTTCATCTCGTGCCGATTTGGCACAAGCTTTACATTCCTTACAGGAAGGTTCTTTAGTATTTGGTTCTGGATTTCCTTCAGCCGCCGGTGACATGTGCATAGTTACGGATCGTATTTTATCGCATGTGGCCGCTACAGATGTGGGAACCATGCCGCAAGAAGCAGTAGGAAATTTTAATGGTGGTAGTGGTGTTGGTGGCGGACAACGTTCTTCCGTACCAAAATCATCTTCCATGCAATGTTTGTCACGTTATGCTATGTGGTCTGAGCCTCGAGATGTTTGGTGCATTAAGCTAGATCCCGTTTGGATAGATTTTCTTGGTGCCCGTTCATTGGGTGCCAACAAATCCATACCATTCGTGGACGCTGTGCCAATTACTTTATGGTTGCATTCTGGTAACGGAAACTCACAAAGTAAAGATGGCAAAGTCGGTGGTGATTCAAACTCTGCTGCTTCCACTACCATGGCAGGAGGTGGCGGCAGCAGCACTTCCATCGAAACAAACATACATCGTTTAGACTGTGAAAATAGCAATATAAAATTGCCTCGAAATCCTTTTTTGGATAGTGAAGAGGACATACATGTGGAACGCACATCCCAAACATCTTTTGAGGCTGCAGAACGTTCAGCTGATTTACATGCTATTGCTCATATATCAAATTTGGTTAGTGTACAAATTGATCATTACCAATTGTTATTCCTATTGCGTTTGGCTGAGGAGTTCAATGAAATGTCAACCTTTTTATCATTGGATGCCGAAAGAATTTTACAAAAGGTTTGCTTTTAACTAATTTTTAACTGTTTTATTTTATTTTGTTTTCCTCCCCATTTAAATTTTTGCTAATTGAATGCTTTTCCTTTTTTTAATCATTTAGCAAAATACAAAAAAATCTTTAATATTCGGTTGTGTTGTGCCACAAATTGAAGTGACTTTTGTTATGCCTTCTCTTACACCTGGTAAGGAATCAAGTGGTGGTGATGCTGAAAGTGTCTTACCTGATTCAGCTAGTTTGGGTGATGATTTACATATAAATAGTAAGAGTGTTTTTTTGATTTTTTTTATTTATTTTTACTTTCTTTCGTTGTTAAATATTTTGTGTTATTCCGTCCATTTAACTTTAAATGTTTTTTTAAAATAATTTTAATTTAAATCTAATTTTTATTTATTTGCTATTATTTACTAACATGTTTATTACATTATATTTTAGCTTATCACCATAGCTCAAGTTTCCCAGATCTCAATGTTGTTTTCTTTATTTTAATGCACTTGTTTTGAGTTTTAAAAAATAATTTTAAACCGTTCGCATGCTTTAAACTATATATTTTTTATAAGCATAAATAATTTAAAATTTACTTTTGTTGTCCAGTTAAAATCAAAAAGGGCATATACATATATGGTTTGGAAAACGGTTGGAATTTCTGGTTAGATACGTCTAACTGTTTTGACATTCTGAAAATAATAATTATTCATTTATTTTCAATACAAATTTTAATTTAACCCGAAATCGAATGCCTTATTTTGATTTAAAATTTTATTTTTAATTTGATTTCTAACAATTCTCTTAACAGCATCATTTTTTTTAAATATTTTTTTTAAGTTTACTTTACGCCTTCATCACTCTCTTTTTTGTAAATTTATTTCACAATACTAATTAGTTATTGTGGCACTAGGTAGTGTAGACAAAAGAAAACAAAACAAAAAATAGTGGTGATCAGGATGGGACTACTATTTCTAGATCACCATATGCTTAAAAAAACACACACTAACAAATAAAATATAATCGAATCGAACAGCTCAAAAATAACACTAAAAACGCTTATCCAAATAATCGTTAATAAACAGCAGCGATGATTTGTTTTTATCCCACAACAATTTTTTAGGTACAAATACAACATGGACAGCACCACCATTAGAACAAATTAAAAGCAATACATTCGGTAGTGTAGAAACACCATCGCCTGTTACAAACGAAGCTCCTTCTTATGACAATGGCATGCACATGTCAAATCCAAGTACATATGGGTCAGTAATTAAAAGCAGAAAAGATCAGTTGTAAAAGAATAAGACAATACGATTGAGAATTTTTAAAAAAATTTTTTTAACATTAAAATTTGCTGTAATTTTTTAATTTAGTTTTAAACATCAAACACAAAGCACTGCCACAACAACAAGTCACTCATCATCGACCAAACCAGATACCGAAGCCTTAACACAATCAATGACCTCTACAATGTCAAAGGGTTATAGATCATCAAGAAATTCAAACAGTGATACACCGAGTATAACAAAGGAAATTAATTCAAGTAAGTTAGAGAAAATTCAATTAAAAAAAAGATTTTTAAATTTTCACCATAATTCTATAGAAATTAAAAAAAAAATATTTATATAAATTTTAAAATTCCAAACTATCGCCCGCAAATAATAATTTTTTTTAAATAAAAAATTCTAAAAGTTTAAAAAGAAGTTTTTTTATTGCAAGCTCTCACGCTTGATAGTTTTAAAATTTGGTAGTTTAAACGCACTGGCAACCTTGTTTTCTTAATCACAAGGCGAAATTATAGTAATGCACAGTGTTTCCGATAAAGTTTCAATAATTTTGCTAAAAACTTTTTTAGTTCAAGGTTACACCCGACGATTAAAATCCAACTTTATGCAATTTTCTTTTAAAATTTCGTTTGCGTCTGCACACGGCAACTTCTTCGGCAATTTTTCAGTTTTTGTTTAGTTTTAATTTTCTTACAATTTGCCACATGTGCCTAAGCCGTAAAAAACAAAACATTAAATATGTACATAAAAAACTAATGAGAGACATACTTTCCGCAAACTAAAGAAACATCTAAAAACTCAAGAGATGCGTAACTAAAATCGTCGTGTGGAAACTCAGACTTAGGAAATATGTACAAGAAAACTATATAATAGGGTTCCGACAGGTTGTGGAAACGACTAAAACAGTTTTAATAATTGTAACTGGTGTACACTGGAGCTTGTCTCTGCTAAGAATCAGTTTCTTGAAAACAGCACGTTGAAGTGTTACCATCGCGCTGTAAAAGCTTTAAAAGTAAAAATTTTTAAAGCGTGAAATCGTAATAAATTTTAAGATCATTTTAAATTAAATGTTAGATTTTTTAATTGTATTTATTGCATTAAAAAGAACCGATTTATTAATAGAGTAAAAATACCAAAAATCTTAAAAAGGAAAAACGTAACAATATGTATTTATGTAACCTTATACATATCTATTTAGGACTTTTAGTTACAAAATGTAAAATCCTTTTGTTTTTGGCTGTTGTAAACTTTCCAAAACCCTTAGCTGAAGAAGAAAGGCGATGCAGTTAATATTGTTTCAGATATTAAAAATACTCCTTTAAATCTCTTAAGCTTTCTGGTGTTTTACAATTTCATTTATCATTTATTTAATTTTTGCTTTTCAATCTTATTATTCCTCGTTCAATTTTAAGGTCTCATGTCTATGAAGAAAGGCTTTTCGAATTTTATGACCTCCATTGATTCAGCCATTGCCTCAAGAACTCCAAATGATGACATGAGCGATACATTTTCCATACAAAGTGATATTAGTTCGGACTCTGAAAATTTTGCAATCGTAATGGGTGATGATAAACCCATAGACTGTATAGATGTAATGTTTCGCTTAAATCCATTTACAAATGATGGCACTATTAAAGCCTCACCGGTAGAAGTAGCCAGCGAAGTATATGAGGAACCAGTTAAAACAAATCTAAGTTCGCCTTCGGAACCTTCAGAGGCCAGTACGTGGAGGAGACGGGATTTGGTGTCGATGG
This sequence comes from Melanophora roralis, assembly GCA_963583895.1. Taxonomy (NCBI): domain Eukaryota; kingdom Metazoa; phylum Arthropoda; class Insecta; order Diptera; family Rhinophoridae; genus Melanophora; species Melanophora roralis. The sequence continues at coordinate 91,554,616 of OY757188.1, read as the reverse complement.
CTACTTTTAGGTTAGAGTTTAATTTTAATATATTTTCAATAAAGTTATACCATTTTAATGCTGTTAATATTAAATATTCTAATGTGTATTTATTTTTATATTCAAGGTTAACTACTGTTGAAGTCATAAGGCAACAAGAGGGCAATAATTCCACATTACGTGTTCAAGTGGCTGCTTTGCAATGTAATGAATGCAGCTCCATACCTTGGGATGAATTGCAGGTGAGTGCTTAATATATACTTATATTTTTATACTTTTTAAGTTTTTATTAACTGTTTTGTTTCCTCAAATTCTGTTACGTTTTATTTTTTTGTTCTTTACTTGTTTTTTTCTTTCGATTATAAACTGTAAATAAAAAGTCATTAAATTTCATTTCTTTAAAAATTTTTCAAATCTCTAAATGTTTTGCTTAATAAAAAAATTTGCATGTTTTGAAAATCTCTCTTTTTATTGTTCCTTCTCTCTGTGCAATAACATTTTTTTAAACTAGTAAGAAATATAAAATTTTGTTTAAAAACTTATTTTTGGCAATAAACATTTCCTCTAAAGGGGTTTCGCTTAACATTATCTTCATTGAGAATTATCTAAGTTGTCAAAAATTAGATTACCTTAACCCTTAACAAAAAAAAGATGTAAATCATCTACATGTTAACAGGGCGATGAGCCGCATGGCGATTCTAGTTATGGGCGCAAGAAGATTGGCTCTTAAATTATCGCTTTTTACCTTTTTTTATGGGGTTTCCAGTAAACCTTTTAACAGAGAAACTTAGGTCATGCCAGTATTATTGGAACTGTTTCTAACTTGTTTTACTACTTTACACTAGTACTATTTCTCTGAAGAAAATTCTCCTTCAATACCCTTCACCGGACTTTTGACCGAGCTGTCAAGTAGGTTCTCAAATGTTCCCGTTTTTGCATACTCGTCATATGTGTCGTCCTCTTAAACCCCTATCCATATCAAGACCTGCAGTACTAGATTTCAATCGCACCTTGATACCCAGATTCGCTGAGATCAGGAAGTCAAATCCGATACATTCCAATCGTGTTCTCAATCTGGATATATAGAGACTGCTAACACCGGTCACTGTTGTTTTGAAAACATGTCAGTACAACAGCACTGCCTTTAGCGAGCTGTGAAGAAGCCTTTAACGTGTAAAGGAAAAGAAAAATATTCCGGACCGCTTATGCTTCTTCTTGTTACTAGATAATGTTCGAGTAGGGAACCAGCAGAATAAAAGCTTTTCCAATCTGGCTAACGCTAGCCTATTGAGCATCCTTTTACAGGGATAACAAATAGTTACCAGGACATGCTTGCTGTTTCCAACCACTTAACTTCTACCTTCGACTATTAAACTTTCATAATCTTCAGATGTAACGGACCGCTCCCCTCTCTTCTCCTATTTCTATAGATATACATATGTATATCAAAATTTTGATATAATTTTACTCAAAAGAAAACTAAAATTTCAAGCGCAGCTCCTAAACGTTATGACTGCGTTCCCTTTAAAACTTAAATTCGATTAATTAATTCTCTACTATGGTTAAATAAAACTTTTTGTTGATCGGTTATTAAGATTTGTTTTCAAAATATATTAAATCTGTCCTACTGTGCATAGAAACAATTTTTAAAAAAAGTGTTCTTTTCCCCAAAATACCCAAAATTTCAATTTCAGTTTAAAGACATAAAATTTTCTTGCTTGATAAATATTTTGTTTCACCTTTGTTTTTCTTAAACCTAAAAAAGTAAAATTAATATTTAAAATTAAATGAATTTTTTTTATCTCAAACATAACAAGGTTTAATATTAACTTTATCTTTGATATTTTTACTCCAACATTTAATTTTTCATTTTAATTGGGCTCAAGTTTATTTTTAACAAAACAAAAAAAAATTTTAAAAATAAGTATGTAATTGAAAATTTTCATTAAGTTATAGGTATATTCGATTACAAAATTTAATTTTCAGTAAAATCTCAAATGCAACATAAGTGGCCAATTTTGTACAATTAAATAAGCAATAAAGCCTCATATAAAATCGTATGTTACCAGACTTTTTTTTTTGCTTTTAACGCTGTTTTCTTTAATAGAAAATTTCCGGTATATGAGCCAAAAATATTAAACAAAATATATTTTAATGGTAAATTTAGTTTTAAGTTTTTTAGTTTTTTTTAAAGTTTAATTGGTTCTTATCATTTCATGCCTTTTCTTCTCGTACTAATTAAAATAATAAAACTTACATGTCTTTATAAAATTTTTTAATTGTTTAAAAAAATATATAAAAATACATGTTTGTAACAAAAATTAACAAAACATCTCAATGTTTGCCTATTTTTTTAATCAAATATATATATATTTTTTGTTTCTTTTAATTCTTTATCACTTTATAAAAAAAAAAAATTGTAAAATATGATTTTTTAATGTACGTAAAAATTTTATTACACAACAACTACTACTACATCATCTATCAACTACAAAAACAACAATTTCATAACAAAAATTAATAAAAAAAAATAAAAAATTGTGCCTCTTTTGACAAATTTAAATGTTTACAAACAGACTGCTCATCAAGCTTATAAGGTATTAAAAACAAATTCAATTACCTGTTTATCATTATAAATTAAAGCATTTTATCAGTTCATTATGATTTTTTTTAAATAATCATATGGTTTTCTTTATGATTTGTACTTTTTTAAGTTGCTGCTTTTTCATGCCTTTTTTAGAATTTTGGCTCATTATTTAGGTCTAAACAAAAATGTTTTTTTTTTGGTAGTGTTTGGGTACAAATAAAATTTAAACTTTTAAACCCAAATATTGGGAATATTGCATTTTAATACTACTTAGTCATAAACGCATAAAATCCTTTACACTGTATACAAACATTCATATAATATTTTATTATTATTCTATTTATATGGTTTGTTGTAGGTTAAGTTTGTCTATATGCATTTCATTGTAGACTTATTATAATGTTTTCTTGTGAAAAGAAATAATTTGTTTCTTAAAAAGAATAAAAACTGCCAAAGAAGGGCAACCTTAAAACAAGGAAATAAGAAATAATTTGTTTCTTAAAAAATATAAAAACTGCCAAAGAAGGGCAACTAAAAAAAAGAAATAGCTATGTATCAGTTATTCACAGCAAATGAATGCCTACACAACAAATTACTTGTAAGCAACACTGGTTAATACAAAAAATCTGGCAAGCAAGAAGCTATCTTATAGTCTACACGAGAAAGAAGTTTGGAAATTTTTATGTTCGCATTTGTCAAAATCTGTTGCTAACACAAAAAATGACTGTGTGGACCGCAAATTTTAGTGTTAGAAAATAAGTTTGGAAATAAGTTTTCCAACACAGAGCTGAGCAATTATGTTAGGACACAAACTGTCAAATTACGTTGTTGTTGTTATACAAATTTGAGTAAAAAATAAAATATTGAGAAAAATAATAAAAATTTAAACAAGAATTATATAAAAACAAAATAAATTCATAAAGAAAGATTTTTAATAAAATAATTAGTGAAAAATAAATGAAAAAAAGGTTAATAAGAGTATATATCAAGCATTTTTTATTGATCATTACAGCAACCTCTCTCAACAAAAATTTTTAGTTTGTGTTTTTTCTCATTTACGTTTACCCCACTCTGAACACAAGCTTGAACACAAAAAATTTTTGTGACGCCATTCTGCCGACGTTATTGCTTATATTCAGAAATAAAAAATGCACGTCTAGCCCCAGCATATAGTTTGCTGGCAGCGCTACCGAGCTCAATTGCTATTCATTAATGCCTGATAAAAGGTGTGTTCATTTACAGAAAATTATCAATTATTTTCGATAATTATTACTTGTAAGTGTTCACGTACACAAAAAATTAGCAGATGGAGAGCCAAAAAAAAGCGTAATATGTTTAGAAACAAAAATGTTTTTGTAATTTCTACTACACGATTTCCAATTGTATTTCAGAACTTTCTAATTGTATTTCAGAAATTTCTATTTCAATTTCAGAAATTTCTTATTCAATTTCAGAAATTTCTAATTCAATTTCAGAAATTTCTATTTCAATTTCAGAAATTTCTAATTCAATTTCAGAAATTTCTATTTCAATTTCAGAAAATTCTAATTCAATTTCAGAATTTTCTATTTGTATTTCAGAATTTTCTAATTGTATTTCAGAATTTTCCATTTGTATTTCAGAATTTTCCATTTGTATTTCAGAATTTTCCATTTGTATTTCAGAAATTTCTATTTGAATTTTAAATGGAAAATTCTGAAATACAAATAGAAATTTCTGAAATACAGATGGAAAATTCTGAAATACAATTAGAAAATTCTGAAATACAAATAGAAAATTCTGAAATACAAATAGAAATTTCTGAAATTGAATTAGAATTTTCTGAAATTGAAATAGAAATTTCTGAAATTGAATTAGAAATTTCTGAAATTGAAATAGAAATTTCTGAAATTGAATTAGAAATTTCTGAAATTGAATTAGAAATTTCTGAAATACAATTAGAAAGTTCTGAAATACAATTGGAAATGGTGTAGTAAAAATTTTATTATCATAAATTATTCAACCAGTCTTTCTGTCATTATGTTTTGAAAAAAAAAAATAAGTTTTAAATTTTTTAAGTTTACAATAACAAAATATATTTACGGATTTTTCGTTAAATGTAAATATTGTAAACCTTACTTAGTATCTTATTTAAACAACCAAATTTCTGTTTAATTTAAAAGTCTGTAAGGAAAGTTTCTGTAAACTTAATAAATAAATAAATAGCAAAAAATAATTAGCTGTGCTAGCGATGCCACCTTGTATTTTAATTCATCTTGGCCACTACAATAAATGTAAACAAAAACGCTTTGTAGCATAAAGAATACACAACATGAAGAAGAGAAAAAAAATAATCAGTTTATCAATTAAGTTTTTTTTGGGTCGAAAAAGCTTATAACCTCAGATTTACTCACCCTTTAAAGTAGGATTTAGGCTAAACAATTAAATTTAGTTATAAGCACAGTTAACGCTGTTCTATCTTATGTTATGGCTTTTTACGTTTATCCTTATGCTTTTTATGTCAAATTATGTATAATTGGTTCCAAATATTAACCCAAAATATACATAGAAGTTCAGTTAAACACGCTGTAAATTTTATTTTTATACTTTGGAAATATTGGAGTGGCATTAAAACTTTACATTAACATAAATACAAGCAAAGCGCACAATGATATTATAACCAACACATGCTTACATAAATTCACTTTATTAAAAAAAGTGTAAAACAAAAAAATAATTTTTGCACTTTTTTCATTAGATTTGTTTTATTTAGTAATAAATGTATTTACATATATGTGTATGGCTGTGGGTAATTTGAGCGTGTAAATATTTTTTTGCGTATGTATTTTACATTAATTTAAAAAATAAAATTGTTAAACATATCACATCATTTCATTTTTCATTTAAATTGTTTAAAAATATATTTTTAGATTGAAAAATTCTTTTAATTTTTTTTTTTTGGATTTTTTTGATTTAAATTTAAATATTTTTTTTTGGTTTTAGCTTGGCTTATGGCTTTAAATGTAGTAGCAAAAGAAATTTATAAGAAACATTTTTAATTTTTTACAAGTTTAGTATAAAAAAACTAATAGATTTTGTGATTTTCCAAATTTGCTACTTTCCACTTTATGCTGGGGAAATAGACCAAGTTTGGCGCTCGCTGTAAAGCCTGGAATTTGGTGCCTTACAATCCGGAAAATCCACCTTGCATACGTTTACGTCTGGAAGAGACTATTAAACCGCCCAAGGATGTTTCGAAAGTTCGTGACAAGAAATCTATACAAAAGTAAATTAAAGTTTTTAAAATCTTTTAAAAATTTTGGGTTTAACTGACTTGTTTATTTGTCTTTTTAGCTGGGTTTCCCATCATGCCGATGTCAGAGTGAGTGATATCAGTTTGGACCTGACTATGAGTACAGTAGTTGGTCTCGCAGATTTAGCGGAAGACGAAGTTATATCATCAAATATTTTGCCATTAAATGTAAGGGTTTAAATAAAAAATTGTTTAAATTTGTTAAAAAAAAAAGATAAAATTTTTCACAATAAAAATTCCTGTTTTATAGGGTTTGTTGCAGGTTAAGTTTGTCTATATGCAATTCTTACGCCATATCATCAGTAGACTTCAACCAAATTAAAAAAAAAAACTCGTGAATATTTTCTGCTTTTATATAATAATTTCAATAAACTGGTTGAGAATTACTATTTAATGAACCTTTAAAAGTTCCTTTAAAACCCAAAAAAAACATTTTTTGCCATTGAAATTTAATCCTTAAAAAAATTGTTATAAAATGAAAAGGTTTTATTTTCAGCAGCCCTTCTATTATATTAGTAATAACTAATGGTTATTCAAATAAAAAAAATAAAAACAGCTAATGGCAAAAAATGGTTTGTTCGGGTTTCAAAGGAGTTTGTTGTTTTTAATTAAATTCTCAATAAGTTTATGAAAATTATTACATAAAAGCAGAAAAATATTCATAAGTTTTTTTAAGAATTCGGTTGAAGTCTAATGAATTGGTGTAAAAACCAGTGAAATGCATAAGGACAAAATTATTTTTAAAAATTTTTCATAAAACTTGTTAAAAGAAATAAGCAAAATTTTTATTCATGAGCAATTTATTTCGATTTAGGTAACTGTTGAAAATGTGCGCATAAATTTAATTGAAGATCGGCCACCTGTTAATATTACCTCACCGGGACCAGTGCCCATTAACTTGGTCATTGGTCGCATGCATTTGAAACGTGATAAAACTGGTTTAATACATATTCAGCCAATAGGTAATGATTTTTTCACTCTAAAAATACATAATTGCCTTATTACGAACATAATACACCTTTCAGAAACAAATCTAAATGATGCTGGCATGACCAACTATCCCTTAACGGCAGCCATGTTAAGACCACCCGCTCCAAGTCAACGTGATAAGGAACGTGATCGTGAAGTACTTTCTTTGCAATTAATAATGCAACAAATAAAAATGGACAATGACAATTTGCGAAAACAATTGCAAAATGCCAAAGAAACTTCAGAAACTTTTAAGTGAGTTTAATCCTTAAACTTAATTTGCTTAAAAGTGTTTTATTCAAATAAAATTGTTTTAAAAAATCTTTTAAGGCTTAAAACCAAACAAGACACTGATGTTTTACGTTCCTATTTGAAAGCTGCTCAAGATGATATATCTATACTGTTAGAAGAGAAAAAGGCTTTACTCGATACCATACGTTCCTTACAGGTATGTTTTTTTGTTGTTTTTTAATTTTTTTGAATCAAGTTAAATGTTTAATTTTAACTGATAATTGTTTTTGTTAATGTTTTTCTTTAATACTAACACTTGGCTCTCTACACTTGTTGTTATTTCAATGTTACTGTGTTTCTTTTATTGTTGTTTAAATTAATTGCAACAAACTTTAAAATTAAATTGTTTTTTTAATTAAAAAAAATATTTTTCTGTTTTTGGTAAATAAAAAGTCTAAACTAAATACACACAACACAAACGAAAGGAATAAAGGTTCGATGTTATTTATTATTTAATGCTTAGAATTCATGCTTTATTTTAAAGAAGGTGGGCACTGCCTATGAGAGTAGCGTGATCATGCATGATCGTAAATAATTGTTTTTCTTACTGCATGCATAAGCATGAGTCCGTAGAAGGAGATCTTGCATGATTAGTATGTATGTAAGCGTGCAATATTATTGAAAAAGACTCACGACTTCATATCTTGTCATATTAACTTTCACAGTTGCACTTATGTACATATTTTATCTTTCATTGTTTTTTTTTAACTTGTATACAATTTTTTATTTCGTTTATACTGCTTAAGCAATTTTTACATCTCCTAAGCTATGCACCATATTGAAGCTTTTAGTAACATACGATAACATATTCACTTTGGTATAACCACTTTTCACAAAAAACAGCAACAAAATTATTTTAGGTGTTACTTTCTCATTCTATGCCAAAAACCATTAAATTTTGTACAAGTGTAAAAGTAACTGATTTAATAACCTAATAGTCACACAGTGAGTCGACTATTATCAGCTTAAAAGCTTGGATACCTTAACAATGGATTCAAATTAACTCCACTTTGTTCTTAGATAAGCTATAAAATATCAGCGCAAGAAAGCAAAGCTTTTCTTTACTTAGAGCCCCAAAGATAAAAAATATTTTAAGAACGGCTTAAAATAATATTAATGGTATTCAAATATTTGAAAACAATCGTTTTTTTATTTTTCCAAAAAGAACGTATCTGTTATTGTTAAAAACAAAGATTCCAACCTCGTAAAAATTGTGTTTTAACTTTTTATCATGTTTTTTTTCTTACTTACTTGAAGAATGTGTGTGTAATACATAGTAATGTGAATATGTTTATAAGATTTTGTTAAAAATAAAATAAATTTAAAATTAAAACAATTTCAAAGTTATTTAGGATTGATCCAAACTTATTTTTTTTATGAGGGAAATAGAAAATCAAAACAGTTGATAACGAAAATGGTTTGTTGGGTTCTTGAAAAAGTTTATTATGACTTAAACCTACAAAAAACCCTATAAATAAATATAAAACTGTTTGAAACTATTTTTTTATTGATGTCCGGAAAAGTCCGGGGGGTTATTATGTAATTCGATTCGAATCGGAAAGGCTTTGGAAAGGAATTTTCTATTCGAAAGGCAAATCGTATTATCTAATACTTTTAAGAAATTAAGAGCAGGAGAAGAAGGAAATCTAAGAAGAATTAAAGCAGACTTACCAAATCTTAAAAGTATAAGATAATACGATTTGCCTTTCGAATAGAAAATGCCTTTCGAAAACCTTTCGATTTGAATCGAATTACATAATAACCCCCGGCTTTTTTGCGCTGGCTGTCCTCTTTTTTTGAATTTGGAGATAACAACCCTATACATAAGTAGCTATGATGACTCGAATAGTTTTCCTTTTCTTCTTTTACCAAATTTTTCCATTAAAAAGGTTGAAAAAATCCAAATTAGTTTAATCCATTTTGGTCATTTGGCGGAAACGTCTATTAACATACATACATACATACAATTATACATACTTGGATACATACATACATATGTACATATTATTGCAATTTACTAAATCACCTATAAAACAAATATATCCGCACTTTTTTATAATGGAAGTTCTTAAGTTAAATAGCTTTTTAAAATAATAAACCACAACCTTAAAAGTTATTTTCCGTTATTTTCTTTTTTATTCAGCTCCAAGTGACATCTATGACTATGAACAGTAAGAAAAATGAGGGCAATAACAGGTAGCATAACTGTATGGATTGTATACAATGTTGTGGTGAAAATAATAACACATAGAATATAAACAATATTTTTTAAAAACTCAAGAAAATAATTCTAAACGGAAAATCAAAAAATAATAAAAATCAAAAACATTGTAAAGTAAATCATAACTTCTTGTCAACATTTTGTATAAAATTTATTACTTACAACTACTTTGCGTCTAAAAAAAAACTAAGTATTATTTTATAAAACACTATTATTACATTTGCTACAAAAAAAAAGCTACTTCGAATTTTTATAAAATTTGAACATGTCACAAATGTCATGTCATTCTGATCGGAATGTAAAGTTGGTGCTTGTATATGGCATTAAATATTATTTTTTATAAAACTACTTAAAATTACTTAATGATTAGAAATATCTTAATATAAAATGCTCTTACTATAAGATTTTTAAAATGACGCACTGTGCGTTGTTTCCACAGAATGAATAGACAGCAGTAGAGGGCGTTGTCCACGTCAACTGTGCAAATATTTATTTAAAATAATTTTTATTTCAGCGTAGAAAACACAATAGAGTCTTAGAAAATACTAAAATATTTAACGCAGCACCTCCACCTAACAATTTTTATTGCTGATCACAAGCAATAACGCGGACAGAATAGCGGCACAGCTATTGCGAATTGATCTGAGTGGAGAACACGTCAAAAAGCAATATCTCGTTTTCTTCACTTTTTTATTAAATAGAATGTTTTTTTATAAAAAAAATTAATATTTTATTAATTTTTTTTTAATATTTCTACCAATTGCAAAAATAATAAACTAAAATGGTAGAAAGACTTAAATGACAGATAATTTCTAGGCAATATGTATTTGCTAAGGCGTTTGCTGAAGCAATCACTGTGCAATTGATTGCTTCATATGACAATTTGCTGTCTACACATCGCAATTTGTGTAAAAGCAATCGAATTTGACAATTGTCACAAGGAATATTTCTACTTGGAAACCCCGAGTTATTTAAGTTAACATTATTTATAATAACCCTGAAAATAAACAAAAAAAAATAATTAAGCCTGAAAAAACATGCACGGACTTTTCTAACCATTTTGCAAAGAGCGACATCTAGTGAAAATTCTATATACTACCGCATACATACGTTAATAAGTGTAAAATAATTTTTTATTTTAAATTTTTAATAATTCTTAACTCAACATTAGCATTTTCCAATCTTAAACTAATATTGTTTCCTTTTCTGGCAGAAATAATTCCCTATTCTGCCCTCATTTCTGTTTTCTTTTTAAAAAAGTCAATGTTGTTATCGAGTCATATGTTCTCTAATAATGTTGCCCTTAAAGAACGAAAGAATCCTACATGTTTAAAGTTTAAAGGTTACTAACTGCTTTGAAGTTTAAAAAATTAACTTCGTAAAAAAATAAAATGGAAGCAAAAAACGAATTTTCATTTAAAAATATTGACATTTTACTATTTTTTGGAGTTGTCTTCCTTATCAGATGAAGGGGGTAAACTGATTGAAATGCTAACTGGGCGAATACTTGCACTATTATGGTCACTGAAAATTAACTATTTTGTAAGGGTCCAAGTAGTTTTAAAATGTGCTACAAAATAAAAAGGGAAAACTTTTTCTTATAAAAAAAAGCTTCTTTCTGATCCCTAAATAAAATTTTAATATATATTTTTATCAAACTTTTCAATTCCGCTATTGCTATTAATTTTCAACCATTTATTGCCTACAACCTCTTGCCTCAATAATAAGAATTAAAGAAAAAAATTATCGCGGTCTTAGAAAACGGAGTAATCATTAAAAATATTAATTTTACTAAAATTTCTACCAAGTGTTTTTTTTAATTTTTTTTTATATGCAAACGCACTGTGCGACGCCTTAAAGTATGCATGCTCGTTAAAAACCAAATAACTGAACATCTTAATAAAATTTTTCTTATGTACTGTTAAGTGCTCCAAGCCACAAAATATTTAAAGACTATTTAACTTTTCGTAGCTGAAACACTTAAAAATTAATTTAAGCAAAATTTAAATACAATATGCAATAACATTTAAATTAAAAATAAAAAATTAATTCGAAAATACTTCAATGTAGTTGTTTGTACTACATATAAATAAACCTAAAAAAACATATGTTAAACCATTTAACTTAAAATAGTTTTATTAAAATGCTTTATTTAAAATAAAACTTTATCTATGTTGTTAAATAAGACTGAAACTTAAGAACATGTAATGCAGACAATTTTAATGTTTTCCTTAAACAACTAGTTAAAATAAAATTTATTAAAAATTTGTTAAAAGCTCAATTAAAATAATTTTTTATATCAACTTTTAAATAAGTTTAAAATAATAAAAAAAAGCTTTACTTTATTTTTGTTTTCTAATCATTGGTTAAATTGTAATATAATAAATTAACGCATTGTTGTGATTCATAATTCATATCAAAAAATGATTTAAAAATATCTAAAATTAAAATAGCTTATTCTAAAAATATTTAGCAAAAATAATTGTAAAAATATTCAATATTAAAAACTTGGCCAAATTAATTGTATAATTAAAAGTAATTATTATTAAACGGTTTTTACTTTGTATTTAAAAGTATTATTTTTTTTAAATGGTTTGTTTTATTTAATTATATTTTTTTGCGTATAAGAAACAAAACTTAAATGCCAGTGTTTCTTCGTTAAAAAGATATTTGTTATAATATATGTAAACAACTGATTTTTGCCTTATAACTATCTTGAAATTGCAAACCTTTTAATAATATTTTTTTGAACTTTAAGGTTAGAAAATTGTTTTAATTTTTTGTTATATAAGTTCTACATTCAAACAATTTTTTTAGTTTTTATTTTTAATTAAAAAAAATTAAGTACTTACTATTTACAGGACATTTTCGTTTAATATTCTTTTTACTAATAAATTCACTTTTTTATACAAAATTTTAAATTTTTTAGAACTTCTAAACTGTAAATATTTTCTTTTAAATAATTTATTTAATGGAAAATAAAATCTACTGACTATCTACAAATTTTAATTGAAAAAAAAACCGAAGAAAACTTAAATATAACTTTAACTATAAAATTAACAAAAAATCGTCTTCATTGTGGCTTACAAACGTAATTGTCTTTCCATTGTTAAAATAAATAAAATAATTAAAAATATAAACAACTATTTACCTATATTAAAACATAATTGAAACTAAAATATATAAAGTTATTACCTTAAATTTAAAACATACACACATTTATACAATACAAATATTCATGTCAAATCTTTTTTACGTTATGTCCTTTTAAAGATTTTTAATATATTAATGCAAAAAAAGCAGTGTTGAAACTTAGTGAAAATTTTTATAAAAAAAGGCAAACATAAACATAATGCTCAACAGTTAGTAGAACGGACAAGAAGAAAAAGAAGATCATTAATGGCCTACGGGTAACATGATTTCCGAGAATTTGATTTTTTTACTATGTGTGTGTTACTTGAAAGAACAATACAACATAAACCTGGGATTTTGTTGTTGTTTAATAATAATAAGTATATAATACTGAATAAACTTTGTGTATTTGGGTTTTCGCTGGCGTTCGTGTAGTGTAAATGTAAAACCCGATTACTCTTCGGGCTACAGGGACCTACTTGGCCATCGTTGAAGAAGATAAGCTAAACGTACAATGTTGCCAATAAATTTTAATATTTACTACATTTTTTTGACAATAGCTACAATAAAAACAAAAGTTTCTAGATTTTCTAAACAAATGTACCTTTTACATACTTACCTACAAGCATATGTACATACAGCAAACTGAAACTGGTTGCGCCTTTTTAACACAACTTATGTTTCGACGTGAATTCCAATATTTTTTAATTTAAAACTATTTTAATTTATTTAAATCATATATGTGTAAACCATTAAAAAAAAAATACAGAATTTATAAATAATAGTAAATTACAAAAGTTTTTAAAACAAACCAAAAACCAAAATATATAAAAAAACGTATGTAGTTAGGTCAAACGAAATAATTTGTACATTTTTAAACTTATAAGCAAAAAATTAATAAAAATTTTTAAATTAAATTCAAACCATTTAAAATATAATATATATCGCAATTGAATATTTTATTAAAAATCATATTTACATTTAAACTCAAAATAAAATAAACAATCTACAAATTTTGCCATACAATAAGAAAAAATCTCTTAAAAAAATATAAAAAGTAAATTCGTATAAAATTTTTATTCAAAAGTTAAAAAAAATATTAATTATATCGTTATACATATAGAAAGTCCCTAAATCATATCTAAAAAAAATTGAGTTAGGGGCTTTCCATATTAAGTTAACGATATATTATATCAAGGTTAAACAAATACAAATGATTTATGTATGTATAACAGTTTTAATAAATTATAAAAAGAAAATTTTAATTGTTGTTGTTCTATTTAATAAAAAAATTTTAGGTACTATTTATGAAAATTTAAATGTGTATTTATTATATCTAATATATTATGAAAATCAAACAAATAATAAAACTTACATTTATTGAAAATAAAGAAAATAATTAAATTACTAATTGATGAAGTTCAAAAAATGGTATAAGCTTTTTTTGTTAAATAACGAATGAAGTTCTTACATATATATGCAATACAACCCTGTAACTTAGCTAAAATTGCTATTTCCTGTATTATAAATATTAAACCAGGTAATTTTGCCCAATTCTCCTTAGTTTTTTGCAATAAGTATCTGGAACTTTTTAAATTTTAATATTTAAACAAATTATTTAATTAATTAAATTTATTCTACATCCTTAAATATATATATAAATTTTTACTGATTTTTCTAATCTCTGCTAAGGGCCAATTGTACCAATGGCAACACTTTTATAGATGATAAATCCGCCAATATTGCTTCAATGCTATCCAGAGATGTAACTTGCATTATGCTCTCTTTACGAAATGATAATATTATAATGGCAAATATGGATAAAATATCTAAACTATCAAAACCCAATATCTGTAAGAAAAAGATATTAATGATAAAGAAATTTTTTTCTTAAAAAATGCAAACACTTACCAAATCCCATAGAACTAGTAATTGATCGGGTGGCAGGTGACCACTAAATGCCCTCATCAACCATTTGAAGACAACACGAATGCTAAGATTATAAAGAAAATATTAAAAAAAATTATAAGCAAATTTGAAAAGTGTGCAATTTTTAGTACAAATTCTAAAAATATGTTAAATTTAAGCAAAGAAAGAGCAACTACCAATCGAATCACAATTTTCTTTAGAGGTAATTTTATTCCTTCCGTACGTCTTGCTAGCTTTCCATGTCTAATTAAACAAAATTCGGCACAGGTAAGTATTGTGGTATTCAGGCATGTTTCTTATTGTACTTTGAATTTAAAATCACTTTAGTTTAAATTATTGTCTGCAGTAGTTAATTTTTTTAAACTTATTTTTGTTTTGTTTTCGAACATTAAACTGAAAATCGCAACTTTTGCAGAACATCCAAAATAAAAAGTTTGTGTTAAAATGAAATTCAAAATATGCCTGATAGAGACGTAGCCGTTTAGAAAAAGTTATGAATGATTTTATGATTATTCACGATTTCACTTATGTAGTCGTTATTTCGAAGATAGTTTCAAGTTAATATGTTTAAACCCAGCGAGCTTTGCAATCTTTCTTTTGCCGGAATATTTTAAGAAAATCTTACAGATAAAATAGATGAGGCTTCGCAGATTTCCGCTTATACTTTTTACACCATCATAACTGTTTTTCAATGACAATTGCAATTGATATACATATTTTTGATAGATGGTAGAGAAGTTAGTACGTTATTTGCGAATTCCATTGAAGAATTACGAAAACGAATTATGACCTATCTCTCAAGTAAGCATTAAAATACATCCTATACGCCTACCTACCAAAAAGCGTTCAAACAGCTTCCACAGATTGCGATGCCCGGTTCACAGCCAACACTAAACCCGAAACCTCAAGGGTCATATCCCACTCGTATAAACGTTTTGATGGAGAAAATAAATCGTGGGGTTTGCGCAACGGAATTGATTTCAAAATGTTACCAAGAACAATTCCAGAGCTATTGAGGGATAATATCACTTTTTGGCTCCGAAGCAACTTCCGACGGTGGTAGCCTTAGCCCAGACGAAGTTTGAAAATGTAAACAAAACCCACGTTAATCTTTTAAAACATACGTTTTAGAAATGCAAAACATTATGCACATCATGTGGGCGAATTGAGTTGTATATCCGGCGTTCCGAACTTAAACCCCTCAAATAATAACAAAGAAAAAAAAAAGACTTGGAAATAACGTTAAAACAGTAACCAACCTGACATAAACCGCGAACAACAAAATAACGACTAGTTCAGTTTAGATTTTGACGTCAAGCTTTACATAATTGAAGAAGTTCTTCTTTGGCTGGATTTCTTAATAGAAATGACGACTAGGAGTTGAATACCTTGGTGTGTTTAGGCGAGCCAACATTTAATACTTTAAGCCGAAAAGACCAATCGTCTATGATCTTTTTTGCTTAGGATTTAAAAAAGAACTTTATCTAAGAGATTTTATTGATTAACTTAAAGGTAAATCTATTGATTATTAAGGTAGTGACGGGCCTGCATGATAGGTAATATACCTTGGCGGCATTCCCTTAAATAGAAAGAGCCTTTAACAGTGTGAAGATAGATGCAATATATGAAGCTCTGAGGTGCCTACAAGTCAAAGAGTTTTTAAACAAATGAATTCTTAAGAACAGGATTTTCAACTCTAGGCTCTTCTATATATGTTCAGGAAGTTCAGAGATTTTGGCTCCTAACGGCCAACAGTATGTTGAGAATGTTTAATGCTAAAGAGAGAAAGATTTTTGCACATGCCGACGATGTGTTCCTTCTGGTCAGGGAATGGGTTGAGCGTCAATCCTGGCAAAAGGGAACTAGTTCGCTTCACAAGGAAGTTCATGTTTGGGGCTGTTGAAGGTAGCGTAGAAAAATATTATGGAAGAGAAGAACACAAACAAGGAGGAGCCTTTACGCCTACTGTACATGAAAAAATTCTACAGAAGAGCTGGGACTTGTCACCGAAGGTGGAAAATTTATTTTCCACAATGCTCAATATCACTTAACTCAAAGTATTATGGCATCAGTTTCCGTACTCAATTTTATAGCGCCCGCTTCATAATTTACGGAAACCGCACCAAAATGTGGTTCGATTCAATTTTATTTAAAATCAACTATTTGTGCCAAAGTTTTCTTTCGAAAGTCTCCTAAAACCTACAAGCATTTTTACAGGTGATTGTACTAAGAAGAGTAGATAAAAGTCGGCCGTGACCATAACTTTTTTATTTAATTAACTTACGGTTGTATTTGTAGCTCCCGAAAGTGTGACCATAATTGCGGCTCATGAGTCTGCAGGAGTTTTTCAAAAAGGAGACAAATGCTGACAATACCCTAAAAAAGATTTATTTCAGAAAGCATTTTGTCACCTTAAATTAGAAATGGTGTATTTTATACTCAAAAGTACAAGGTGGGCCAAAAGAAGTTGTCCGATGTATGCGATTCGTGTGGCGGGCGACAAGCAGCAGCTGATACACGAGTTGAGCTTTGTACGGGAACACCCGCAGGTCTTAAACCAAAATTCACCTTAGGGACGACCGGCTGATGGCTAATTGCGAGGAACGGCGTCTGGTCGATATTTCTGGCGACAGCTAGACATCCTCACCAACAGCGGCGATATTCTCGGTAGAACAGGCACCCCGGAGCTGGCCACTCTTGGCAGCGTCTCGTGCGGTCCAATTCCCTTCAAGGTTGGTGGCCAAACGGCACAATGTTTGCGCAGTCAGTGCCGGACGACCGGGAATTCGCGCTGCGACAATACCACAGACGAATTGTACCGCAAAAAATACACTATTAATCTGCGTTCTTGGGGAGTGTATCACTCCATGGCTTGTTCACTTGTATTTTATATCTGTCTAGTTCACAAATGTCAAAACAGATTTGGCATCGGTCGCCATTGGCATCTGCCAATAGAGTGATTTCTTTTGGCTCACCTTGTATTGGAAAACGAAACATAAAATCTTACGAAATATATTATAAACAATCTTATTGGGTAATCATATATTGAGACTTAAAATTACCTGAGGATGAGTATTTATTGCCGTCAATCGATGGCAGTACCTAATGTAAAACGCTCGAAATGCAAAATATAAATTAACGGATGAGTCATAAAGATAGCAAAAAGGAGCAGCTGTAAGGAAAGATTTGAAAAATAAAAATTTTAGTAACATATTTTATTTAACACAAAACTATCTTTCTTACCGAACATACAAATACCATGAAATGGTACAACACCCGAAGGAGGAGCCTCATAATGTTTACCCTTCACCGGATAATGTTCGAACTGTATCATTTGAGCAATTTCCGTATCGCGCGAGAAACACAACATAACCTGATAGAGAACATCTTCGAAAACAAAATACTGATCATCATTAGAAGCGGTAAGTTGTATGTCTTTAAAAACCAATTTATCAACTATATGATCGGTAGCTAATACTGTATTTTTAAGCTTTTGCCAATGTTCAATGTCCTTAAAGAAAGTTCAGTATGTTATTAACATTAAAGTTTTTCCCCTTTTTTCAATTCAACTTACATAATCCTTAACATGGCTGCCTAGAACATAACCCCACAAAGCACCTCTATAGGAAGAAGGCGTATTACCTTTTCTTAGCAAATGTTGACAGAGAACGGCATGTTTTGAGTCCAGCACTCGTTGGCATTGTAAGTTAACATTAGCTGCACCGCCATACGATTCATTTCTCAACAGATCATTATAGTGGTTTCTCTGAAAATTATTAACACGTGCAATACATGTTCCAAGAAACTGTTGCAATTTAAATTGATATTAAGAAAACAAGATTTCGAGAAACGCATATTTTCCCATTAGATGGCGCTGTTTGTTCTTTGTAAGAGGGTGAGAGAGAGGGACAGAGAAGAAAGCATTTATCAAAACGCTACCGCAGTTCGCGTGACGTCTGTTGTAAAACATATTTTGCAAAACCTCATTTATATGCTCGGAATGTCGTTATCCTATTTTCTTTTATTTTAAATATTTTTAATATTTACCAATTCAAATAAATTTTTAACTGGCAGTGATATATGCGAAAATTCCCACTTCGGCAGCTGTCTAATAAATAATCAAAGAAGAAAGTAAAGAAAATCGAAAACTTAATATTTGATTTGTAAAAATATAAATTACTCCAACTCAGCTATTTCTAGGGGTTTAGTGGGTCCTTTTAAAGACAATAAGACATCTAGAATATCCTTTGGAGCATAAACCGGTCTGTAGTTGGCCAAATCTGTAAAAAAAAAACCTTAGTTAAACCAAATTTGTTTTAGAAAAATGTTTTAAACCTTATACCTATAGTATAATTACTCAATTCATCCCATTTACTTAGTAACTCTTCGCGATCTGTTGATATTCGGGGTTGACCCTGGCAGGCCATTTTTAACTCGGAACACATGGCATTTAAACTTTTACGCACACGCCGATCCCATTGCACGCCAGCACGTTTTAAATAGGCCAAAGGGTCATTCTAAAGAAAATTAAATAAAAAAAACCAACCTAAAATATAAAAGTTCCTTGTAATACCATGTTTATCTGAGATCCCTTGTCTTCCGGTTTCAAGGAACTGCGCACCAAATGAAATATTATGTTTCGTATGTCGGTCTCAATACCGGCATTTCGTATGGCATCTTCCAAAGTATTACACATATCATTACGATCCACGCTAGGGCTGCACACTAATTGCTTCAAAATAACACAAACAATATACACAAAGTATGAAAAAAATAAAGAAGAAGGAATCCCTTGTTTATGTATACCTGAACATTTTGATAAATTGGTTCATAGTTCTTTAAGGTTTTTATTGCATTAAATAACTTGGCAGCCGTATGATGAATACTGGCATCTTGGAGTTCTTCCATTTTTAATTTCTTCAATTTAATTTAAAGTTTAATTGATGTTTTTGTTTTTAATTTGAAAATATTCTGGATTTTCAAAAATTTTTATTTATTTTAATACAAAACAGTTTTATATGAAAGTTTCATTATCGATTAAACAAATTTGTCTTGAAATATTTTCTCTATGGTTTGAAAAGGAAAACACTTGTTAAAAACATACACCTTAAAAAGCTATATTGGTTTCATTATGAATTTGGTTTCCAAGCCAACAGATTTAAAATTTTGCTTAACAGGCAAACCATTAATGAGAGCGATAAGCTGATTGCTTCCAACCGTATAAATAACAGAAAAATTTCCCATTTTAAAACTAAACTAATCCGGCATCGCTTTACATTATTTGAAAAAAATGAAGAAAAAGAAACTGACAGCAGAAAGTAAAAACTTTTGTCGACCACCCGTTTCAGGGGTTTATTAAATCCCTAACACTTCACACAATGCTGTTGACTATTTTTATTTCATTCAAATGGTAAATGGAAATAAGAATGACGTTGATGTGTTTTCCTTTTGAGTGTGTGTGTATGTGTTCAGGAATTTTTAGCGTAAAAATATTTAATGATCAAATACAAAGAAAAATCCCATTTATCATGCAAATATTTACTCCTTGGTTTTGTTTACTTTTTTAAAGAATTTTTTTGTAGTTTCATAGATGGCAATCAATATATTCGATTTTCTAGCAAAAATCAATAATAATTGTGAGAAAATTTTTGGTGCATTTGGTTGCAAAAAATTAACCCCTTTTTTACTACCAACAAAAAAAGTCTGGTAAGTTCGAAATTTAGCTTTTTAAATTTTAAAATTATTAGTATTAAAAAAAATATAAGAATTTGCCACTACCTAGGTTATGATGGTAATGAGTTGTTATTACAAGGCAACATAGTTTTCAGTGATCATACCGTCTGTTTTTTTCAGAAGTTGTAAGATTACAACTCATTTATCAGCCGAACTTTATGTAGTTTTTTTTGAAGTTCTTTAACTTTAACAGTCTCAGTAAAAACACTTCAAATAAAAAATACTACTTGTTATTTTAAGAATTTTAAACCATACTTTTGCAGAGAATACATTGTAACAAGTTACTTTAGTGTAAGTTCTCACCTTGCCCAAAAGGTTGGGTTTACCACAGCAAATAAATACAAATTTAAACACATTTTAAATCCCGTGAATTTTTTGTTTGATTATTAAATATTTGACAAAATATTTCTGGCCGCCCACACCCCAACAAATTGGTCCATCGAACTGGATAAAAAGCCGAATATTTTGACAAATATTTTAATTTAAGCTATATCTGAAAACCCCCCCAACAGAATTATTACTCCCGTGGATATCAATCACTCCTGTAGAATTTTACCCCCCATTAAAGTATGCCAATTTTAAAAGGAGCTTCAAATCAGCCGCAAATTAAAACAAACCTGCATAGAAAAAAAGAAATACTTTTCTTTCATACTTGCTTGGATCACTGCTTGATGCTTTTATTCGGTCCTCTGACCGCGTGGTGGAATTCCAATCCTATTTCGAGGGAATCCCCGTTGATGCTCATTAAATGCACAGCTTGGAAGTGCAAAAAGATGAAATTGTTCGGTTGTGGTCGAACTTTAGAACATGCTATGACGACATTCTTAATCAGTTTAACAAAATTGAGGAAGAGGTCGAAATTGACTCTTAAGGCGCGTTTCTAGGGTTTTGAAAAATTTGGTTAAAGTCTCCTGATCGTTTGGTGTGAGAACTAATAAAATTCATATAGACAAACTTAAACCTACAAAAAACCCTGTAAATTATTAAGAAAAAGTAATTTAGTTCGTTTAATTTTCGCCAACACTGTACGTATGCAGATGTGTTGATGATGAGATACTAAAAGATTTATTGTATTTTTGGAGAGGTTGGTAGGTAAATGTTATCAATAAGAAATTCCTTTACTAATACTTAAAATAAATACAATTAACAAAATATAATATTTTAGATATTAAAAATTTCAAAATTATGTGTTTTAGTTTATTAATGAGACTCAACCACAGTGGAAGTGATTTGTGATTAGAGAAAAATTAAAAAAGAAATAAGGAAAGAAAGTGGTGAACGGAAGTTTAAAACATAACAAAAAGAACTTACAAGCCAAAATGGTAAAATTACAAAATAATTATAATTATTTTTTAACCAAAAATTTAAGTACCGTGAAATAACTCCCAAATGAAATAACTCCCAATGGAAAAAATGAAATAACTCCCAAATGAAATAACTCCCAACGAAAATGAAATAACTCCCAACGGTAAAAATGAAATAACTCCCAATGTTTGGGAGTTATTTCATAAATGTCACAAAAAAAAAGAAATAACTCCCAAATGAAATAACTCCCAACAAAAATGAAATAACCCCAAATTACAAAAAAAATAATTGTTTTATGAAATAAGTCCCAACGGAAATGAAATAGCGTCCAGCAATAATGAAATAACTCCCAACGAAAATGAAATAACTCCCAATCAAAATATATATAACGCGAAAACCTTTTGTATCCACAAATTAGATGTTACTAACGTAAAATTATTTTCTAAACAAGCAAACCAAATGACTGCCGGCCTCCGTCTGGACGCAGGATAAGTTAACTCTCGTGGATCGAACCACTGGCTTCGTTACAGCTTAAAGACAGGCGCGTGGACTTGAGGTACCTTTTTGGTTAAATAATTTTTTAATAAAAAAAGAGTTATTTAGATAGCCGGCCTTCGGCCGGGCGCAGGGAAAAAAACTCCAGTGGATTCGATCCGCCGGCTTCGCAGTAGCCTTCGGCCGGGCAATAGACTTTAAGCTTTACTGCTTTCCATATAAAGCTTCGCCAAATAAAACATGAATCTTATGACACTTTAGTTATGAAGCTGCAAATACTTCCGATGCACTACAGTTTAAAGTATATTCCCTGGCCGAAGGCTACTGCGAAGCCGGCGGATCGAATCCACTGGAGTTTTTTTTCCTTGCGCCCGGCCGAAGGCCGGCTATATACCCACGGTTTTAAAACCCCAAAATTTTTAAATAAATGTCACCTTTTATACTAGCGTGATTAAATTTTTTTAAATGCTCTGGTATATACACTTGCTTTTAGTAAAATGAAATAACTCCCAATAAAAATGAAATAACTCCCAACAAAAATGAAATAACTTCCAATGATAGAAAATGAAATAACTCCCAACAAAATTTCATTGGGAATTATTTCATTTGGGAGTTATTTCATTATGAAATAACTCCCAATAAAAAATAATGAAATAACTCCCCACGCATTGGGAGTTATTTCATTATGAAATAACTCCCTATTTGTATGGAAAAAAATTGGGAGTTATTTAATTTTTTCATTGGGAGTTATTTCATGGTACCAAAATTTTATACATACATATGTATGTATTTGTGTATGAAGATATATTTGTATAAATCGTACAAGTTATTCAAAATTAAGTCTTATATTATTAGGAGGAGGATGAGAAAATGGATATAATGCGTAGGGCATTTCAAATGTTTGATACACCAAAAACCGGTTTTATTGAGTGTCAGCGTCTAAAAACCATTCTTAATAGCATGGGACAAATGTTCGAAGAAAGAGAACTACAGGAGTTAATCGATGAAAATGATCCTACGAATACTGGTAAAGTAAACTTTGATGGATTTTGTAATATTGCCGCTCATTTTCTTGAGGAAGAAGATGCCGAGGCCATACAGAAAGAGCTGAAAGAAGCCTTTCGCCTTTACGATCGTGAGGGGAATGGTTATATAACAACATCTACATTAAAAGAAATTCTAGCAGCTTTAGATGATAAGCTGTCATCAAGTGATTTAGACGGCATAACAGCGGAAATTGATACAGATGGTTCGGGTACTGTGGATTTTGATGGTAGATTGTTGTTTTTTTTAATTAAATTAAGGTTGAAGTGAATTTTTTATTTAATTTGAAACATTTTTTTCTTTCTTTTTCTTAGAATTTATGGAAATGATGACGGGTGATTGAATTAAAAAATGTATGTATGAATGTAAAGTAGATGAAAGATTTTCGTAAATAAAATAATTTTATTAAAATTATTATTAAATAAACAAAACATAAATTATTTTGAAGATAATAAATATATTAACACACACATTTTCATAATATAAAATAATATGTTGGGATCTTATCTAAATTCAATAAATAAAAAAAAAATTAAAAAATATTTTTTATTATGGACTAATGCCAAGTAAAACTTAATTCAAGAAAAAATACTGCATTTACATTAACGAATTTTATCGCATAAGTTACGTGTGTACCTAGATACATATATGTACGTATAACATTTTAAAAAGGTGTTTAATTTAATAACAGGACTCTGTGAAATTCTACTAGAAGTTTAAGCATACGACACTTTAAGATTGTCTTAGCATTCAAACAAAGCATAATTTAGAGCTGTAAATACATGCAATTAAAGTTGGCTATATCCTCAGATTTTATGAGAAGAACAAAAAAACACGCTGAAAACGAGTCCTCTTAAAGCACATTTTAATTTCTTATTGGCTATAGGTATTTTAAACAAAATCAGAGTTAAAGAATTTCAATGTGTAAACACGAGTGCAACTTTAAACTAATCAAAATTAAGGCCTTTTGCTAATCGGGGTGCCTGGTGGCAGATTTTGACACAAAGTTTTATTAAAAGCATTGAGCAATAGAATAAAAATGCGGACTTTATTTTTTGTTTAAGAGTTTGACATCCAAATGTCTTCAGATGTCGAGTTGAATACACTGTTCAAAACGAAGTCTTGTGTTCTGCGCCACACGCTACAGTAAACTTGGTTTTATTGAGCTGATTTATCGACGAATATTTTCCTTCAAAGCAACAATAGGTTGTGGACTGTCATTATAAACCCTCTGTTTGAGGCAGCCCTATTAAAAAATCCATGTGAGTTAGATCGGGCGACCTCAGTGCCCATGGGATGCTGAAGCGACTGATTAGTTTTGGGGGGAATTTTCCCGAAGCAAGTTCATCGAAGTTCTGGCTGTGTGTGCAGTCGCCTCAATCTGTTAAAACCACGTGCGTGAGAAGTACAATTAATGAGCTCGCAGATTTGGCAAAAAGAATTACGCAATCATGCTTCGATAATTTTCAATGTTGACATTCGTCGCCTGGCATCTAGAAATTTTGAAAAAAGTGGTCCAATTATCTTATGCGTGGATAAGCGGCACCAAACAGTTGCCCTGGGCCAATGCAATAGTTTGGGATGTTTCAGTCGAGGGTTGTGGGTTTATGGACCCCAGTAATGGCAGTTTTGCTTGTTGACGTCGCCGTTTAAGTGTAATTGGGCATCGTCGTTTCAAAAAATAGGATTTACAGGGCGAAAACGCTCCAACATCGTCTCACAAAAATGTTTGCGTAAATCGAATTTATTTATTTTCCGTTCTTGAACGATTTGAATTTTAAAAGGATGGAACTTCAGATTTTTTTTTTTAATTTTATGAATAATCGCTGTTGGAAGTCCCGGTGAGGCTGCTCTTTTCCGTATTGAAAGTCCCGGATTTTTACGTAAACTGCTTTCAACCAGTTTAATGTTACCGGGAATCCTTAAAAATTGACTGGGCCTGGCCGTGGGACATTCACAGCCGTAGCAGTTGCGCAGAGTCTCTGTATCCTTGAATGAATAAAATTTACACTCGGTCCATCACGCACTCGCCGAATACCGAACTTCTAACAAAACTGTCGACGAGCAATTCGTAAGAATTATTACTCTTAAAAAAATGCCTCCACAGCGAACGCGCGATGCTCACTCGACCACTGCGACATCGTGATTGACAAATCTGCAAAATCGATAATTCCAACGACGGCATTCTCCCTCCGCACTGTTTATTACTTTTTGAAATAATCGTATTAAAAAATATAAATTTGCCACCAGGCACCCTGTACCATATAAAGGAAAGCCTTTTATATTCCAAATATTAAAAAAAGCTGTTTATTGCACTAGTTTTGAACATGTTTATTTATTTATCTTCCTTTATTTATTACATTTTTTTTTTACTTTTTTTTATTTATTAAGAAAATGTAATATTAATTTATATGCTTAGGAGCAATTTACTAACGACTTAAACAATTAAAAAAATGGTTGCCTGAAAGGTTTATTTTTTCAAAGAAGTTTTAACAATTTACTAATTAACTAAAATTATAACTTACAAACTATGTTTGATTGTTTTTATATTAACTTGAATTCTTTTTATTAAATTAAAATTGGACCCAAAATTGTCTATCTTGTGTCAAGCAGTTCCATTAGGTAATTGCATTTCAACATCCGGTGGTGTTTGAGGTTGTATCTATTTACAGGAAAATTTATAAAAAATATTAATCGATAGACTTTTTCTTTTTAATTAATAAAAAAGATAATAAACATGCATAATAAAAAGAAATCCCAGTTTTTAGACATAAATTAATTAATGAATATTGCTTGATTAAAGTAATTTAATGTTAAATATATTTAAGAGTTCAAATGATAGAATTTCTTATTCGAATAACTTACATATTAATTTACATTTACTTCATATTTTTTTTTTAATAATTTTCCTTAAACTAAAATTAGTTTAATAAATATGAAATTAATTCTAGTCATGCTTGTATAATTCTTAAAAGTTTCAGTATTAGTTAAATGAATCTATAAACGCAAACAAAAAATGAAAACGTGATCATATAAATATATCTAAAATATATGGACCCTAAAGTATTAATATGATTCATATGAACACAATATGGTTGTAAAACTTATGTTTGCCAAAAGCACAATCATGCACGATAAGGGGTTTTACTCTTCTCGAAAACATTAAAGTGATTAAGGATAACATGTATTTTTGTAATAATTTGATAAACATATTGGTGTTATTATTAGGAATAATAAAGACAAAAACACATTGTAAAGTATTTTTTATAAAAACTCATCAGTTTAGTTTAAATTATAAAATAAATTGTTTTTAGCTTTCACAAAAATTTTTTGTAACCTAATACCATGTCCCCACTAGCTCTTTTTTGTTATTCTCACACATGTATAATGGCACCCCCAATTACCAAAACAAAAACAAAATTTCCTATACAAAATTTTTAAAGCGAATCACTACACCATTTCCAATTGTATTTCAGAAATTTCTAATTCAATTTCAGAAATTTCTAATTTAATTTTAGAAATTTCTTATTCAATTTCAGAAATTTCTAATTTAATTTCAGAAATTTCTAATACAATTTCAGAAATTTCTAATTTAATTTTAGAAATTTCTATTTCAATTTCAGAAAATTCTAATTCAGTTTCAGAAATTCGTGAAATACAAATGGAAAATTCTGAAATACAATTAGAAAATTCTGAAATACAAATAGAAAATTCTGAAATACAAATAGAAATTTCTGAAATTGAATTAGAATTTTCTGAAATTAAATTAGAAATTTCTGAATATGAATTAGAAATTTCTAAAATTAAATTAGAAATTTTTGAAATACAATTAGAAATTTCTGTAATATAATAAGAGAGTTCTGAAATACAATTGGAAATTTCTAAAATGGAATTCGAAGTTTCTGAAATTAAATTAGAAATTTCTGAAATACAATTAGAAAGTTCTGAAATACAATTGGAAATGGTGTAGTTGAGTTATAAGTAAATTAATATCATCTTTAATCTTTATTGAAAGCTTACATAAGCATATATCAAATAATAAAGTAAATATGGAAAAAATTTAACAAGAAAAAAAAGGCAACTAAGGAAGTATGTAAACAGCAACAAATATGTGTCAAATTAAATTAAGAATGTGTAGTGTGATAGGAAAAAAACCTAAGTATGTAACTCAAAGAACGAATAAGCTCCTTGAAGTCATAGTGTGAACATGGTATACACAGAATAATTTTTCTTGAACATTTTATAGAAAAGTTTCTCTTCTTCTTTTTTTTATTTTAAATAATTTTTTGAACCATATTATTTTACAATTATGTAAAAAAATATTAGAATATTTTATATTCATTAAATCCAAACTCTAATTTATACTTATCACAGCATACAACGTACAAAAAATTTACAATTTAATTGAATTAAAAATTTTAAATGACTAGAAATTTGTGATAATTTCGCTTTTTTGTTCACTTCTAAAACTTAAACTAATAACGAATAGAAATATTTTTTTGGTTTCGTTGTATGAATTTACTTTAATGGTAAAATTCAAGATAACGTTAAAAGTATTCTCACAAACATTTAAAAGGGTGTGATATTAAAATCTTAAGGATTAACAAAATATTAAATATATTTCTATATATAACCTAATAATAACAAACAAATTTAAACCGGTCCATCGGCTAACATTATCATTATGTTTTTAAATATTTTGCAATAAGAGCATTTTAATTAGGAAAACTTACTTTGTATGTTCTGAAAACCACTGATAAGACTAGCGAGAAGAAGAAAGGAGATAAGTGGTTAAATTCGCTAATTGTATTTGTTTATATGTCCTCCCGGAATAGGCATTTTGGGCTATAAATTGCTCGAATATTATTCTATTTTGACAAAATGTTGCACACATGTTTATCATTATGCATGCCACCAACTATCATACTAAATACAAATATTTTCGGTATATGTATTTCATTATATATTCTGCATACATATTTGGTGTAGGGCATAGTATGGTCGGGTTTGACTAACTTTAACTTTCTTACTTTTTAAAAATGGGCTTTCCATATTTAAATATTTAATGCTAAGTTTTATTAAAAAAATAACGCCAAAAAAGGCGAATTAAGGTTATTAACAAAATACTTGGTTCTCTTACCATATATATTTAAAAAATACCAAAACGGCAACATTGTTCAAGTGTAAGGAAAGATAAGCAGGGCGCACGTATACAGGTGGCCTTATTTAATCAGCTGAGTAACGGTTTTTCGGATGTTTAATTGTAAAAATTTGTTTATTTGTTTATTTTTATGTTTTTTTTTTTCTTTTTTACTAACAACAACTGTAGAATTTAAGAAAAGCTCAAAGAGAAGAAGAAAGAATATGTGAGTTTTTGTTATCTGTTTTTGACATTCTTACATCCATTTTAGTTGTTTTTGCAGAACCGCTCCCACCTGTATGCATGCGCCTTGAAAGATAAGAAAATAAAATTTTGGCAATTTTTTTAAAATTTGATGTTAGCCTTACTCAAAGAGACAAACTTAAACTTTTTCCAAGGACAAAGCGCACAACGGAAAAATTAATGCACTTACTCTCCTACACCAAAATTTATTATGATATTTTAAACTGCGACAGCGTTTAGACGTAGTTTTCCATTGAAAAATTTCAACCTTGAGATTTTCTATTTCGTTTTAATATTCAGTCTAATAAGTTTAACCCAATAAAAGCTTTTGAACCCTTAAGATAAACAACAAGGGCACTTTTCCTTATACATAAGTTGTTTGTTAGTACTTTTCATATATGCATACATGTGTATGTAAAATCCCTTGACGATTACTATCATGCTTTTAACCCTTTGTTTAATGTTAATTTTGACGTTTGAGATCTCTTACTTTAAAGCAGCGAATGTTAAAGTGTTTACACATTTCGCGGACCTAAATTAAAATATACATTTAACAAATGTTGAAATAAATAAAAATTTTATAACTCACCACTCCCTGGCCATAATGCAAATGTGCCAAAGTTACAAACATCGTTAAGCCCTGCATTATCCATCTTTCAGTATCTGCTGCTAATTCCAGCCCTAACAACCGCTCATACCAGGGAAAACAGCTGACAGTTACTGTAACCACTAAGGGCCACATTAAAATATTAAAGTTATCACAGCGGGTATCAGACATTTGCGCAACAATTAAACGGCACTGTTTAAAAATTGAGGAACAAATTTAATTGTTGTAATCTTAAGTAGAGTTGGGTCAATCGGTTACTTTAGTTCGTTTTTTTTCACGAATCATAATGTATTTTATATGGGGCTTGGATATTCAATAATGTAGGTTGTTGGCAAAAACAAACTAAAGTAACGATTCGCACCCAACGCTAATCTTAAGTAATTTTTTTTTTTAAATATGTAATATTTACTAACCGCTATATTTGAAAAAAGTGTGCCAAATAAAACGAACATTATTCTTGGTTCTAATTCAAGAATATGGTTGCGTGAAAATAATACCCAAATTGTTGTAAATAGAAAAAGCCACAGAAAGGCAAACATAGGACGAGCAGCATCCATAAATGGTCTCATTTTACCAGTTTCATTTTTATAGGACCTTCAAAAAAAATTTTTGAAATATGTATATGTAGGTATTAAAAAAGTTTCATCAACCTTCGTGTTGACGAGATAAATTCAGGCCTAGACATGTATTAAAATCCAAATAAAGAAAATCCGGTTTTTTAGTACCGGTTTTTTATATACTAAGTTTAACGTTTCCCCAGGCATTGATATGTCACGTCAAGACGTACAATACTTGCACTTCCAGACGAGACATATCCTTACAAATGTCAAACTCTAAATAAAAAAACTCGGCATTTTTAAAACTGATATTTTTATATACTGAGTCAAGGCGAATTCATGAGAAGGTGGTCTTGACAGATCAGCTGACTATTTTTTGCTCGTGCAATTTTCCTCGTAATGTGTCAAAAGTTTATATATGTGCTTCTTCTTGATTTCAAAAAAATTACGCGTCGGTTAGATTTTTAAACTAAAAATTTAAAAAAGTGTTTTTAATTAACAAATAGTAAAACCAAAAGATGCGTTCTTGTGCTTTGTGCAAAAAAAACACTGTAAAATTAATTTTATTCACGTTTTTCTTCTGCAAATAATTTGTGTTTTTTTTTTAATGATGCCATATACAAATAATTTGTGTTTTTTTTTCAATGATGCCATATTTGTGTTTGACATTTTAGGTACGAATTTTTCGCCTGCGTCCACCTTGTATGAATTCGCCTTGATACTGAGTTTGACATTTGTCAGGACATAAATTTGTTTCAAATGGACTGGGGTTTTTTTTTATTAAGAATTTGACTTTTGTCAAGGCGAACCATAGACATATTAGTACCTAGATCGGTATAATCTTTATTTTCAAATAATTATTTACAAAAAAAAATTATTTTATTTTATTTTAATACAAAATTGAAAATAATTAGCAATTTACCCCAATTTTACTTACATGTATATGTTCTTTATTATGATAGGATGACTTGTGAATACACCTGATCCAATCAATGTTATTTCAAATAAGTTGGCCATAGATAAATTTAAAAAAGTACGATATCTCCATATACTAGGCCCCAGTATCGTGGTCAAAAATAATGTTAAGCTAACGCCCTAAAACAAACAAAATAAATAAAAAAAAGTTAATATACTAAGCATATACAAATCTTGCTCTCAACTTACCCACATGGTAAAATCGTAGCCCCAAGGTAAAAACATTACACCTGTATTATACTTCTCCACATGTGTTAAATAAAAGTTAAGGAACACATTCCATATCACGAAAAACATGCGAATGGGTGGTAAGTCTTCTGAGCCAAATAAGGAAAACATATAAATTGGTATGAGAACGGCAGAATATGAATCTAAA
Organism: Melanophora roralis; assembly: GCA_963583895.1. Classification (NCBI taxonomy): domain Eukaryota; kingdom Metazoa; phylum Arthropoda; class Insecta; order Diptera; family Rhinophoridae; genus Melanophora; species Melanophora roralis. Next base: position 91,523,741 of record OY757188.1, on the reverse strand, counting down.
CCATGATCGAAGAGTTCACCTAGTGGACCGCTAGTAGAGGTGCGGCGGGCCTGCTTGCCGTCCATGCCATCTTAAAGAAATTTTAATTAAAACTATAACTAAATGCCATGTTTAATATAATCTTAAAGAAAATGACATTACTTACCTAAATTATAATAAAGTAATATATTTAAGGCTGCCACTGACCAAACCCATCCTGGCACGGGATTAACCGGTTGATTGGCCGCTTCAAAATTCCAATCATAATACGCTAATAAGAGAAAATTTATAACTGTCATAAGAAAGCCAACAAATGTTAGTATATTCGGTGCTAACCATCGGGGAAGGTACTGTAATGACATAAAGTTTAGTTTATCGTTTTATTAAAATTTATTTTTAACTACTAAAATTTTTTAAGGGACTTGCCTCTACGCATTTATTCCAAAATGGATGCATAACATAAACGCTAAGATAGCTGGTGTCTATGCTGCTGTACTAGAAATATATTTAAGAAAAAAAGTTCATAAAAAAATTTTAAAGTATTTAAGTAAAAAATAGGTATAACATTTTTTATACTAAAAATAATCTTTAGTTTTACATAAAAAGCCTTATTTATATTCACTATTAAATAAAAAAAATATTCTTAACATTGCATTTTAATGCTAACCTAAGCTGCCACGCACAACGTCTTTTGTACGTCGCAAGATTTCTGCATGCGACTTTGACTTTCTCTTTGCACCATTTGTTTACGAATGAAGAAATTGGCAAATAGGTGAAAAATAAACCGTTCTTGGGTTTGATTATTTTTTTAAATGAATGAATTTAAAGGTGATATTAAAATAAAATAATAAAATAAAAATAAGAATCAAAATGTGTATGATTATTTTTATAAAAATATGTGAAAGTGTGGTGTTTAGATTAGCACAAAATTGTGGTGGAAACATATAAACAATTCATATTTAAATTGAAGCTTGCGTTTCAACACCAATAAAAAATAATTCTTTCTTATACATATTAAAACGTAAGTACAACTAAACATACTTATTGAGTTACCCTGTAAAACCACTGTTTTATTTTAATAATGTCTGCCTTTTCAAATCCTTAAACATGGTAACCGAAATATTTAACCAATCAGAGACGAGCTTATGTACACATATAAGTACATACATAGTTAAAAAACCATCACAAGGATAATGTTTACATCTTAAGGTTCAATTATACGTGCCATAAAATAATGCCATAATAACCGTTGCGATAAAAACAAAAATTCGTCTTTACGAGACAAATTCATGCCTAGGCAAACGCCAAACTCAATATATGTATGTATAAAAAACCCAGTATAAAAATACCGGATTTTTTTATTTGGATTTTGACATTTGTCTAGGCATGAATTTGTCTCGTCAAGACGTTCAATAAGGCACATATAATCAAATACAGTGTTGCCCATAAGTTTGGTTCGAGCAGATGTTTTCTTTAGTTATGGGTATGTCACGTATAACTGATCCCTTATGTACATATTATACACGTGCACAAATAGAACAAATAAGTATTGCAAAAACAGGTATATCTTGTACATCCATGTACATACCAGTTCTTTTTGGTGTAAGTGTGTGAATAAGTGTAAATGATATTGTGTGGTTTTGCTTTTGCGCACTTACTCTACTCTTATAAACAAATATTGTTGTTTATGGTTTTGCATTGAGTGTGGAATGTATTTGTTTTTTTTGTGCTGAATAACAATGGTATAATAAATATTTTCTTATTACTGTTGATACAACAAATACACAAGATCGTTTATATAAAAGGTTGTGAATGAAACAAAAATTTGATTTTTAAAGTTTATTGTAGCTATAGTGTTTAAAAATGAATAAAATAAATTTAAAAAAAGCATTTTTTTATCTCAAGCTCAAAAATTAAGATAAAATAATATATATTTATTTTGTATTTTTTAATAATTTAAATTTTAAATTTGACTTAAATGTATATAGTTACGATGCAGTTTTAATTTTTTTTAGCTAAATTTGTTTTATTTGTTTGAATAAAATTTAAAAAATAGAAAAACTGGCTCATGTAGCCAGAATAAGAAAACACACCAAAAGTACATATGGTTAAACATCATTATATGTATGTAACTGTTTCAACAAAACATAGAAAAACAAATTTGTTGCTCTTGCTCTCATTTTACCAAACCACACCATATTTAGTTAGAGAGCACACCAATACCAACTTATAACAAAAACACAAAGCTACTTATCAATACACACTAAAAGCTGAAAAACACACAAACTGGTTGTTAAAGATATAACTTTGCAAGAGTTTAGTACATATAGCTATACGGCCTTATGCAAAAAAAATTATTAAGTCTTTATAAACTGTTGTTTAGCAAAATTTATTGAAGTTTTAGGCCCATAGTAATAATAATTAAAGTAGGGTTATTAAACACCTATTTGACAAATGTCTATGGAATAATTGTCAAATAAGTCCTTAATAAACCTACTTTAAATGAATTAAAGCTTTAAATACCTTTGTTCACTTTTAGTTTTTTTAATTAGGGGTTTGCCTCTTTTAAACCTACTCTATGGTGGCTTTTTGTTTGTTTTGTGAAATAAGGTATGAATACTTTTAAGTTTAAAGCAGCAAACAGTTATTTATGAATAGGGTACCTGGGTAAAATAATATTCGCTTTAATACACCGATTACTATAAATAAACAAAAAAATTGATATTGTTGGCAGAAACCAAACCCACATTTTTTCACTCGTACCGTATACTTTACTGAAAGTACTGTTTTTGCATAGTACGTTATAACAAAGGTTTGTTAGACTTGAAGTGTTTATTAACTAATGTGTATATTAAAGAATTTTTTTGAATGTTTTTTTCTTGTAAAACGAGACTGCTCGCATTTGCCAAGAAAGTGTCGATTTCATTACATCGAATTAGCTAGTTCATCCTAACCAAACCTTACTTAAGCAATGTTATAGAATGTGTCTACCTAGTAAACATACAATATTTGCAAATTTAGGAAATGCTTTCTCGCGTTACTTTTAAATTTAAATTGCCGCAAAGTTTGCTTCATTGTACCCCCATTTATTGTTTAAAAATGATTGCTCAACAAAAATTAACAAAACAATTAAGCTACCTTTTTGCCGAAAAGAAAAAGTGTTCTTTTTTTTACTTAATCAAAGTGGCATTGTATTTCCCTGATAGTTATTCAGTTAGTTCGTAATGATTTATTTAGCTTTTTATATAACGCAGTTTTGCTTTGATCTTTAACCAAAGATTTTTTATTAAAATTAAAAAAAAAACTGATAAGAACAATATATAAACAGCATAATCAAATGTTTAAAAGGGGCAGGGTTTAATGACGTTTTCTTTTTGGTAAACAAAATGTTGCCCTTTTTCTGCAACTCGTTTGTAAGATCGCTTTTAATAAAAGAATTTTAGGAATTATAATTAAAATATAATTAAATACTGTTATAAAACAATATAAAAAATTAACCGCCAAATTTGGAAAACAATTATGTTCAACACCATATTGGTCTTTTAAATACCTTTATTTGGGTATAAAATCTGTAGGCCTCCTTTTATTACATAGAGAAATTTTCTTCTATTACTGGACTTAAACGATAACATTTTTCATGAAAATTCTTTAATGAAGTTTTATGTTTTTAGACAAGTGGTGTAGAAAAGTAGACACTTCTTTACCCTTTTTGGCTACAAACAAAAAATTTTACGGAAGTAATTTCGTGCAAAGTGCTTAATTTTTTCTCACTTCAATAGAGCAAAAATTTTGGGCTACCTGCAGTTGTACCAATTTTCTTTGTTTAAATACCACTGAAGTTTCATCAACTTCTTAAAAAAAATCTAACGAATACAGTGTAACCTCGCCTTATGCAACCAATAAAACTTTGGTGCTGTTGCGATAACTGAGTTTTTGCGAAAACCGAATCACAAATTTCTGTGCCTGTTTCTCGATTAAAAGGCATACTTTAAAGTAAAAAAAAAACTATTAAAAAAACAATGATAAGCTTTTAATAATCGAATTTATTTGATGAAAGTAAAGAACGAAAAACTCAAAAATATTTTTTTAATAAAAAATTCTAATGTATGTATGTATTCATTGCAAATCGTTTTCACATGTATGCTACTTTCAAGTTTCTTCAAAATTTCACTCTTTTGCTTTATTGTTAGTTCAACAAATTTTGTCACTAAAAGCATTTTTTCTTATTTGCTAGAACAAAAATTTAAAAAAAAAAAATAAATTTTTAAATTAACTTGGTTTCAAAAACAGAGATAAAACGCAATTTTGTTGTCATTCCTAGAACAGCGGTAAATTAAAATTATGTTTGTACGTAAGCATATGATTTAATGTACAAATCTTTATAGTTTTAAATTTATTCATAAAAAACTAATGGAAAACAAAACAAAAAAACCTAAATTTTTCTTCACAGTTGCGTTAACTGAGCTCTTGTTTTTTTGAAAAACTGCGTAATTAACGTCTGGAATGTGGATGTTGCAAAAATCGAGGTAACACTGTAGTTAATTACATTATTTTTAAACGAAATTTAATTTTTGCTTGTTTTTATTTTAAAAGGTTTCCAAAAAAATATAAAAATTGTTTACACAAATAACTTTTTGTTCAACGTCAAGGGATCTTATTACAAAAAAAATTTGTTTATTTTTAACGAGGCAAAATGGTACCCTTTGATTATTTTAAGAGGCAAACATGTAGCGATTTTTCATTCGCTCAGACAAGAACTTAGACCCGATAACAGTGTTGCCTTTTTTAAAAAAAGAACACAAAGAAGGGCAAAGGCAGCACAAAAGCAAAATAAAACAACATTAGACAATTTAGGCAAATGCTAAGGCTGCAACAGTGTTATTTAAAATTTGTCGATTACTTAAGCTACGCTGTCAAACTGTCACTATAACTCAATAGCTGCTAGTTGACTGATAACTTATAACAGTAGTTAACTAGATAACAAAGTTTGGTGGAAATGTTTAATTAATATATGAGATTAATCCGCTTCGATGGTCCTCTGTTGTGTTTTTTTGCCCACTATTATCGTGCATGCACTTTTATTACTTGGTAGGGCCACCAACATGATTAAACAAGCCTACTAATGCTACTTCATCTCGGAATTAGGATACCTTGGATGTTAACCGGGACCTTAAGGTATCTCCTTATTAACTTTTTTTTAACTCATTTAGAAGCCTTTTGTGTATTACTTTTTTAGGAAAACCGGCCGACGGAAAAAATTTTCAAAACTTTGCATTCTGGATTGTAGACTGCTAACTTTATCCTTTAGTCCTAAAACTTACACAAAATATATGTATTGTTTAGAAGCTTTCCTTTTTATTAAAATTAAAAAGACTTTACTTTGTTTTTTTTTTTTTGACTTTTACTTTAATTGAATTAATTTTGTGTTTTACTGCTAATACATAGCTGGTAGAGTTTTCGATTGGTTGAATACAAATTTATTCTGTAAAAGTCAGAAGAAAAGTACATATTCGGAAATCTTTGAAAGTTTTCGTGTGCTAGCAAGAGAACAACGCACATTTGTTATCACTAAAAACATTATTTTAAAAACAATGTTACAAAGTAATTAATTTGTATTGTGTGCTCTATTAAGTCTCCTTACATTAAAAAAAAAAACTAAACAGAGCGTCCTTAGCCTTAAAAGGGTTAATTTCTATTTACATCATCATTTTAGATTATTGTCTATTTATTTAGCACAAACTCTTTGATAACAATAACACTTTTGTGCCTATTTCTTATCATATGTATATAATTTTCTCGCAATCGTAATTCATACAAAATATTTTTTATAAAATTATAAATTTAAAATTTACTTATTCAATTAACACACGTTCATACATACGAATGAACGGATCTATGTATATGGGGGATTTCATGTCAAGTGACCCAACTTTTAAAACCGATGTCTTTCGATTGGAAAGAAATTTGGACCAAAGTAAGTTCTTGCAGAGAGTAGTTTAGACACAATTTTTTATCACGATCGGTCAAGAACTCTCTGAGCTAGAGGGGTTCAAAATTTTTCTCATACATGTAGTTTATTACCTTTTGCTTTTAACAAAATTCGTCCTAAATACTTTCGATAGCTTTTTTTTCAATCTTCCAGAAAAAAATATTTTTAAAATTAAAAAAAAATTTTTTTTGTAATTTTTTTTTATAAAATAATTATAAAAAATTTTTTTTTCCAAATGCGCCCTTTTTTTTTTTTTTTTTGCTCAAAAGAAAGCTTAGGTCTTTTCTTTGAAGAGCTTGGAAGTCGCTTAGTGGGATGCGAGTGGGATATCTATAAAAATTAATGTTTTGTAACTCAAGGTAGAGATTTTCCAATTTTCGCGTATATTCTATTTTGATTTTTTATCCTATTTATGTAAAATTATCTCTTAAGCAAAAAAAAAAAAATATTTTATGCTAAGAAACAAAACAATTTAACCTTTCCGACGGTATGCATTGAAAATATTAACAAAATGTGTTCAGACATATAAAAGTGATTTTATTCCAGAGGACTACCATTTTGTTGGTAATACAGTGTTGAGTGTATAAGACTTTATTTGGTACTTGCATACCGTCGGAAAGGTTAAATTATTTTGTTTCTTAGCATAAAATATTTTTTTTTTTGCTTAAGAGATAATTTTACATAAATAGGATAAAAAATAAAAATAGAATATACGCGAAAATTGGAAAATCTCTACCTTGAGCTACAAAACATTTATTTTTATATATATCCCACTCGCATCCCACTAAGCGACTTCCAAGCTCTAGAAAAGACCTAAGCTTTCTTTTAAACAAAAAAAAAGAAAAAAAATGGGCACATATGGAAAAAAAAAAAAAATTTATAATTATTTTATAAAAAAAAAATTAAAAAAGATTTTTTTTTAATTTTAAAAATATTTTTTTCTGGAAGATTGAAAAAAAAAGCTATCGAAAGTATTTAGGACGAATTTTGTTAAAAGCAAAAGGTAATAAACTACATGTATGAGCAAAAACACCTATGTATATGCCGAAAACGTCAAATTTTGAACTCCTCTAGCTCAGAGAGTTCTTGACCGATCGTGCTAAAAAATTGTGTCTAAACTACTCTCTGCAAGAACTTACTTTGGTCCAAATTTCTTTCCAATCGAAAAAAAAAGTTGGGTCACTTGACATGAAATCCCCCATATGTATATTTAAAAACTTTTTTCAAAAAAATTATAGCGCGAATAAAAACAAATATCAGCATCGCATCGGTGGTGGTCAATGACACTTTTCATTTATTGCTATTGTTATTTTCATTTTATTTATGACAAACTTAGGATGGCGGGAACTGGTTCAAAAGAGCTTAAAAAGCAACAATTTAATCATCATTAATCTAAAACTTTGTAAATTATTTAAGCTCTTATCAGGCATCCATTATTATTTACTTGCTGGCTTAAAGCTTTACGCACAATGTACATACTTATCTTTTAAGGCAGAGCGCAAATCTATAAAAGAAAATATGTCTTTGGGTTGTTTAAACAAAAAATACAAACATAATGCATTACTTTAATTTAATTTGTATTTATCAGAGAAGTAGTAATGGAAAGGCAAATAACTTTTCTTTATTTAATTAAGTTATCAAGAGAAAATGAAAGTGAATTGTGATAAGATGAAACAAAGCCTAATTATTCTTAAAATTCATTTGTTACAATTCTGACGTAGAAATTTCATTACAAATAATAAATTTCGATTAGTCAATCTTATCTTTGTTTTAAGACAAAAGTTATTTTTTGTGATTTGACAAAACAAACGTGACAATTCAGTCGCAACTAAATCTAATATTTCTCATGGAAGTCTTCTTTCCTGTTTTTTAAAACGTGGTTCTAATTGCATAACCGAGTTATGTAGTTGCTAAAAAAATTTCGTGTTTGAGTAAAATTTTTAAGGGGTTTTTTTATTTTAGCTAGGATGTAAAAAAGGTTCCTAGAGTCTTTACGATTGTGATCAGACGTTAGCTTTTTTAAAAAATTAATCAAAAATATATGACTTCTAAATTTCAAAACATATAAATAGGGATATAGACGATACATCGATATTTTGAAAACATCGAAATATCGTTCATAAACATCGATGTCAGCATTGATGTTTTGATAGATGACACATCGCCTAAATGTGTCGTTTCCATTAACGATGTTTTTTGACATCAATGCTTCTCATGAAAACATCGATACTTGAAAGCATCGATATTTTTTTTAAAACAATGTTGCATCCATCCCTGCATAAAAAACCTTTTTCATAAAAGATTAATAAATTTATTTAAGGTTTAAAGTACAAAAATTTTTATTTTCAACATACACCCTACACCCAACTAAGTTGTATTCAATTTTGATATCTCACTTCAAATGGAAATCGCTGGTTATTCGGGGTCTCCACGTAGCAATATTTATTGCGGCAATTGTAAAATTCGTTTGCTTTCATAGAAATTGCGACGTGTAGACCGTAAATCGCCATATGTAGCAATCCATTGCGCAATGATTGCTTTAGAAATCGCTTAAGCATTTGTTGCCAAGCAATTAGCTGTCATTTCAGTCTTTGCGCAATTTTAGTTTTTTATTTCTTGCAATTCCTAGGATGAAAATGTTAGAAATACAGCAAAATTCAAAAAACATCAATTTAACTTATGAAAAAGTTGAATTACAATATTTTATTTCATTAAAAAAACGTGGAGAAAACGAGAAATCGCTGTTTCACGTATTCCTCACTCAAAGCAATTAGCAATCGCTGTGTCGCTAATCTGTTCAACGTTATTGCTTGTGATCTGCAACAAAAATTGCTTCGTGGAGACGTTACGTTAAGTAAGTTTTTGAACTCAATTTGTTTGGTAAGGTGGTTTTTAAGGTTAAAATAAAAAAGTTCTGTTAAACTTTGTCCTACTATTTAAAGCCCTATCAATATAATGTTACCCATAAGAAGGTTTTTTAAAATATTGATTTCTTATTTTCTTGTTATTTCTTTGATTGCTGCATATGTACATATATAACATATGATTTGTAATTAAATTATAAAATACATATGGTATTTTCCCTTTGCCTTTTTTTGTTATTCTTTTTTAACTTACCTTGTACTTTTCAAATCCCTTTAAATGGGCTTCTGTTAAATATTTAATGCCTAACATGCTGCACTTGTTGTTCACTGTTGTCGATGTAATTTAATATGTAAAACTTTCTGTTTGCCGGTTTTTTCTTTATTTAAATGCTGTAATTGTTGAATAATTATTTAGTTTTTAAAGAAAAACATTTTCTTTTCACTTAGTCTACTGTTTTTTTAAGACTATGAACTTTACACAACGTCTGATGACTGAAACTAATCGCAAACTTAAATTTGTAGTTGAATGGGCAAAAGTATGTATTTTGTTGCACAGTGGTTTTAGAGGTATTTTTTACATGCCATTGAAAAAGTGTAATACTTCTTAATATGCGTGTTTTATTTTGTATAAATTTATTTAAATATTGAAATTGCAGTTTGCGGATTTCTCTATTTTACTACTTAATGTATAATGTATTCATAACATTGCAATTTACAAAGGGTGTTCCGACCATAATGCACGATATTTGTTGTGACTCACACTTCAAAGTCAAGTGAAAGTCGGGAGAATTGTGCGCAGATTTTAGCGAACCGGGTCTCTAGTAGATGCAAAAACATCCTTGCAAGCTTACCCGGTTCATTCTCGGGTATGGGCTGGCGGCATCATAGGACCGTAATTCTTTGAAAATGAGGTCAGCCATGCTGTTACTATAAATGGTGTTCGCTATTCAAGAGGATAACAAAGTTCTTTTATCCAGTTATTGAATATTTAAACCTGGATGATATGTATTTCGAACAGGATGGTACCACTTGCCAAACATTCAACAAAACAATAGCTTTGCCGCTGATTTTCTTATCAAAGAAAAATGAACTGAAATTAAAGATAATGTTGCACTGTGCCATGTGTCAGTTTATATGCTTGTAACTATTATGTTTTAAAAATATGCACCGTAGAAAAGAGGTATGTCCCAGAAGTCATGGCGAACAACACGCTGATAATAATAAAAAATATTAAGATAATCCTCTGGAAACCTCTTGTTTTATAAACAATTCACATCCTGCATTTTGGTTGTACCACCCCTTATATGGCAATTTTTTTAAGGCCATGTTAGATAAAGTGTGAAAAAACGTTCTTAGAAACGTAAAATTTGTTTAATACAAATTGTCATGAATTTTAATTTTTAATTTTATGTTTTTTTTTTAAATGTTAAATTTCTTTTATATTCATCATCGCAACCACTGTGCGTATATACGTTTATGTCTTATCAATTGAATTTTAGTTCTAATCAGTCACTGTGTCTATCTGCTATTGGCAATAAACACTGATTTAATACTTAAGTAATATTTTATATAAATTAAATGCAGTAAACTTAAAATAATAATGGGAAAATTAACAACAATCATCCTTTAATACAACACAATTGTTTAAAATTTTAGAAAAAGTAGGGTTCATTCACAAAAAAAATTTAAAAATATACTTTAATATATTTTAATATACTTTACTTTGTATGAAAATTTTGTTTAACAAAATCTAATTTAAAATATGTTTATAAATATGCTCCAGTGTTTTTATACCCTTCACATACGTGATAAGGGTATATAAAAGTTTGTCATTCCTTTTGTAATTTCTTTAAAATCCATCTGCGACCCCATAAAGTATATATTTTCTTGGTCTTTATAAATAGGCAAGTCGATTTAGCGATGTCCGTCTGTCCGTGTTATGGTTGAAATCAAATGTAAGACCGACCCCAAATAATTTTCCCACCCAAGCATTTTTATGGAACATATTTATTCCCTATCACCAGCGGTTTCCATACAAAATTTAAAAAATTAGGGTATAAACCCCTACAACGTCCCCGAAGTCGCTCTTATAGGAATTAAATATATCCCCCCCCCATTGGTTTTTTCTCCCAAACATATTTCTAAAACATACCCCCTATCACCAGCCTCTAAAGGCGCTGCCATGCAAAATTTGAAAATATTATGTAAAAACGCCCACAGCTTCCCCAGAGTCGGCCTAAGAGAAATAAAGTGTAAGACCGACCCCAAATAGTTTCCCTTCCCAAATATATTTCTAAATCATACTTACCCCCTATTTCCATCGCCTTATGGGGATTCCCATACAAAGTTTGGGAAATTGTAATAAATCCCACCCTACAGATTTTAGGGTGCTCGGGTAGGTCAAATGTTTGACACCAACTCATTTTTTCTTGCAAACATTTTTCTATACATGCTTATCCCCTGTGTCCACCCCCTAATATATGTAGTTGCAATACAAAATTTGAAAAATTTAGTATTTTTCACCTATTTTCTTCGAAACAAAAAAGCATTGAAAAATTTAGGGTAAAATTCTTTAAAACTTCCCCGTAGTCACGCTAAGAGGGTAAAATAGGACACCGACCCCTGTTTAAAAGTTAGAAATATTTCACAAATAAAAAAATGATAAAAAAAAGTTTGGGGTTTCGAAAGACCAATGTGAAGGCTATCTAAGATTCGTCATACCCAAATATAGCTTTAAGCAAACCCCGAACTTTACGCACACCAATGTTAGCAAAATAATTTTTTAAAAAAATAGACTTTTCGTGCTAAAGTTCAATAATGTATTCAGCAAATTTTTTTGCATTACTTGCTTCTAAGCAGACGTCTATGCTAATTTATATTTTTAGTCAGTAAATCTAAATTTATTTTGAACAAATTTACCTTTCAAATCAATCGATTTGCAACAAAAAAGAATTAGTTTGCATTAATTACTTTTAAGTATATATTTGCACATACCTACAAAGAAACTGTGAATTAATTTCTTAAATATTATAAAACTGGTTTTTCTATAAATTAAAATTAGCCATAGAAATTTATAAAATAAGAAAATTTAAATTTCTGAACGCAAAATACTTCTTAAATTCAAGCCTTTGCAGATTTTTTTATTTAAAAAATAAAAAAAATCAAGTTGAAACTAATGCCTTCATCTTAAATCTGAGTCTTAAATTTTTTGTCTCTTTCAATTTTATTTATTTTTGCATAATTTTGTTAATTTCAAAGCATAAAAGTGGCAGCCCTGCTTATAAGACTTTGGTTCCTTAATGAATTTTTAATCTTACTCTATCAGCTTTTGAAAATAATTTATAAACTTATTTTGATATTAAAGATATTTCATAGCTGAAATTTAAAAAAAAAATATTTTTTGTAATTTGGCTTATTAAAGGTGACCTTAATCATGGTGGGCAAATGTATGGACGATTACATTAGAAACGGCAGAATCAGAAAAAATTTTTTTTTTATTTTTTCTTTTAAAAAATTTTACAGAGCCCAAAACCACACAAAATTATTGATTTTACTGAAAATCATGGTAATTCATGAAATTGGAGCCTTTTATTAAAAACTGCAAGAATTGATTGATCACTAGGCCGATTACGTTGACCGTAAAATGGACGAATTGATCTAGATAAATATTTATTATTTTTTAAGTTAGTTTCCACAACTTGGAAGTTTTTTTCTAGTGCTAATGGATTCATGGTGACTTGCCAAACCTTACTGGACAGATATGTTAACACAGCTTGACATTCTTAGCTATCAAGCCATAATTATCAATATCGATAGTTCTTATGCAGCTAAGTAAGCATTACTTATACACTTGTGGTGGTGGGCCCTCTCAGCTTAATGCGTCAAATTAATATAGAAATGTGTATTAAATTTTAGGTGGTTTATAGTCAGTAGCCTGCAGTCGTCTATGTGTCTATACAAAATTAAAAGACTTTCTTAAAGTAACTGTGTTTCTTTTATGTCATGACTACATTAACGGAACGATGCCATAGATACCATTGATTAAATATTTTGAAATATTAAAAAAGCAAACCAAACCAGCGTTGGTCGAGTTTTCGTGTATGTCCTTTAATTATATGGAATGTAGTACTTAAAGCCTAATATAATTATAAAATTTGTAGTGACTTAAAAACTTTATAAGACAGAGAGTGCTCCACTTATGCAAGCAAGCAGTTGATTTCCAGAATAGTTGTAAGACCCATTCTAATATATGAATTCACCGTCTGGGGGATGGCAGGGGAAAAGGGCAGGCCAAGAGAGTTTTTACATATGCCCAAAGATGAATTTCAATTGGGGTAACTGATGTCAAGTAAATTGTACCTTCAGTGGCACTAGACGTCGTTAAACACACGGTACCTCTTGAGGACTTTTTTAACGTCTATGTACTAGACAAGTCACTGCGACATCGTTGTAAACGAATTTGTCGACAAGCTCACTCGTAGTGGGTTCATCATAAAAATCAGGTAATAAGGAAATATGCATTGTTAAAGGGATTTTTTTATCGATTTTTTTGCGGCCTAAGACCTTAAACCTGTATTTTTTTGGGACGAAGCAAATTAGATTTTTTTTAGAACAAAAAAGGCTAATGATAAAGTTCAAGGTAAGTTTTTTTATTACTGTACCCCACACATTTTTTAATTGTGGTACTAATCCGTTTTTAGAGGACAAAAGTCTTCGTTATTCAAATAATTGAAATTTCCCCAATTGTCCGCCGCTTTAACGAATGAAACAATAAGAAAGAACAAAATCAGTGCTACTGGTATTCGGTAGAAAAAAGATTTTTTTAATTTTTTAAATATTTAGTCCCTTGTTAACAGGATTAGTCAAAATTTTGAGACCTTATTTAATGGAAACCGTGGTAGATCTTAAAGGTTAGAAACAAAATTAATCTAAGAATATTTAATCACTCTAAAAACAAGTTAACGAAATGACACGATTTATATAAAATTAAAATTTTTTTAAAAATATATTATTATTTATTTAATTCATTTTGTTTATTATTACAAATAATTATGAAAAGTTATCATTAAGTTTAACTTAATCTTCGAACCGAAAAATGGTAAAATCTTCTTATTAGAATTTGCCAAATAATTTTAAAACTTAAGCTTTCTCAGTGGTTTTATAATCAACTTTTATTACAAAAACATATCTAAAAAAATTAATTAAAAAATGTTGTTAAAGTAATTTTAAAGGAAATTATTTTTTATAATTTAAAGTTGCGGTAGTCTCAGTCACAGCCACTTGTGTGGGATAATAAATAAATACGGATTTTTTAAAAGACAAAAATGGACTTTCGAACACATAAAGCAGTACGACAACAAAATGCTTAAATTATTATTTTAATTCACTGTATAATATGATTATTTGCATAATGTACTTTTAATTGTTGTTATATTTTTATTATTAAATTAAGTTATTTTTATTGTCTGTCTTCTTGTTTAAGTTGCAATTTTTTTTTAATATTTTTTATTTTTAAATTCTAAAAAAAACCTATAAACATGGCACTAAAGAAGCTGCTCTATATAAATAATAACAATAAATAGCGAACAATAAACATTGCGCGTCAATTTTAATTTTATTCCACCCCATAAATAATAAAAATTGTATTATTTAAATAAATGCGCTTTAAAAAGATGTGCAAAAAGATAGCCGGTATTTAAAATACGTACGTGTTTACCGGCCGATTTAAAAGACTTGACTAAGTTTTAATTTATAAACAAGTCGAAGTCGAATAAATATTAAGCTTTTGTAGAATAAAAAAATACCTGCATGTGTATGTGTACATGAAAGTACTGTTATATATATACAACAAATAGCTCACAAATACATACATACCCTTAATGAAGAAACAATTTGACAGTCATAAAAGAAGCTGGTATAGTTGTATTGTATTTCCGTGGCAGCGTTGCCAGGGGAAGCTACAAAAAGTTACATATTTCCGTTTAAAAAGTTACGTGTTTTTATAAAAAGTTTTATTTACGAATTAAAAAAAGCAAAAAAAGTTTTTTTTTAACGTTTCTTTAACAGAAAAAATGTAAGTGTGTAAAAATTGTAATAGGTATTTAATTTATAGGGGCCTCTTATTACGCAAACCAAAAATATTTTTTTTCCTTGCATAATTTTACTTAAGGCGGCTTAAAACAGGGAAACTTATTTTCTAAAATTTAAAAAAAAATTTTTTAAATTTTAAAATCTATAAAATCACACCCGTTACAGCCGGATATTTTTAAACGTTTAAAGTTCAAACATCCCTAGTCACTAAATGGTCACTTCCTTCACAATCGGATTGTTCTTTTCAAGGAGCGTTATGTCAAAAATATATCATTCCTGATTTTGTTGAATTTGCTGTACAATAAACTATACGTGACATAACTATAACCATACAAAATAGCTGTTCGAACCAAGCTTATGGACAACAATGTATTTGATTATAGGTGACTCGACAATTCGCCAAACCAAAACCATAGAAACCAATTGAAATTTTAGTTTTTATGATTATAGCTATGTCGTTATATTTTGGCTCGTATAATTCAATCTTAAATCTTAAGCTTCAAGATATAATAGAAAACAAATTTAGTGCTTGTCATTGATCAATTCCATTTTGCGATTCCTAGCCACACATTAAAATAATCATTGAAAATATTTTTGTATAATTAATAGCAAGGTAAATTAAAAAAGGTAGGAGCAACTGATCAGCTGATTTCTATTTTCGGTATATACATACATATATGAATTCTGGTTATCTTGTAAAATTTATAAAGAGAATTTATAAGAAGTTAGTATTAGGGAAAACAGTAAACACAATACTGCAAAAACAAATATATGACGATTTTAAAAAGATGTCTAGAAGAGCATGCAATTTTCGGATGTCTTAAAGTTGTTGTTGTAGAGACGAGATCACCTTTTTAATACACCTTCATTAAGAGTTTCTTTCAGCATCAACACTTTCAATAAATAAAAGATAGTTGGCAGTTAAATTTTCAAGTTACTTTATCTAGTCTAGAGCGTGATTCCTCCTCGGATATGATTTATGGATGTCGGTCGAATTTTTCCATACAGCTTTTAAAAGCTTTAAAAATTAAATGAAATTAGGTTTTTCAAGAATTTGGCTTAAGTCTATGAAATGCATAAAGACAAACTTAACCTACAACAAACCCTATAAAAAAACTAAAAAAAAACTAAAATAAATAATAAAATTAAATCCTGAATAAAATTTGAAAGTCGTTGTTATACATTTTTATATTTAAAAGTATGTGTGTAAATCTATGATTATAGAGATCAGACATTAGTTTAAAAATTAGAGTTGCGTTAATAATTAGATTTGTTGAAGATAATCGAGCTACAAGGAACAAAAATTGAGTATTCGATTAAAACTAAAATCCTAAACCGGAATAATCAGTATAGAACAAAACAAAAAAAATTCAATTGATACTCTAGTTACTAGAGTCTAGTATAAACCATACATTAATAACATTTCTCAATGATACGTTTGTTTTTGTTGCTTTACCTATTATTTTTGTTTGGATAGGTGTTGCTGTTGTAGAAACTTTGTTTTGTTTTTGTTGCTTTTACTGCCATTTTTGTTTTTAGTGTTGCTATCTCAAAAGTCTTGTTTTGTTTTTGTTGGTTTGACACCATTTTTTGTTCGTTTTGTTTTTAGTAATGTTATCGTATAAAATCAAAGCAACAAAAACAATGGTTTGTTTATTGTTCTATTATACTGTATGATGCCTACAGTATTTTCTTCTCTCCTGTTACAAAAAAATAAAAAACCTCCTTTCTGTTTGGTTGTGGTACTTCAACAATTTTTTAAAAAATGTAATTTCTGAAGGGCATTTACGGCACTAATAAAATTGCAAAACAAATTTAATACCTACCTACCATCCATCTTATTAGGTGTGTTCAATAATGAATAACCTCTCCAGTCAATACTTTCAAAAAAATTAGGCCCTTCTTTACAATTTTTGTAAAAAACAAAGTCTGGTATTACTCCCAAAAATATTATAAAGTAAATGAGCACTTCATTAGCTACAATTTGCCAGAAATGTTTTTTGTTGTTATAAAATTTATTTAAAAAATCTTTTTATGAGCGTAAACACAAAACAGCTAATTGAAAAATTCTTGCAAGTAAAAACTTTAAAAACTTGCAAGAATTTTGTATGTCTCCATTTTTATTTCCTTTTGCCGTTTGCTCTTTCATACAAGTTTTTTATATTAATAAACATTTTCTAGTAACAAGTATTACACATTTGTAACAATACGTGGATTTCTGAACAAACAAACCTATTGCTATTAACCCTTCGTTGCATGATTTAATTTCCTTGTAGATAAAAATTTTTTGGCATGTTATTTTTGTTATATGTAAAGTTTCTAAGGCAAAAATTAAATTTGGGCCGATTCTGAAATTTTCAGAAAAAGTTAGGAAACAATGCATATATGCAATTTCATGCAGCAAATCCATAAAAAAATAAATTTATTTCTTTTTATTTAAAAATAATTGATTTTATTAAAATAAACATATTTAATTCATTATAATTATATGTATTAATAATTTTTGGGAAAATTTTAAATTTATTCATTAAAAAGTACTTATTTTACTTTTGTTAAATATTTTTGTATCATAACCCGAATCAAGTTTTAGGAAAGAATCAAGTATTCGGAATATTATTCTACATGAAATTTTTTAAAACAGTTTCTTGACTTGTTAAAGCACAAGCTAGTATTACACTTTTCACATTTAATGAAAGTATAAGCGTTACAACCCGGTAACTTGCACGTAATTCGATTATCTAACAATTTCGGCCAATGGTCTGTGTGCTCGAGTCGAACTTCATTTTGCGGGACTGGTAAACTTCTTTGATGTTTTCTCTAAATTTATAAAAGTAGAATTATTTAGTTATGCACATAAAAAAACTACCATTTTATACCTTTGTAGCCAGATTTCTTGTAACATCGGAAGGCCTACCTCTAGAGGTTGATGTTTTTCCCATTTAACAAAGAGTTTCGCCCACTTTTAAACGAAAATCCGCCAAACTTTCCTTGACAACGTTGCCTTTTTTTGCTTCAACACGTTTATATAAAAGCCAAGCGTTGACCAAGGTTGTATCGATTAAGTGGTAAAAAAGGCGCAAATACCACTTCTTTGAGCGAATTTTTATTTTGTAACGTCCTATAAATGAATCCAATAAATCAACCCCACCCATAAACTTGTTATATTCTGTTTGGGCAAGCAATGGTTGTTTTTCTTCCTAACTTTTTGTCAAATCTTTCAACTAGTCGTTCAGGATTCTTGCCACAATAGTTCGACATTAAGTTGACAATTTTGTTATCTCTCCAAGAAACAACGCATATGTCAACAGTTTCAACCATTGCAACGTATTCCCAGGATTCTCCCCGTGGCCTCTTCATCATAACTTTATCATCAAGAAATTTAAAGTTTGGAATTCTATTTCGGCGCACTGTTCCTAGTGAATAAATTCCGCGTTTAGCTAACGTAAGTATAAGTGGCAAAGAAGTATAAAAATTGTCAAAAAAAACTTTGTAATTCATTAGAGATGGAACATCCCGCAGTAGTCTTATGACAATATTTGAGCCAGAGCCTAAATCTGGTTCTTCAGGAAGTCTATTGACAGGATCATTCTCTTGGCCGGTATATATTTCGAAATTATAATTAAATCCAGATAATCCTGCTAGAACATACAGTTTGAATCCCTATTTGTGTGGTTTCATAGGGAGATATTGTTTCAGATATGACTTACATTTTGTAGAACATAGTTGTTCATCTACAGAAAGGCAGCTTTCATAGGGTACTGACTTAAATTTATCCACTAAGGCGTTTACCACAGGTCGGATTTTAAAAAGGCGGTCAAAACCTGGATCATTTTTTGGTTTCATTTCGTCATTATTATTGAAATGCAGCATTGATTTAATTCTTTCAAATTTGTTAAGAGACATAAATAGTATCCTGTATTAGTTCGTTTCCGATTATAGGTGTCCAGTATCGTCGGTTGTTTGGAATTTGAATAACAGACATCAAAATGCATATTCCAAGAAACTTTTGCAAATCGACGTCATCAATCGTTTCGCCTTTTTCTGGATTTTTTTGGCAAGCATACAAGTTTGATTGGTAGACAATAGACTTCGCAAGATCATCAGAAAAAAAGTATTTAAAATAACTACAAGGTCCGCTTAAATTTAAGAAACTTTCTGGCAGATCTTCATTGCCCTTAAAACTGGTGTTTTGATCAATATCAAAATCTTTTTGCTTCCAAATAATTTTTTCAAATCTTTCTTTAGAATACCGCAAATCACTAATTGGCCTGTCATCATTTATTACTTCTGTTGTATTATCCTCTACATTTAATGTCTCTTCTAAATTTTGATGCCGATTAAGGCTAAAATCAATATTAATATCTTCATCATCATCGTCAAAATATTCATCCTCACTTTCATCCCAATTTTCTATTATATTTTCAATTTCTTTATCAGTTAGTGCCCTATTAGGTTTTAATTGATTTGAATGCATAATATTGCATATGTGCAACATAATATCATATGTGCAATGGGGGTTCAAATCGGCGAAAACGCATGAAATTGCATATTTGATATAATAGGCCATAGCACAAGATAAAATATAATACACATAAAAAATGTTATAAAAAACCAATCAACATGACGCATATTTTCTAAAAAGTACTTACATTTCATAAAACTTGTTTTGTGTTGAATAAAATTATAAAAAGAATAGCACAATTTTTTCACTAGTTAAAAGCAGTTTGATTTTTTTAATTTTTTTTCGTATATTATAAATGTTACAAGATAATATTCACAACTAATTATATGTGTTGACTTAAAAGAATCAGCTAAAAACAAAATAACGGTAAATTAAGAAACAGGATGGTTGCCAGATGAACGAGAAAGTAACATTGCATATGTGCAATGCCATGCAACGAAGGGTTAAAACAAACGATCGAGTTAAATTTCAATTGCTGTCGAGTCCCGTAAAACTAATATAAAATTATTGTTGTTTGGACCTCCATTTATAGGCGCTGCCTGCGTAGAAGTGGTGTATTGTTTTTTTATTTATTTGACCACCATTTTTTGTTTGTTTTTTATTATATGGTATATAACAACACGTACAAAACTAATTATTTCTTCAATTACTGTATTTGATGCTTTTAGTATTTCTTCTCTCCTGTTACTTAAATATGAAATAAATACATTTTTCTTTGGTTACTTTTTTAATTTTAAAAGTATTTTGATTAATTAACAAATGAGCTTTTTAAAAGGGGCGTAAAATAATTCTAATATGAAGGCACTCAACATAAGCAGTAAGTAAAATTTAATATATTCTCGTTAGATTTTCTATTAAAAAAGTATAGAAAACTTAAATGATCGAATAATTTTTAGATTGCTGTCGAGTACCGTAACCTAAGTTTTAAAAGCAAGGCTGTTCAAACCTTACGCTTCGTTTGAAAATAATTTTAAAAGAAAATGTTCGTTATTGAATAGTGTTTTTAAAACTAAAAAGCTTGCCATTGATTGTTAATATATTTTGCTCCTTAGGATATGCTTCACCTTTTGCTTGTGTTTTATATTTTAAATCAAACAACAAGAGAATATTGTACTTTTTTTGTTTAAATCTATCTCATATGCTGTTGGTTTTTAGTACCAAACAAAATATCAAAACAACTGGCAGTTTTTTTTTATTTTTATTAAAGTTTATTTTTTTATTAGTTTATATGAAATATAAGGCAATTTATTTAAGTTTTTATTTTTATAAATGTTTGTTTATAAATAATTTAGTAAATAAACATAAAAAAATTATGTATTACAAAGTTATTTTATTAAATGTTTTTTCGACAAAGAAAAAACCTTCAAAAATTTGTTTAATATTTGTAGGAATAACAAGTTTTTTTTTGTATTTCTTATCATTATTTTTCTACTTTACTATTATTTTTGTTAAATCATTTAAAAAGTAAATATTATTTTATTATGTTAAAGCCTTTGTTTTATGTTATATTCTTACTTTTATTTTTTATAATTTTTGTTTTTTGTCATTTTAACAATCAATTTTAAGTGTATGCTTAAATAATGTTTATATGTTTGCCTTATTTTACTATAAATGAAAATTGCTTAGAGTACTAACTTAAACATAAATAAGTATTTATAAATTAACAGATGATTGGCTTGCAGATTTTTTTATGAGTTTTTTGAATTTTTTTAAACCTAAAAAAAATTTTTTTAACTAAATTAATCTTAAACTAGTTATTAGTTTTTTTGTGGATTTATTTGTTTAAAACTAGATTTGAACAAAAAATGACTTTGTACAAGTAACCAAATGAAAAAAATGTGTTATTGAGTGAAAATAATTTTCAATATCTTTTTTAAAAAATATTTTTCCGAATTTGGTTGATGTTAATGTGACCCTAAAATATGATGAAAAAAAAATTTATAAACTTAAATTTTTTGCAAAAAAAAAAAAAATATAAATGATTTTTAATTTTGACAGGATAAATCTTGATTATCGTCTGTTATGTCAACCGTTTTTAGGCATAATCAGTTTAAAATGTGAACATTAAATGCAAAATGGATTTTCTAACCTCAAAAAAATAATGCAAATTTTAAAATTTAATGTCATGTTTGTGTTCATAATCCTAATTTAAATTAACCTCAGCGCAAAATTAGATTAACTTAAAAAAACGCTTATCAAATCTATATAAACAAATAAAAAGAAAAAACTAAACAAACAAAAGAAAAAAATTATTTTTACAAGAAATTTTCTTTACAAAATTAAACATAAATAAACTCCTTTTAGAATTTTGTTTTCAACAAAAAAAAATGTAAAGTTTTCTTATTTAAACACTTAACATACTTTAAAACTTGACATAAAAGTAATTAAACCAAAAAACTAAACGTTAGAATAATAAAAAATTCCTAAATTAAAAGTTTAACTAAATTAAACTTAAAACTAAGTTAAACTTATATTTATAAAAATTACACAATTTTCATAGGACAGTCCACATAATCTGCTTCTAAACGACCTAAAGTCTTTTTAACTCTTAATGCCGTTAAACGCACTGTAGGATTGGGATGCCAACATTCTTGCATGATCTTGGCCACTGTGGCTAAAACATCATCCTCTTGCCAACGTGAGGGTATGGGCGGTCTGAAGCCTTTGACACATACTACGGCATGCATATCTTCAAATGTGGGATCTGAAGGCACTACGTCATGATAAGGCAAGGCATAATCTTCGCAAGTGGTAGTTTTTGAGCCGGATAAAGGTGTATAGCAACGTCTGGCCATTTCCCATAGAACCAAGCCAACTGAATACATATCTGCCCTTTTAAATTCCTCAAACTGTTGGGGATTCAAAGTTTCATTGAGTACCTCAGGGGCCATATAGCGTCTGGTGCCAACGCGGGTATTTTGAGCAATATGTATTTCATCCAATTCGGAAATGTATTTAACGGCCAAACCAAAATCAGCTATGGCACACTGGCCATTACGTTTTACCAAAATATTTTTACTTTTTATATCGCGATGGGCTATGGCCGGTTTGCCTGGTGTGCCGAAAATTTCATCATGCAAATGGGCCAAACCAGAAGCCAAAGAAAAGGCCAATAATTGCAGTTTCTGTGGATTGATAACGGAGATGGAGAGATAATCATGTAAACTGCCACTTTCATGGTAATCAGTTATAAGCAACATTTGAGTCCAGCTGCCATTTCCTTTAATGTCGGCCGCTATAAAACCCAAAATATTTTCATGTCTCATCAAAACCGTTTGATAGATTTCAGTTTCACGGAACCAAGAAGCCTCTTCGGTGGTAAAAAAAGTCTTAACGGCCACCTTTTCATCACGCCATTTGGCCAACCATACCTCGCCATAGCGACCCTTACCCACCAGCTTAACCATTTGTATTTGTTTGGCAATCGTTCTTTGCACTAACAAGGGAAGACCTGAACCCGAACCGGAACTTTGTTCAACCATTTGTGCCAACGGGGATAATTGGCTATTACACATGCTGCTAATCAAACGTGGTTGTTTCCTTAGTTTCTCTCTGCGTCTATAGGTCATGCATACAATGACCACTATAACAATAAAGGCTGTAAGACATATGATCATGGAGGCAATCATGGCCAAATAGTGGACAGATTGTGAGCTGACTGGCAATTCGGGGGCAGGTGTGGTGAGTTTTGGCGTGAAGGCAGGATGCAGATCACGATTACAAAAGTTGCCCGTATCACAGCAATCAATGTTTTTGCCATGCAGGTGGGGTACTGTGGAGACTTTGCACTGGAAATTGAAAACAAAAAAATATTTGTGGTTTTTTCATAATTAAAAATTTATGTTCAACCTACCATTAAAAATCCACCATTTTCTTCAGGTGGCATACAACCAAATGTCCTTTCCTCTTCGTAGGTGCCCGTGGCCTCATCATATACTTCTTCCACTGCGCTGAAGCAAGAGCCACCCGGTCGGGTCTCACAAGTGCCATTATTGACATTATTGGGACAACTGCCATCGCAGTAACAGGTTAAAGTACGGGCTGTAATGAAAAGGAGAAAAAAAATTACTAAATGATTTTTATGGATAAAAAAATTCAATAAAAAACTAACAATTTTTGATCTAAAATTCGGCCGCGTAAAAAGTGAAATAATTATTTTAAAAACCTCTTTCATACATATTTAGTGATATTTAAAGACACAGGGGGAGTGGTGTGTTCGCTCGTCTAAGCATATTCACCAGCAAAATTAATTAGAAGTTTTTTCCAGACGCTTCTAACCTCAAAACTTAGTCGCTTACAAAGCGATGTTGCCAATTTTCAGGAGAATACTGTTTAAAAGTTTTTAGACTGTTTTTGTAATTATTCTTTGCTTATGCCTTAAGCCTACTCTCTAAACATTAGATCTTAATGATTTAACCAGAAACCATTATTTTAATTTTTTTCTTTTACACTAAAATGGAAACTTGTTACTCAAAAACGCTTTTTAAAAGAAATTAATTATAAAACCCCTACAAAAAAAATGTTTTGTCATTAATCTAAGAAGTTCTGAAAAAATCATTAAACGTTTAAAGCAATAACTTTTAACCTCCAGCCATACAACCATTGAGTATAATTATACAGGGTGTCTGGTGGCATATTTATTTTTTCAAACTTAAATAAAAAACGTAATAGTTGACACCAAGGTTTCTCAAGAGCATTGAACGATACAAAGGAAATGCCGATTTTATTTTTTAAAGAGTCTACCACCCAGACGTCTTCCGTCGAGTTGAACACACTGTTCAAAACGAAGCAATGTGTTCTGCGCCACACGCTTCAATAAACTTGGTTCAATTGAGCTGAATTCTCGAAGAATATTTTCCTTTAAAGCCACAAGAGATTGGGTATTGTCATTATTAATCCCCTCGGGCGACCTCGGTGGCCATGGGATGTCCCCAAAGCGACTGGTTAGTTTTTGGGGGAAATTTTACCGAAGCAAATTCATCGAAGCTTTGGCTGTGTGTGCAGTCGCCCCATCCTGTTGAAACCACGCGTGTGCAGAGTACGATTAATAATCTCGCAGGTTTGGCAAAAAGAATTCCGTAATCATGCGTCGATCATTTTTACCGTTGACATTCGTCGCCTGGCCACGAGAATTAAAAAAAAACGGTTTAAATATCTCATGCGTGGATAAGGCACACCAAGCAGTTTCCCTGGGGCAATGTAATGGTTTTTGATGCTTCAATCGAGGGATGCGGGTTTTTGGACATGAGTAACGGCATTTTTGCTTGTTGACGTGGCCGTTTAGGTAAAAATAAACCTCGTCGCTCCAAAAAATTGAATTTACGGTGCAAAAACGCTCCAACATTGTTTTACAAAAAAATTAGCGTAAAGCAAAGTCACTTTCTTTCAGATCTAGAACGATTTGATTTTTAAAAGAATGGAACTTTAGATCCTTTTTTCAAAATTTCATGAATAATCGCTCTTGGAAGTCCCAGTAAGGCTGCTGTTTTGCGTATTGAAAGTTGCGAATTTTCACGTAAACTGCTCTTAACCAGTTTAATGTTTTCTGGAGTCCTTGAAAATCGACTGGGCCCTGGCCGTGGGATATACACAGCCGAAGCAGTTGCGCGGAATCTCTGAGCCCAGGAACGAATTCAATTTACACTCGGTCCATCACGTATTCGCCGAATATCAAACTTTGAACAAAATTGTCTACGAGCAATTACGTAAAAATCATTACTCTTGAAAAATGTCTCCTCAGCGAACGCGCGATGCTCACTCAGCCACTGCGGCATCGTGACTGACAAATCCACACAATCGACAATTCCAGCGGCGCCACCCTCTCTCCGCACCGTTTATTACTTTTTGAAATAATCGTATTTAAAAATATAAATTTGTCGCCAGACACCCTGTATTTACCTCTGGCAAAGATTTAAAACAAATCATATCTATTCATTATTAAAAACTGGATAATTGTTTTAACATAACTACTTAGCAATTCAACCCACAAAACTTTAAAAAGTAAGTAAAAGCGTGTTTAATTATTGTTATTATTTCGGAGTGGAAAACTTTGAAAGAGAACCTTGTTAAACACACAATTTCCTTGGTTTGAAATATTTAAAAAAAAAATTGTTGTTTATGGGTAAACATATCTTCTAAAATATTAAAAACAAAAGAAGAAAAAAATAAAGAAAAAAAGGCAATAAAGAAAGGGCTACTGTTTAATTTACGTTTTAAGTTAAAAAGTCAGGTATATAAAGTAATGCTTTGTTAAAAGGAAAAATCATCATGTTTGTAAAATCGACTAAATATCTAAGCTTTTGCTAAAAGAATTTTCTTTCTTTAGCTTAGTTGCTATTAGAAAGTATAAAAAATAGGATTATGTATTGCAACTGTTTCCACTGGCTTATGATTCAAAAACTCTAAAAAAAATTATTTTCCCCTTGGATCTAAATCGCTTCTTCGATTATTATTTTCTTTACCCTCTCTGTAGGTGGCAAAAGGTGTTCCAAAATCAAAATGAGATTTTAATTTGTCGTTATTTGTGCAGCAGTGTTGACAACCCTAAAAAAACAATTTGACAGCTGACAGTTTAGTAAAAGTGGAGTATTACACGTGTAATTGTACTATGAACTTAATGATCCAATAAAAAAACATATAAAAAATAAAAGCACTAAACGGCCACAACAAAGCCTTAGAAAGAATCATCTTTTAAATCGAATAAAAATATGTCTGTTCCTCTCCTATTCTTGCTTGCCACCCGTGTAAGACTTATTAAGCATTCAAGTATACGTTGCATGTTTTCAGGTAATTAAACAAAAGTAAGGTTAGGTTAAACTGCGCCCCTTTTTTACCAGACAAGAGGAAAAGCTGGGCAGTTGTCCTGCTCCGTAAGCATGAACTGCTGTCTAGAAATGACTTGCCATCATCCACGCTAGAAGTCTGCAGTCGCTTCTACACAAGGATTAAAGAAACCTCTTTACCCCCACATAATCCTAAAGATTTTACAGCCTAACCCTTACAGCAGAGCCTATATTCCTGTTGTAGGAATGAAGTGGAGCATCTTCGTCCAATGCTTTGCCAGTCTGTCTGTTATTTTATCCGTCCAAATGCCTCTGTGTTCACGAACCCACCAAATATGCACTTGTCCTACGGCTCACAGTTTATCAATGGATTCCTTGCACGCTTAAGCATTTGAAGAGCAAATAAGGCTTGCGCAGAATACCTTGATCGCTGACTGACTATCAACAACATGTTCCCCTTATAATAGCTACTTTGGACGGATAGGGCAAAATCAGCGCAAAATTTCGCTTCCAGAATCTCTGTCTGAAAGACGCTGCAGTCGTTAGGAAATTTGTGGGACTCTCTGATACACTTGCTAAAAGCCTGCAGCTTTGACCGACCTTTATCTTGGACCCATCCATAAAAAATATGTGGCTCCTGTGGTCGGGGCGTAAGGGCACCAACCAGCTGTGTTCCTCTACACATTTGGTTTCCCAATAAAACTCAGTTTTAGAACCAAGTAGTTGCTACCACATTTTGCGCCTCCCAAAAAACTGGTTACCTTGACCACATGGCACCTGAGTAAATTGTCCGGTTGACACCAATTGGGTCGCAAATGTCTGCGCAACATCCTTTACAAACACTTTAGTTGGTTTCAAGTCCAAGATTGAGCGCCAGCTTTGCACAGTACTGCAAGTCTCTGAACGCGCATCCCAAGCGCCTGCGTTTAACTTGCTTTCCCGATCCGACTTGGCGTAGAGCTTTAATGCCCTGCTTAGCATCTTTCTTCGCATTGGTCCTCTTTTTGACTTGATTCTTTCCTCCACATTGAACCCTCACGACAGCTTACTGTCCAGTATCACTCCCAAGTAGTTTGTGTGTGCACTCAGTTTTAGACCAATCTTAGTCCTTCTGGTGGGAGAGCCAGTGCAGCTGCCTGGCATTGTAGCCTCCGTCACAGAGCTATTCGTACTTAAATTCTTTTCTGTGATAATGACCGCTATTTACAGTTAACGAAGCGGCTTCGCCGTTAAACTCCGTGAAAAGTTCGACGAAATGCACCACAAGTATTAATTATTTGGAAATCCAAAATTTTATTTATCGCCGCCGTAAGTATGCGGAGGGCCAGTTAGGCAAAGTCCTGTAAGTCTTCGCGCGATTGCCAGATTCTGCGGTTACCTTTCGTTTTCAGTGCAGTGCACCACACGAGTATCCTATAAGGAGAGGCCTAGCCACTGCAGTGTAGATCCAGGGTGTAAGCATTGGCGTAGGACTTCTAGGATTTTCCTGCATGCATTGAACGCATTGGTCGTCTTTTTAACTCTTTCCGCCACATTAAACCACTGCTTATTGCCCATTACCACTTCCGGCACTTCGCATGTCCCTTCAGTCTCAGATTCTTAAAAGAGATTATAATCTTAATCTTTTTGGTGCAGAGAACCAGGACTGTTTTCTCGGATTTTCCACTTAGTCCCACTTGCCACGCTCACTCCTAGGCAGTGTAGCTTCCATCACAAACCTGATGCTTTCCAGTAAAAATTAACGCTATGTTAATTTTAAGATTACCAACCGGCTAGAAAACGTAATTCTAATAATTTCTTTTATTTTTTTTTTGCATTGGCGTTATGTTTAATGCCTTAAAAGCCAAATAAAACGATTAACAACAATTGCATCAAAAATATTAACAATAAATGTGGCAGCCACGATTGGAATTCGAAAGCAAAAGCACGCACCGAACACATAAAAATATGTATCGAAGAAACAAATGGGCAGTTTTGGTTTTTGTTGTTGTTTTTTTTTTCGATTAGAACAGAAAACGAGCAGAAGAATAAGTAAAGACAACGTAAAACTTCTTGTAGAAGAGATATACGTTTGGGAAGAAGCAACATACAAGTTTATAAAATATGCAACTAGTGTTGGGGTTTGGTTAAAAATTATTTGATTTTTAAACGTTTTGTTTTTGTTTAATTTTCATTTGGTTTTGGTTTTTATGAAAAAAAAGGCTCCAAATTGGCGCCGCCTGCCGGTGCATATTTTAAATAGTCCATCCAAGCAAGCATATAACCATTAGTGTTTAGTCTGTTTGTGTGTGTGTGTGTTTTTTATTTTTGGTATTTTGCCGACTTTTAAAATATTATTAAATTTGTATTTATGAAAGTTCGACACAGTTTTTTTTTTTTTGTTAAACTTTTTCTTGCTGACTTTATTATTATATAAAATTTTATTATAAAAACAGAAAAAAAATTGTTAAATATTATCATGTTTTCATATTTTTATAATTTATTAAGCATAAATATTTTGATCTGTCTGCTGTTTTTATACCCTTCACATAGTGATAGGGTATATATCACTTTGTCATTCCGTTTGTAATTTCTTTATTATTCATTTGCGACCCCATAAAGTATATATATTCTGGATCCTTATAGATAGGGAAGTCGATTTAGCGATGTCCGTCTGTCCGTCTGTCCGTCTGTTGAAATCAAGTTTCCGGAGTCAAATAAAAAGATACAGACCAGTTAATGGTGTCAAACTATCACAAATATCCTGGAGACAATCGCTATTTAAAATCAATAAAATCGGTTCACTATTGACCGAGATATAAGCGAAAACCCAGAGTAACCCATTTTTTTTAGGACAAAATCCGTGCAATATCCCTATATATCTCAGTAAGTATAGTCACTCTTGCCACAAAACTTGGCACGGATACTCCTAAAGAAGGGACCTTAATAATGGAAAAATTTTTTTCAGATAGGACCAGGGGAAGGGGTATTTTTTCTACAATTGCACAAATTTGGTGAAATATTTTATGCGCTATATCTCGTAAACTATAACAGCTATCGACTTAAAATGTTCTACAAAAAGTAATTGCATGCTAAGGGCTACGCCTTAAAGAAAAAATTTTTTGGGTGGGGGCAAACAAAGGGGTAGCTCCCATACAAATCGACATTTATTATCAAATATTCGATACGCTATATCTCGGAAACTATAACAGACATCGAAATGAAATGTTCTACAAAAAGTAATTGCACGCTAAGGGCTACGCCTTAGAGAAAAAATTTTTTGGGTGGGGGCAAAAAAAGGGGTAGCTCCCATACAAATCGACAATTATTATCAAATATTCGATACGCTATATCTCGGAAACTATAGCAGATATCGAAATGAAATGTTCTAAAAAAAGTAATTGCACGCTAAGGGCTACGCTTTAGAGAAAAAATTTTTTGGGTGGGGGCAAAAAAAGGGGTAGCTCCCATACAAATCGACAATTATTTTCAAATATTCGATACGCTATATCTCGGAAACTATAACAGATATCGAAATGAAATGTTCTACAAAAAGTAATTGCACGCTAAGGGCTACGCTTTAGAGAAAAAATTTTCGAGTGGGGGCAAAAAAAGGGGTAGCTCCCATACAAATCGACAATTATTTTCAAATATTCGATACGCTATATCTCGGAAACTATAACAGATATCGAAATGAAATGTTCTAAAAAAAGTAATTGCACGCTAAGGGCTACGCCTTAGAGAAAAAATTTTTTGGGTGGGGGCAAAAAAAGGGGTAGCTCCCATACAAATCGACAATTATTTTCAAATATGCGATACGCTATATCTCGGAAACTATAACAGATATCGAAATGAAATGTTCTAAAAAAAGTAATTGCACGCTAAGGGCTACGCCTTAGAGAAAAAATTTTTTGGGTGGGGGCAAAAAAAGGGGTAGCTCCCATACAAATCGACAATTATTTTCAAATATTCGATACGCTATATCTCGGAAACTATAACAGATATCGAAATGAAATGTTCTACAAAAAGTAATTGCACGCTAAGGGCTACGCCTTAGAGAAAAAATTTTTTGGGTGGGGGCAAAAAAAGGGGTAGCTCCCATACAAATCGACAATTATTTTCAAATATGCGATACGCTATATCTCGGAAACTATAACAGATATCGAAATGAAATGTTCTAAAAAAAGTAATTTCACGCTAAGGGCTACGCCTTAGAGAAAAAATTTTTTGGGTGGGGGCAAAAAAAGGGGTAGCTCCCATACAAATCGACAATTATTATCAAATATTCGATACGCTATATCTCGGAAACTATAACAGATATCGAAATGAAATGTTCTACAAAAAGTAATTGCACGCTAAGGGCTACGCTTTAAAGAAAAAAATTTTCGAGTGGGGGCAAAAAAAGGGGTAGCTCTCATACATATTAACAATTTTTGTTAAATTTTCGATATGCTATATCTCAGAAACTATAACATATATCGAAATCAAATGTTCTACAAAAAGTAATTGGACATTAAGGGCTACGCTCTGAAGAAAAAGATTTTCGGATGGGGGGTGAAGAAGGGGTAGCTCCCATACAAATTAACAATTTTTAAACAATTTTCGATACGCTACTTCTGGAAAACTATTACAGCTATCGACTTCGAATATTCTACAAAAAGTAATAATCAAATATTTCATACATTTTGGTGAAAAACTTGGTGAAGAGCAGGGGGACTAGAACATCTAATAAGTTTTATTAACCTTTAAATATGAATAATGTCGAAAACTTTAAAAACTCTCGACCTCAAATCTTCTTCATCTATTTCTATTATTCATACGAACGTTAAAATTTTGTTATTTTTTCTATGGGCTTTAAAACTCGCACAAGGTTTTTTATTATATTATTTGCAGTACAAAATTACTCGGCTGGGTATATTTAAAGACCAATGTGAAGGGTATATAAGATTCGGCACAGCCGAATATAGCGCTCTTACTTGTTTTAATACTTTTTAAAACATTTTTATATATAGATTTTAAGTTTAATTTATTTGATGTCAGGAAAAAAAATTATATAGAAAATTTAGAAACGAAATTTTGTCAGGCCTCATTTAAAAAGATTAAATATAAATTTGTTTAGACAGACATTTAGTCAGACGCGCTAGAGAGTTTATTATAATTAGAAAAAAAATAAATAAAAATAATAAATAAAATAATAATTTAATAATTAAGCATAAATTTAAGCTACTAAAAGCAATTTATAATAGAAACAGTTGCAACAGGTGCTTACAATGTCGCCAAACACATACATATAAACATGTTCAAACTTTGATTTAAGGCACTTGAAAAACTACTACTTCATTAGGTAGAAAATCAAAAAATTTGGGAAAAAGAATTTATTGCATGCCATCTGCACAAAAAAAAGATATTTATAAAATCATAAAGAATCATATCGAAAACTTAACAGAAATTGTATTTTAAGCACAAAAGGCTTTATGTAATCAGGAAACCTTAATCGTTAAATAATATGAAGCCACTGAAAGAATATGATTCTACTCAAAAAGATAACTAAAGAAAAGTAACAGGGTCTGATATAGGAAAATTCATATTTAAAGAATTTTAACCTTAAGATTATAATCAATAGAATACGATTTAATTGGTTGTAGGTACCCCAAAAGAAAAAAAATTTGCTAAAATTAAGAATTTTGAGTTTTTATTATATCAAGTCTAGTCGAATAACTTAAAAAATCAAGCAGAAGAAAACTTGATGTCTTTTGTTATATAAATTTTTACATTTAAAAGAAAAGAGTATCAAAGGCCTAGACGGTAGCGTGCGTTGCAGTTCGGGGAGGCCCAGGTTCAAGTCCGGCAATTAGGTATGTTTTAAATATATATAAAATTTAAAACCTTTTTTTTAAAGCTCCGAAATTCAAGCAAAATTTTTTTTTGGATTAATCCCTTTTAAGCTTAAGTCAATCCTTTTAGGCTTACATCACGTACGGTTTCAAACTTAAATCAATCCTTTTTGGCTTAAATGTGAATAAAAGTAAAAAATCTGTACCAGATAAATCGAACTTGGTTTAAGAAATATCGTACTTCGTTTAGGAAAATCCTTACTCATCGTACTTTTGGTGCCGGAACTGCTTGATTTAAGGAAGTATTTGTTTTCTTTTTGTGTGTAAAAAGTAGTTTTAATTGTGTTTTTTTTTTTGATTTCTATAGAAAAAAATTAAAAAAAACTTTTTTTAAAATTTTACGGGTGCTATTTACATAAAACATGAAAAAAAGTCCCCCGGATCAAACAACATTTATTCTATGCAAACTTTTCGCCCTTTCTAAACTGTCTATACGTGAACGCAAATGCATTCTTTAAACTACCTATTTTAACCCAGGCTGAGCATTCTCCTGTTAAATCACTGGCCTCCACTTGAAATTCACAGATTTGCAGCAATAAAGCTCGTTGATCATGGAATAATGTTTTTTTCAGAAGCTTTTGCGACACAATGGAAATCTTTTTGCGTAGCCCCATTTGGGAATCGCTGCATTTAAATAACTACAACTAACATTCGGCAATGCGGCATTCACAACTGAAGACGTTATACCGTCTTCAAACTACAGCTAAACTACTTGATTCGCTCTCTAAGTTACCAAAACTATTTTGACTGTTTATATTACACAACCTTAATTGGGTTTGGCAGTTGTTTTTATTTTCTTTGTTTTTATTTTGACATTTCTGCATGTGTAGTTTAAACAAAAAAAAAAATAAGAGACGACACCGATTTGCTTTTAGATGAGCTGATAATCCGAATTACTCTTCGCAAAACTAAAAATTCAATCTTAAAATTTTGTGAGAGAAATTGTAATACCATCAATAATTTGTCGTTACATTACAACATAAGCATTAAATACATTCCTCGCTACAGGCTACCGAACACAACCAGTCAAAAATAGAATACACGTGTGCTTATGATAATAATTTTTTTAATGGCTGCAATGCAACACGACTACGGGTTGCTGTCAATGCTAATTTTGTGGCGTGGTCGAAATTAAACTAATTTCTATTTTTATACGCGACAGTTAACAGATTAGTGCTGCCAGTACGGTAAGATGCAAATAATATAGCTTAAACAATACAAAAAGACTTTAGGTGGCACCACTGAAAGTCATATTGCTCATATGTTTATTTTGTAGTGGTAGTCTAGTAAATATTTCAGTAGCAGCCAGTCGGACATAAATTTAGCAAACAACTTTTGTGTTCGTGTGTTCCTGTGTTCTTGTAGCTTGAATGTGTTTAATGCAATAGGTTGTCAAAAATTCATTTTTAGTGCACAATTGTGCTACAAAAACAATAAAAAAAAATCACACCGACGCTTGTTCTCTTTTATTTCAATTTGATTTCAGTCGTTAATTGAGTGTTAACGAGTGCACATGTGCGGATGCTTACTGCTTTTTTTTCAGCTTTCTTGTTTTTTCAGCTTTGATTTAATTTCAAAATAAACCAGCAAACAAAATAGTATAATGGAAGATAAAAATTTTTGTTTTGTCATTAAAAATGCTTTTGGTAACATGCAATGCATTTAATGTTACCAAACATTTAAAACAAGAAAAACTTAATTTATAACACCTAAATACACTTAATTTTTTAAGTTTTAACTGTAAATTAAACTCGCCCAATGGAATATGTGTGAAAAAAAATTGTCTAATTCTGAGGCATATTTTGTATTTAATTTTAATAACTTTTTTTAAGTTCATTTCCATTTTGCTTTAAAAAGTAAAATTCATCACATTTGCAATGCTTAGTTTTTTGTTTGCTGGGCAATTTTCTCTTATCCAATACAGACGCATTTCATTAAATGAGAGTTTTGACAACCTATGCATTACAAGTCCATAATATAGCGGCAGTCTGAACAGCCTATACGTTATAAATTTGTTTATGTTTTTTAAAACTATTACTTGAAAAATATGCCAGCAAGTCATTATTTGCAGATAAATTTGCGTAACTTTGAATAAATTCGTTTTGTACCAATGTTGCACAATACCAAGAACCAGAAATGCAGCGTTTTAGGGTTGTTCTATTATTAAGGCTTAGCCAATAAAAAGGCTAAAAGGTACGACAAAGTCGTGTTACACGATTAAAAAAATGTACCTTTTCAAAAATTAAAAAAATTTCTACTGATGAAGATTAAGCATACCGAACATATTACTCTTCTCTTACTACATAAATTTTGTCGAATTTACTTAAAAAAAATTCATCTGATTTCATAAAAATAAAAAGTTTTTACTTTAAAATTTTCTTTATGTTTTCTTGTTATTGAAAAAAAAAAAACAAAATACATTGTATTTTAAAATTTTAATAATAAAAAAATTTAATGGCATACTTCTTCACGCAATGTGCAAAAATCATCTCAAATATTTAAACATCTGTTTTTTCCAATTTTTTAATTTTTTCTGTAACCAAAGCAATTGCTTATTAAATGTTATATTTATGAATAATTTGGAAAAATTTTTTAACGCTATTTATTAACAACTATTTAAAATATTTTTTTTAAATTTTTCTCGAATATTTCTGTAAATAAAAACTCTTTTGAACATGTAATTTTCTTAAATTTATTATAATTGTAAAAAAAATATACTTCATAAGCTTTTTTCTGTGTTCATTGGCTTTAGCTGTAATCATAGATGCCAGATTTGACGATTTATCGTCATTTTGACGTTTTTTGGCCACAAAAAATGGCTTTTGACGATTGGACGATTTTGGCCCTTAATTTGACGATTTTTATTAAGGTTTAGCCCAAATCTAAAAATTTAGTTTTATGTACATAAATATGATTTTTAAATATCATATGATATGGAATAAGGTATTTTATGTAAAATTATAAAGAGTCTCCGGAGGAATGTTTGTGCATCTTGTAACAATCTTTTGCTACTTTAATAACAAGTTGAAGTTTAAATCTCAAATGGTAAATGAAAGGTTTTTTAAGGCCCTTTAGCCTTAATATTCCATAATACAACACACCTGAGGGCGAATTACGGCATTCGATTGGAATTAAAATTTTACTCGATCGATCGAGTTGTTAATGCTTTTAGTATAGAAATTCTAGTAGGAAATTTTAAATTTCGATTCGAATCGAATGCCGTAATTTGCCCCCTGAAATATACTATTTAGGTTTATATACACTATATGTATGTATATCTAACGTGTTCAGCTTAAAAGAAAAACAAGCAAAAGTAAGTTTATTTCGTTTTGAAAACACCTTTTAACCATTTTATATGTATAAGTCATTGCGTGTTTTTATACTTTATATAACAAGGATTTCTAAATATTGATTATTGTAAAAAAAATATTTGTTTAAAAAAAATTGTTTATAAAATAAAACTTATTTTTTAGGACTAAACTACAAAATCTGTAAACATTTCTTAAATATTTTAGTTTTTTCTTTTTCAGTTTGTTTTACTTTGAATGGCAAAATTTTGCCTTTTTTGTTAGCACCTGAGACGCAACTACCTGTGTGCACTTTGTTTCCCCTTTTTTTTTATTATTATTAATTAAAAAAAGAAATTAAAACCATAAATTTTAGTGTTGACGATTCTTTGACGATATCCAAAACTTGTTTTGACGATTTTGACGATTTTTTTCCAAATATTTGACGATATTGGGGGTTAATTATCTGGCAACTATGCCTGTAATTAATATTTTGACGATTTTTTTAAAGTTTGCAAAAATTTTTCTAAATTTTGGCAAGCAATACAAATGAGCAACAAATTTTCTAATTTTATACAATTTTAAATTTAATAGGTTTTATAGCAAGCTTTTGAAATTCAATTAAAAGAAATGTACAAAACTATAAATAAAGTTGCAACAATTTAGCATCAAACACATGAAAAAAAAATTGGAAAAAAATCTTTATAAAAAACAGGAAATTTTTATTTTTGCGTAGCAATCCTTAACCAATGCACAGTGGGATTAGGTTAATATTTTTTTACAATTACAATTAAGTTAAAGGAAACCCCAAGAGATCGCACTTGATCAGACTTGAGTTCAGGAAGTAGTTAAAAGTCTTATGCTTGAGAATATTGCCATATTTTGGTACCATTTGGACCCTCATACCGTAAAATATTTGCCTTCTATGCACTAAGCTTTAGTTAATTAGTTTTGTCTTAAAGATTTTTATTGATTTTTTTTATTTGCAATCATGTTTAAAGATCAAATTCTTTTGATATTTATTTTTGTTTGTGAATATTTTACATACTTTAAGCGTGGGAATCAAACAATACTTTACTGCAGCACTATGTATAATATAAAAGCTATTAAAGTTTTTTTTCTCGAAACAATTAACATAAATAAATATGTAACATTAAAACAAATAAAAAAGATTATTATATGATTTTATGTTAAATGACACGCAAACAAACGTTTATATGGAGACACTTGTTGTTATCAACATGTTGCATTAAAATCACACAACATTTTAGTTGCTTGTAAATTTTAACACACCCACACACTTCAGTTATGGCAAATGTTTTTTTTTTATATTACAAAGTTGTAAACAAAACCGTTTGAAATAAATTATTTTTGAAGATTTTGTAAATCATTTTAATTCACATTTAAAAAAAGAATTCATATAAAATGAAAAATTTTTTTATTAAAAAAAATTACAAAAATTGATTTATAAAAATTTGTAATTTTTTTTTTGCGTGCAACATTAAACTGTTGTTTTATGATTTTATACAAAAGATTTTAATTTTGTAATTAAAAACAAACTAAAACAATAATTGCTTTAAATGGAAAAAAATCTCATTCATTCATGTTTACATTTTTGTTCATTCATTGGAAAATATGCCAACACAATTCAATGCAATTTTATTAGTTTGTTTGTTTATTTTTGCATAAAGATAGCAAATACCAAATGCAATGCAGATATAGAAGGGAAGGTGTGCTAAGAAACAAATATCAAATGTGGCTATAATTTTGTAATTAATCCATAAAAGTTTAAATCAAGGGCTGTAAATAATAATTATCTCAGATTTTTTATTAAATAATATTATGTATGTACAAGGAAACTTTGGAAAGTCAAGTGAAGTACACTATTTTGATAGTTATAAGCCAGATTTTTTAAAAATCAAGTGCTTTAAAAATTTTTGATTTTAATTTTTTTTAAAAAATCAAAAAATAACAATTGTTTTCAAAGATTTATTTTTTTTCTTTGCGTAGTTATTACGCTCCCTGGTTTAAATATAGAGACTTTAATATAAAAAGAATAGTTTGAAAAATTAAAACTTTGTCCTAACTTACAAAGAGAAATTCCGTTTGCCTTTCTAAATATCATTTAAATGGTGATGTTTGCAGCCAAAAACCCTTCTACTGTGCAAAGACTACTGATAATAAAAGTCCGTATGTGGTTTCGAAAACGCATCACTTGGCTAAGTAGTGCCGGTAGAAAAAATAGCTTTTTCAAATAAAATTTTTTTCCACTTAATGGAAAATATTTTTTTCTAAGTAAAAAGGAATTATATAAAAGAAGGAATTATATTAACTAAAGCCAAAATAATAAACACAAAAATTTGTCTTAATACAATAAGTTAAAAGAAAAATAAACATAATATTTTTTGCCTAATAGTTTTTTTTATTTATTAAAAAAATTGTTCATATGCCTCTAAGGATTCTTTCCCTGTTTAATGCCGTTTGTCATATGAAACATTTAAACTGCAATAATCAAACAAAAAAATAATTACCGGATGCTGCCTAATACTTATTGCATGTTTATTGTTGTTTCAACCTAAATTGAATTAATGGGTGTTGAAGAATACAATAGTAGTAAGTGCCTCGTTTTTTAATTGTATAAATGGAATTTATTAACGCTAACAAAATCACAGTAATAAACATCAATGACTTAATTAAAAATATTTTTGAAGCCAACAAAACCTTTTTAAAGCAAATTACTCAAAATTGGCAAAATTTTTACAAATATTTTTTTATTTCTTTAATTTTGCATAACTAACAAAATAACATAAAAAATTTAAAATTATTTTAATTTCAATGTATTGTTATCTTTACAATTTAATCTTTTAAATTGTTGGTAGCCACTGCAAGTGCATTTTTTACTGGTGTTTCCTAAGCAATTTGCATTTTTTAAATGCAACATGATATTCGTGAATATTTGAGTTTTTTTGAAAGATTTTTATCGGTTTCTGCTACAAAGTAAATTTTTTAAATATATTTATACAAATCATGTGATGGCAAACACATGTTTAAATTTTTTAATAAACTTTTTAATTGATTTGATTTGGTCATTTTTAAATAGCAGGTGTTTTTTAAAAGATAAAAACCCACATTAAATGTGAGAAAAAGTACAGTAATTTAGAAAATACTTTAAAAATGATTTCTTTTACCCAGTAAGAAGCGAGGAAAAAAATCAGCAGTTGCCATTAGAATCGACCTGGTAAAAAATAAATAAATTCTAGTGGAATGATTTTTTAAGTT
This sequence comes from Melanophora roralis, assembly GCA_963583895.1. Taxonomy (NCBI): domain Eukaryota; kingdom Metazoa; phylum Arthropoda; class Insecta; order Diptera; family Rhinophoridae; genus Melanophora; species Melanophora roralis. The sequence continues at coordinate 91,485,136 of OY757188.1, read as the reverse complement.
AAAACTAAACAAAAAAATTTTATGCAAATTTGAACTCTTTTTTTTATTTCATACAGTAGTCCTTACAAATAATTAGTTTGAACTGAAGTTTAAAAAAATTAGTATCCAGCGTTCGACGACTTATTTCAAGCTTTTGACATTAACCAACGTTGTTGGCAAAAAGAGCGTAATTTGAACACACATAAAAAAGTTATATAAGTTAATAAGCTTCGTAGCTTCAGTTATCATGTTAATTTCTTTTCTGTCAGGAATGCTGCCCTGATGCTGCTTCACGCGCTTATTTTTGTTCTTTTTTTGAAAAAGAAACAACTTTTTAATCGGGTCATAAGATCTTTTGCCAAAAATGCACCATTTCCTTAAATTAGTCAAAGGGTACACTTATACAGGTAGTATCAAGAAGAATTCAAAAAATTCGCCTTTGCATTTGCTTTTTGCGTTTAAGACAGTAAATTTTAAAAAAATCTAAAATTTCATACAACATTATTAATCCGACATTCACTTTTTCAAATGTTCATAATCAGCTGGGCTCTTAATATTACCAAACAAAATGCATTTTTTTTCTAATAAGATTTATTGACGTTTAAATTAAATAAAATTATAAAATATGTATTTTTGTTTGTCTTAATAGAAGAAAGAACAATTTAAAAAGGTTTAATTTAAATAACTTACTTCTTATAAGGAATACAAAAACACTAAACGTTTTCTTGCACCTAAAGGTATGCTATAAATGTATTGTTTATTTCAAAACTTAAGTGCTACAGCCTTGATAAAAAAAATGTCAGACGTCTGTCAGAAACTTCGGCAAAATTAAACGATTCCTTAGCAAATTATGTTAAACTTCTGACCGCAAATTTTATAGATTTGTTAAAACAATTTCTTTTGTGCTGTTTTTAGGAACAGTTAACATTTTAAAAAAGAAATTGTGGAAAATAAAACAACTTTAATATTATTTTCCGCTAATTAAAACCTCAATCTATAACCAACCGTCTCATCATTAAATGATGGCCGTAATAAAAGTCAGTCAAGCTTAAAACTTCAAAATATTACCGTTAATGCAATTTTCCAGTCAGGGATGGATAGCCTAAGACTTTTTAAAATACTATTATACTATGTATGAAAAATTTTTTGTAGTTTTTTGATATTATGGTCCATTTGAATGAAGTTGTTCTAAAACCCAGTTTTTAGGTTGTAGTTTAAAAAAATATGGAAGGAAAAAAAATTTATGCGAAAAAACTGATTTAGATTGTAATAGAGGCGGTGGGAGTGGCATGTGAAACGAATCTTACAGGCTTTGTTTTTTCTAAAAAAAGTTTGTACCAAATTTAAGGATTGTTTCTTAGATAGAGAAAATTTTGTGCGAAAAAAATAATTTTGATTGAGTTGGAGATGACCAATTTTGGTGACATTTAATTTTATTTTTAATTTAACCAATACAATGCTGGGTGCTAACTTTTAATGATCAAGGACCACAACCTATTTTTTGTGAACGAAAAAAAGAAATTTTCTTGTATTTAATAAAAATTGCGTTATTTTCATTTACAAAAGAAAAACAATTGTATACAAATAGGAAAAAAGATTACCGTCTTATTCTTCAAACTTTAGTACTTTCAGTGTAAAAAACACACTGCTTTCAAGTTAGTTGCAGTTCGTTCCAGGCCTGGACTCTAGGTTAGGTTGTGTGCTAAGCCATTCAATAAAATAAATGCATTTTTTTTTTTTTTGCTAATTTAAGCCATACACAAACATTTATAACTTCTTGTCCAGTGGTCCATAACTATTACGTTTAATTGCTAATTATCTTAACTCTCATTACAGCAAAATACAATTAAAAATGAAAAAATCCTACCACTGCTGTTTTTATTCTATTTCTAAAGAAATTAACTGCAGATTTTTATTCTTTTTTTGCTAGTATCAAATGCATTTTTAGCAAAATTTATTATGTCGGTACTATTGCATTAAATAGTATTATTAAAATAAAACTCAATTCCATATCAATGGGAGGTGTTGGCCACACGCTACAAAAACAAGTAGTGCAGCAAGCAAATTGTTATTTTCTTTAATATGGAACCCCCCCTCCATAGCATTAATATAAATTATACACGTTTTAACTATAACGTTTGTATAAAGAAATGTTTCCACTTGTGTTTTTGGTTTGATCTGGTTTAAATTATCGTGGCATAATTAAAATATAATATTTTTTGTGTTAGTTGCGAGTTATACGCACGCGCGCATTTCTTTATCAAATTTATTTAGATTCTGTTTTTATAATAGTTTTGTCTTTGCTGTTGCTTGCAATTTTTAAGTTCTGCTGTTGTAATTAAAGATATACAAAAAGGTTTATGGGTTTTAACAGGAAGTGTATATTTTGTAACAATTTAGAATTGAATTTATTTTTGTCGGTTCTTTGGATTTGGTGGTAGATTGGTTCGTAAATTATTTTAAACAAAAAGTTCTTAACTATGATTATCTGTAATTGGTTAAAAAGATAAGTAGAATGTTATTTTTTCAAAGCTTAATTATCTTTTTATTGAAAACAAATTTTCGAAAGATGTTAATATTTTGCAAATGTCGTTTGTGGTAAATTTTAATTTGTAAAAGGGTCTGCAATTTCCAAGGATGGTAGGTTAGGTTAGGTAGAACAGGCAGCTTAATTCGGTCCCTTTGTGTTACCTGGAGAGAAGGATAGATAAGAAAGAAAGAACAGAAGAATGAAGCAGACTTACCAGGGTCTCTGGTGGGAATCGAACCTACAACCCCCTGACTGGTAGACTCGTGCATTTACCACTGACCTACCGGGGCATCCTTCCAAGGATGGTAATTCCTTTAACGTTTTAAAACCGGTAAGCTCAAACAAACGTAATTTGCCCAGGGTGGTCATTAGAATGATGTAACGGGTGTGACTTTTTTAATTTGAGATTTGAAAAATTCTTACTCAAGGATAATCTCCTCTTACGTATTCCAAAAAGCGGACACAATTATTTTGATGTTTTGAATAATTTTGAAGTTTTTATACTCAATTTCCCCACTCACTAAGAAGGCGTTTAATTTAAAATTTCCTTTTTCCTACAACGATTAGGTTATTGCGTATTTTTTATTGATTTTAATACACTTTTTTTTATAATAATAAATTTTTTAAATTTATAAACTTATTATTACTGGCATTTTTGTAAAAGTAATTGACGCTGTCAATATTTGAAATATGTTGTCGCCAATGTCTGACATACTGTCTTTTATAAATTTGAAATGTGCAACGTGTTTCGTATTAGTTTAACAAATATTATTTACTTATTATGTATTTTTCCTAAAGTCCATTTAATGCATTTAATTATTTTTTTTTAATTAAATTCTACGACTTATACGTATAAGATATTAATAACAATTTGTATAGAAATAAAAAAAATCAAACTATAGAATATTACAATTTCTTATCTTTAATCAAGCATTTCATTACAATCACAAAAAAAAAATAATAAAAACAAATCATCGCTTAGTTTTTTAAAACGTTTTGCTATTTATTGCGTTTTCTCTCAGCTGGGCTTTGACCACTTACTTGTATGGTGCCACAATCATGTACATATTAGCTATCTACAAAAATGCGAGAGCACACTCCCAAAGGCAAGAGAAATAGGTTGTAAATTCTAATAAATTAATTTCCAAGTTAGTGGCTTTTGAAATTTACTTCCGCCAATTTGTATCAACGTAAAACGCTCTATATAGCATTATCAATTGTAGATTACTTAGTTTGTTACTTATAATTGAAGATTAATTATTTCGAAATGCAAAACAAGCAAAATCAAAAAGAAAACAAAAAACAGAAAGAGATGAATTAAGAGGAGATGATGGGCGATTGTTTCTAAATTAAAAATAAAAATCAAACAAAAGTGGCAGACAGAATTTAAAAACAAATTTTTTAAATAAAACAAAATCGAAAGGTTTTTAAAATCTTTTTAAAAAAAAATTAAGTAATTATAAACTTCATACATACTTATGTTTACAAATAAAAACATGTTGCTAATTATTTTTTCCTTTGCAACATTTTGCTAGCAACATAGGGGAAATTTTTTTAGAAATACGTATCTATCCTTTATACGTTTTCAAACTCTTAAGCATGTTGCTAAAAGTTAAAGGTTTAAAATTTTAAACAATCAACGTTCATATCGTCACAGAAAATGCAAAACGCCCTATCCAACAAACAATTTAAAATTGGCTTTTTATAAATTAAAGCCTTCAAATATGTATGTCATCTCGCAAAACTCGTTTTTTTCAGCAGAAATAAATTTGTTGATCTTTTTTAACTAACATATATGGCAATAATTTGTGCTAATTGTAAATATATTTTTCATTTACACAAAAATTATTGCGCCTTCTAAAAAATTTTTAAATGTTAGATAGGGCGTTTTGCATTTTATGTGACGATATACTATATTTTGTTCCTATTTTAAGCATAGGCATAAGTGCTTTTATTCTTCTTTATCATTCAAAATTTTTTACTGTAAATGCAACTAGTTATATTCAAGGTATAGAGAAGTATAGATATCATGTTGGTTTTAAGGTTAGGTTGAATGAAAAGCCCTTGGATCCTAAGTGCTATCACAAAAAAAAAACAGACATCCCGGTTGAACTAGTTCGATAAAATAAATTCAAGGGTGCCCCATATTCTCTTTGTAAATGCCAGCAGCTTCGTTTTATTTTTTTTTTGGAAGTAATTACCCCTAAGGCAGTTTGCTTCAGAGCGAGCAAGCATTGGAAATGGACGGAGAATATGCTCAGCAGTCTCTTTACCCCTCCAAACACCAGAGCCAGCAACCATTTCTGAACATTTCTAATGGATGTCTTGCTTGTTTGAATAATTAAGTAGCAGGCAAGGGTTGCAAATACTGCCTAGATCGCCGCCATTTTGTTATTTAAAATTATTAAAAACTTAGTTATTATTCTTTTGCCCTTTTCTGAACATCTCACAATTTTTAATACTTATATGGATTGGCAACATGTTGCAAGCAACTAAGAAGATTTATAAACAAAATACTAAGCAGTCAATATATTTACAAAAAAAAAATATTCCCATTTTCTCGATCAACGCATTAATTAGTCTTACAGTTTTTAACTAAACATGTTATTGTCCCAATTAAAAATTAAATGTTATGTAGATATTAAGGGGGATGGATATTACATTTTTTTAAAATTAAAGTAGACTTTAAATACTGATTTTGTATTAGAATTTCGTTTAAAAAACCAATTTAAAATTACTTAAATTAAACGTGTTTAAATAACAAAAAAAAAAATTTGTATAAAAAAAATTAAAAAAAATTTAATTAAAAAAATATTTACAAATAAATTAATGATGCTATCATAAGAAACGAATTGAAAATTTTGATGATCAGCACTTTTTTGTCATAAAATTATTGATTATCTATCAACTTTATAATAACTCAATATTTTCTCTTCAAAAAAAAAATAAATATTAAAATGTTTATAATAGCTGTTTATTTTAATTTGTTGTTGCCATTATACGCCGAAATTATTATTTTTTTTATTTAAAGTAGGTAAATGATGTTAAAACCATTTTTATTGCATGAGTTTTATTGCAACAATAAATGTTTAGCAACAGGTAAACGTACATAAATATGTGTGACGTTAATTAAAAAATTATTAAGATAAACAATTAAAAACTCAAAATATGACTTTAAGGTGAAAAAACGCAAAAAAAAAAGAAAGTCGTAAAGAATATTGGTTTTTAGAAGCATTAAATGTGTAGAAAATATCAAACGTACGTTTTGCTAAGACATTTTCTTTTATTAATTACATTTGTTAACATCCTGTTATGGGATGGTTTTTATTACAAATAATTTTCAATTTACGGTGGGTTTTATGCAATGAAATTAAACCTTTAAAAGCCTAAGTTAAAATGACTGAATAGAATAAGTTAAAACAAACCGATTTACACACAAATAAGCAACGCGTTTAATGTAGACTACTAGCCTAGCAACATGTTGCAAAGTGTCCTAAATATTGCAAGAAAAACTGGAGTGGTAATGATTTAATTTGGGAGCTGAATTTCATAAACGTATTAAGGATCATTATACAAATAAATTGGGTAACTTAATTTTAATTAAACAAAGGCCAAGCAAAAACAATTTTTTTTGAAGCAAGGATTTTATAAAAAATTGTTCAAAAAACTTTGCTTTTAAAGGGTTATTTGTTTTAAACGACAAACTATTTGTTAATATAGCAATCAATCTTATATTGACGTATTTTTAATGATTTGTTTTTTAGTTTTAACACAAGCCTTAAAGTTTTCTTTTTTTTTGCTCTCTTTGCCAAGGAAAATTTTTATATTAAAAACTAAATATAGAAATATCGTTTCTTTTTTTCGCGAAACTTTTTTGCCTGCAGTATGAGTATGTAGCATAGAGGTGCTTAACTTTCAAACGGAAGTCTTAATTGAGGATTTATACACTTCTTTTTCATTTTATCCTATTTTTTCACAAAAGAAAAACATCATTATATTTAAGGCGATGATGCTAAGAGGAGTGTTGCTGTCTAAGAGGATGGCGATGTGGTTAATTTTCATGGTGGGAAAGTGTGTATGTATGTTTATTACTAACTCCTTTATGAGTGTGTAGGTTTGTACATATATGCAACATATGTGATTCAAACTTTCCAGTTCATTCATTATTTTATTTGAAATTTTCATTCATGCCAACAACCAGCCACCTTAAAGCAAATATAGGAAAGAAAAAATTGTTTTCTCGCTTGTAATACATGCATCATCATATTTTTCTGTTTTTTTTTTTTGTAGCAAGATAGACACACATATGTATATACATAAGTTTGTAGGAATAGTCATATGTACATATATGTAGATACGTTTTTTAAGATATTTTTATACACACTCACACATGATTATTTAATTCCAGCGATGCCCAACCAAAGAATATGATTTGTTAGAACGTATGGGTGCTTTTTCACAGTGTGTGTTATCTGGATCTCCTTGTTATGGCTTTTGTTGGTACTTGTGTTGTGTTAATATAGTGTTCAGCCCCCAGAAACACTCTTGGTTTGCATTGTATTATATTCTATTTTGTTGCAACACTTATGCGATTTGAGTGCATGTTAAAAAAATTTTTATATTCTTACTGAGGAGATACACATTATTGCAACAAAAAGAAAAAAAAATATTTTTTGCTTCAGCAACCAGATTTATATTTTTTATGCAAGACTGTCATATTCATACTTAATAAAAACGTCACTTAGAATGTGTGGGTCGCAGCAATATTTTAACTCTTGTCTCTTTTAATGTTTATTTTTTTTTTTCTTGCAAATGGTTTCAGATTTAAAAATAATAATGAAAATAAATAAACAAAAATTTAACAGTGTTAAGCAAAGATAAGTAAGAGCTCAGAAATAAATATCTTTATAATCTTCATAAAGTTACAGCACATAATTTGGGAAAGCAACATGTTGCAGAAACAATTTTTAAACAAGAATTAAGCAGATTACATATTATAATTTGAATTTCATTTGTTTTAAAATCATTACAAACTACTGTACTTATTTTGAATTCTCATATGTTTTATATAAACTTAAAAACATTTTTGAATTTCTATTTTTATAAATTCTTTTGCAAAAAATGTGTGTTCTTTACACAGCCGATCTCATTTTAATCTGTATGTGACACCATTGAAAGTTGTATTTGTTGTCTTGGTATTTATTCTTTGATTTTCTTTTACATTTCCGTTTTGAGGTGCAGCTAAGTTTATCACAAGAATTTTTTTTTTAATTTACAAAAATATTTTATTTTATATACATATGTATTTTGAAAAAAATTTTCTACGAATTTTTCAACCTTAACAAAATTGTATTCAATCTACACAAAATAACTAAAAGTAATTGATATGTTGTTAGTTATAAAATTGAGAGGGGCATAATGTTAAACAATTATTAAAACAATTAATTGCAATTAAAGTGCAAATACTTTAATATGTTTAATGTCATAGAAATCGTGTTTCTCGTAGAAGGTAACAATAAATTATTACTTTAAAAAAAATTAGCCGACAAAATAATTATTGACTTGTTGAACTTAGAAAAAATTTTATGAATAAAAAATATTAAAATATAAATGATTGCTTGTAAAATTACTTTGGAAGTGTCTTAATTACCATATTAAAAATTAATTGTTAAATTTACATGAACAACAACAAAGATCTTGAACATTAAAATTTATATGCAAGCTGGTACAAGATTTTTCTGTTATTTGATATATTTAAAAACAATAAAATTTTTTAATTTGTTCCTATGTTAAAAAAAATTTATAACAAGTCGGAAACATAAAATGACTTAAAAAACTTATTCAAAGCTGGGAAAAAATATTTCTTAATGCTACAAAAAAATCTGATTAAGCAGCATGTTGCCAAAAGCATATGTTTATATAATAGTTTACCAAGTCACATCAAGAATAAATAATTTTATATGTTACTCAAAAGTAAAGTGTCAAACTTTCTTACAAAAATTAGAAATAACTTCCTAAATAACAAACATGAACATAATGTTTCTGGCAACATTTTACAAACAAAACCGAAAAGAATAGCGCCCTTGAAAGAATAGAACATATTTAATTTTATTTAATTTTTTTTGTTTTGATTTTTTTAATGTTTACAAAAAGAAAGAAGTTTAAAAAAAGTTTTCTAGCTTAAAAATTACTTTTATTGCTTTAAAAACAGCTGCAGCAATTAAAGGGAATTAATAGTTTTGTTACTAAAAAGTTTTGTTTAGCAACATGTTGAATAGAAAAAATATGTTTTTTTTTCTGAAACACTATCTGCAAACAAAAATAATAATTCTTAACAAAAAATATAATAAATAAATTTAATTGTTTTTTAAAATTCAGTTGTTTATCAACAATATATTCCAGTTTTATATATGCCAAACATTGAATCGCAACACTTTTAAGACTTTTGAAACATTCTTTAAGTTATTTCAGATTTTTTTCTCTTTTTTTAAAGAATCGTGCATAAAAAATATTAAAATTAAATTTTTGCAAAAACTACTTGCCTATCATTCTTTTCCTTAAAAACTGTCACCAGTAAAAAATTAACATCTTGACAAAAAATTTACAAACATATTTAGTTTTTATATGTACATATATGTTTGCCAACAAAAACGCAAGAATGGACACATGAAGTCGAGATTTAAATACACAAAATACGGATTTGCAACATTTTTAAAGCTACTTGAACATTTTCTAAGTTGTAACAACATTTTTCCTTAGTTTTATTTTAACATTTAGGAAAAAAAATAAATATGCATTTAAAAAAAGATTTAAAAAAAAATTGTAAAACAATTTCAAAAAAAAAAATTGTAAGAAAAAACTTTGTTGAGCAACATGTTTATAAGAAAAAATTTTTGTTGAAATTATATTTTCCTCAATAAGAAGCATATACATTTTGACCAAGTAGTTAAAAATTTAATTAGGTTTTGTGTATTTTTGTTATATCAACAAAAAACCCAATAAAAAATACATACAATTAAAATAAAAATAATAATTAAAACTTTGTATTCAGTTTTGTATTAAAATCAAACATGCTCGTACTACATACATACATTCATTATACAAATTTGTCCTATTTTTAAAAAAGGTGAGTAGGATGCAAATTAAACTTGTAGATTAAACAGTAAGATATTAATGAAATGCAAGCATGTGACGTCTGAAACAAAGAAAATTTAATGTTTCAATTGTTTGGCAAAGTTAAGAAAACAACAAAATTAAATCTGATAAATAAAAGCAGACACTGAAAGAAGCTCATGCATACATTATCATGACGTCTAAAGAGAAAATTTTTTTGGTTTAACCCAAAAAAAAACTAAGGGTCTAATTACGTAAAACGCAACGATTAACAACGCAAACAATTGTATGGGAAAAATTAAAATTTAAAAAACTTTTCAATACATTTTGTTTTTGTTTGGGGGCGTTGCGTTTAAGGAAATAAGGGGGTAAGAATAATTATCAAAATGTGGGTGCCTGATTTTGTGCCTTAAAAGTGGGTGTTAACATTAACTTTAATCTTGTAAACATTTTTTTGATACACTCGCCATTAGATGTGACGTTTTTCATTACACTAATATTTTGTTTAAATTTTTTTTTAAAATTATTCTTGTTGTTGTTGGTGAAAAAGCTATAATTTTCATGGCTTTTATTTTATGTTTAACATAAATTATTATAATATTTTTCCGCTGACTGTTTGGCTTCATATATTTAAGATTTATTTTTCCCAAATGAAATTTTAGGATTTGTTTTTAAATTATTGTTTATCTTAAAATATTTGACATGATAAGCTATAAATTATTTTAAAAACAAAACATTTTAATAAATAAAAAAAATTGTATTAAAAAATTCTTTTATATTAATATGTGGGCGTTTTTTAGTGTTGTTGTTTTTGAATGCAAAATTTTTTTTGTTTTTATAATTATTAGTTATTAAAAAAAATATGCCAAAAATATTACAAACATTAACAAAGATTAGGGTAACGAGTTTAAGGTGTAACTTTGATTCTTTTCCACATGCCTTTATACAAACATATGCAAATTTGTTTGTGTTTAAGTTTAACAGAAGCAAATTAAACAGAGTCAATGGTAGTTGAAAACGCTAAAAACAGCGTTTTTTGACAAATAATGTCTTTAAAACGTGAACATTTAATTATTTTTTTGCAGGTGTTTGGGTCAGAAAAAAATAATTTCAATTTGAGTTTTTGCAAATCACATAAAGTACATACTGTAGTTAGCAACAGAAATTGTAACCCTTTTAAAATAAAAAACAATTTTTAAAATAAGATCAAATTCAAATAAGTATGTTTATAACTATGTGTGTATATAACTAATGCAGCATGTTGCTTAAAACAATAAGCAACTAGTTACCTTTTTAATACTGCTTTTCTAGTTAAAAAAAAATTTTCAAGGAAAACTGGAAATACAAATCATCAAAATTTTTCCAAACAGTTAAAAGACATTAAGAATTTGTTTTGCTTCTGTTAAATGTTTAGTAAGTGTAGCTTAGTTAAAACTCAAATGCAGCTTACTTTAGCGATATGTTGCTTAAATATTTAAAGCCATCCAACTAAAATCCTTAATTTTGAATTTTATTTTTCTTTTGTTTGTTTGTTTGTATATAGTACTATATTTTTTAAGATACATGTTGCTTAAAATTAGCAGAATTTTGTACTGTTTTGTTCTGTAAATTTTATAAGTACAACAGGAACACGCATGAGTACACTCATACACTCACTCTATTTAATGTTTGTCCTAGCAACATGCTGCAAAACACAAAGTTAAATCATAGAGGTTTTTCTCTGTTCAAATTCGCGTTTGACTTTGCTGTTCTGTCTATAAAAAAGTTCAAATTATTTTAAATCAAGTTTGTTGGTGTTAAAAACCATTACAAACATAGTCGACAGTGTGGGCGTTTTTGCAGAGTCAAGGGGGCTGCTATATATATTTGTCCTGTATTAACTGCAGCTGATTATATTTATTTTTTATTTGTTTTAACTTTTTTAAATTATTTTTACAAAGTTTTCTTCAAAACATCAAATTTTAGGTAAAATCAAAGGTAATAAAGACATATCGTACGAAAAACTCTGGAAAAAAATTTTGCCTAAATGTTGCTTAAAACATTTTATACGTTTTTAAAAATTTTAACAGAGTAAATTTTTTTAAATGCCATTTAAAAGATAATTTTAATATCAAAAAATTGATATAAAAATAGACTTAAAGCTTAAAAAAATAGACTTATTTATTAATTCTAATATATTTTTGCCAACGAAACTTGACAGCAGAAATATCAAAAACAACATTAAATTTTGTTAAAATATTGCCAAAACCTGAAATGGAACCTCTGCAGCATGTTGCAAAGCCGATCACAATTTTTTATATTACAATTTCAACATTTTGCAAGGAAATACTTTTAATAAAAATTTGGGCAACCTAGACATTTTACAAACAAATTTTATATAAACACTCATGTTGCTGCAACATCAGTAAATAAACAGCATTATAAAAGCATTTTTGTAAATAAAAAAAAAATAACTTACGTCATGCTTTAACGAAAAATATTAAAAAAATAATTCCTTTTAAAGCATAACGAAAAAAAAATATCACAAAAAATAAAACAAGCTCTTTAAGTCTTGTCCAGCTCTTAAAATCATGTTTTAATGACTTTTTTTTTTTTAATAAAAAGAAAAAATAAATAAATAAAGAAAAAAATTTTACACAAGTTTTACTACCAGACAAGCTGTCTGTACAAAAGCGCCCACTAACATTTTTTTAAACAGTTAATGGCATAGGAATTAAATGCAAAAAAATAAATAAAAAAACATCACAGAATAAAGAAAAAACCTTTGATGTAAGTAAGTTAGTAACTAAGAAAAAGAAGTAGAAAAAAAAATAATACAACAACAACCAAAAAATAAATGTTAAATTAAATGGAAAGGAAATAAATTATATATGATAGACACATGTTAAATTGCTTTAAATGTTAACAACATATGTGCAAAATATTTAATTTATTTAAACGTTTGCAAAGAAAAAATTATATAATAAACTTAAAGAATTTTTGTGTTTTGGCAACAGAAAAATTATTATTATTTGCATTATAGACCCAAACACACAAACAAGCTTTTAAGCCCAGAAAATGTTACAAATTTTTTCAAAATTACAAATTTTAATTTAGTTGAATTTGTTAGCACTAAGATTAAAACAACGTGATGAAAAATTGTAATCTCTTGAAGCGGCTTTATTTAAAACACACGAATCACAAAATATGTTTTACCCACATTTAACCCGCTACTTCGTGAGCGCAGTTTTAATATTTTTTTTAAAAGAGTACTAATTGTAAAGGAGTAATTTAAGCATTAAAAAGTAAAACTTGTAATATGTTTTTTAAACAAGTATAAACCAGAATTTCTAGTTTTTGAAAGTTTTTTTCATTATGTAATGTAATGACCTTCCTAATGATTTCCTAACTTTATCTAGATCAATAGTCTTAACAATGCATTTAAAATACGAAAAAAGTACCAAAATAAAAAAAAGACATTTTGTTCACTTAGTTAGGTTCTGATCTTAATCTTGTTCAAAAGAATTTAATTTTATATTTCCAGACTCATATCTCAGATAAACAAGTACCAAAAATTTTGAAAAGATACTTTTTTTTCAATTCGACCTCAATTGGGTCAAAATTCCTCGGTTTCATATTCATATATGTACTTATTATCTTAAGAAATGCAAAAATGTACGGACAATGTAAAAAAGAACTCTTTTTCCACTTAATTGGCTTTTATTCTTAATCTGGGTTAAATAGCCTTTAATTTTATATTTCTAAACTCATCGTGTCAAAAAATGCGAAAAAGTACTTTTTGTGTACTTCTACCCCATTCTAGACTAATAATCTCCAAAAAAATATATTAAAAAAAATACTTAAAAATGTAGAAAGTATTTTTTGACCTTAATTTGGATAAATACTACTAAAATTCATTATCTCAAAAACGGCAAAAATAACTTTTTGTAAACTAAGTTAGATTTTGACCAAAATCTAAATTAATATTCTTCAATTTCACATTTCTAGACTGAAAGTCTTAAAAAGTCCAGAAAAATACCGCAAATGTGAAAAAGTACTTTTTTTTGTACTGAAGCCCAAATCTGGGTCAAAACCTCCTAATTAAATATTTCTGGACTCATTCATTATCTTAAAAAAGTACAAAAAATGGCAAACAAAACTCTTGTGGTTCACTAAATTGACTTTCGACGTCAGCAGGGCTCTTATTTCTTGATTTTCTACTTTTTAGAGTAAAAGTACCAAAAATTAAAAAAAAAATACTCTTTGCCCACTTTGTTGACTTTCAACCTCAAATGGGGGTCCTTCATTTCACATTTAAGACTTATTGTCTAAAAAATGTATGTATTACAAATTTATTTTTCATTTAATTCACTAACGACCTCAATTTGGGACAATTGCCCATAATTTCATGTTAACAGGCCCATAATCTCAAACAGGGCAAAAAACACCAAAAGTGAAAAAAAAAAATAATTTTTGTCACTAAATAGTTGACTTTTGGCCAAAGTAACAAAAAAGTGTTCATAGTTTTCAAAGATCTGTCAAACGCAAGAAGTACCAAAATCTAATTTTACCTTTTTTTCCTTAGGGGTAGCAATTTTAGAAAATTACCAAAAATGCCCTAAAATTCAAGCAAAAAGTCAAATCAAGAAAAGTCAATATTTTAATTTAAAAAAAAATCAATACTCAAAAGTTAATCCTTTGGACTTTTTCATTTAACTTTTCAAGTTTTTACCTACTTCTTTTGTTCTTTACACAATTTTTGAATTTTTTAAATATTTTGATAGAAGTATGTAGCCGAGTGGACTGCATTTTCGAAAACAGTCACTATGATCAACCCTTTTTTTAACTTTAAGTTAATTGAAAATAGCATACGGAAATTTTTGTATTTAAATATACCTTATTATTTTATAAATTTAAATTTTTTTCGTGCTCTCTGCAAATCTTATCTCGAATCCAATTTGGTTGGATAAGAGCACGGGGGTGGTAACCTAAATACAAACGCATAAATATAATACAATTTTTATTTTCTCTATTTCGGAAACTGAAACAGCAGTTGATTTCAAACTTCCTACAAAATGGCTCTAGTATAATATCTAAATTTTGAGAGAAAATAGCTTAATAGAAGCAGGTATAGTAGTATTCCCCATACGAACGAACCAGTTTCCTAAAATTTTTGATACGCTAGTTTTTAGAAACTGTAACAGCTATTGAACTTAAACATTTTATAATTTAATTATAATATTTACATTCTGAAAATAGCTTGGTCGATTCGATTTACAGGGGGGCTACAAAAACACCAATGTTGAAAAAGGTATAAAACAGGGTTCAGTCGAATATAGCTGCTCTCATACCTGTTTGTTATTAACTTTTTCAAGCTATTTTTGACTATTTTTTGTTCTTTTTCAATTTTAAAAAATTTGGCCTGCATCCGACCTGTTCTCATTATTTTTTACCAATTTGAGTCTACAGTTTTTTTTTCTTTGTTTGAGTAAATTTTATGTTTAAGTTCATACCCACTAAAATTACTCTAACATCAAGAGTGGTGTAGGGTATAAATATGGTTACTTCAACCAAAACCTACATATAAAAGTTTATTTTTTTTGTGTAGGATTTTCATAAATTTGATAAATAAAATGCATTTTAATGCAAGGCAAAAACTAAAATCTTAGCGATTTTAGTGTTTTTATAATATTAAAAAAGTGTAGATAAGATGCTTGTTTACAAGCCAAACAAATTATTAAAATGAATTTAAGGTGTCTTGAAAAAATAACTTTAAAAATAATGAAATATATTTTTTTTAAATAAAAATAAAAGTGAATAAACACTTGCCTTTTTAAACTGGTTAGCTTTTTAATTTATTTTAGATATTTTTTACCATTAAAAGACATAAAAGGATGTAAATTTTATGTAGGCGTTACCTTTATTAGTACAAGTTTATAGAAACATAAATTTAAAAGTATATATACATACTAATTTATGTACATATGTATATGTTTATGTATGGACGTTTATATGCATTTTTATTCATATGTTTCAAACTGAAGGCTGTCAGTCTTATTTTTAAAACAACTGTGCTGAACTGTGTTGAAATAATATTTTGTTTAAAATTATATGCATAAATAAACTTTCAAAATGAAGTCATTTTCCCAGCAATTTAAAGTTGGTCTTTGAGTTTAAAAGTTTCTTAAATGAAATTAAATTTTTTTTAATAATTTCTTTAATGCTTTGGCATTTAATCAAATGCCTGTCTGTCATAAGTTTATATTTTATAGCCAGTTGCCAGATTTTTATGACATTTTCTGAGATAAATTTTTTTCTATTGTATGTATTTGAGAGTTTGAAATATGGTGAAGTCATTTAGTTAATTTAATTTTATAAAAATTAACATAACTAATTATACGTTTTAAATAAATTATGAAAAATATTTTAATATTTTAAATAAATTTAGAAGAAAGTCTTAAAGGAATTGTGTATATGATTAAGTTTAAAATTTATAAGCAAAAATATAAAAAAAAATTATAAAAAAAACTGAACACATAATTAATTAAAAAAAAAAAATATATGGGGGATTTCATGTCAAGTGACCCAATTTTTTTTTTCGATTGGAAAGAAATTTGGACCAAAGTAAGTTCTTGCAGAGAGTATTTTAGACACAACTTTTTAACACGATCGGTCAAGAACTCTCTGAGCTAGAGGGGTTCAAAATTTGACGTTTTCGGCAAATAGGTGTTTTTTTCTCATACATGTAGCTTATTACCTTTTGCTTTTAACAAAATTCGTCCCAAATACTTTCGATAGTTTTTTTTCAATCTTCCAGAAAAAAAAATTAGAAAAAAAATTTTTTTTTTCCAAATTGTATGCCCATTTTTTTTTTTTTTTTTTTTTTGCTCAAAAGAAAGCTTAGGTCTTTTCTTTGAAGAGCTTGGAGGTCGCTTAGTGGGATGCGAGTGGGATATTTATAAAAAATAATGTTTTGTAACTTAAGGCAGAGGTTTCCAATTTTCGCGTATATTCTGTTTTGATTTTTTTGCTATTTATGTAAAATTATCTCTTAAGCAAAAAAAAAAAAATATTTTACGCTAAGAAACAAAATAATTTAACCTTTCCGATGGTATACAAGTACCAAATAAAGTCTCATACACTCGACACTGTATTACCAACAAAATGGTAGGCCTCTGGAATAAAAATCACTTTTATATGGCAATGCCTGAACACATTTTGTTAATATTTTCAATGCATACCGTCGGAAAGGTTAAATTGTTTTGTTTCTTAGCATAAAATAATTTTTTTTTGCTTAAGAGATAATTTTACATAAATAGGAAAAAAAATCAAAATAGAATATACGCGAAAATTGGAAAACCTCTACATTGAGTTACAAAACATTAATTTTTATAGATATCCCACCTGCATCC
This sequence comes from Melanophora roralis, assembly GCA_963583895.1. NCBI lineage: Eukaryota > Metazoa > Arthropoda > Insecta > Diptera > Rhinophoridae > Melanophora > Melanophora roralis. The sequence continues at coordinate 91,468,123 of OY757188.1, read as the reverse complement.
CACTAAGCGACTTCCAAGCACTTCAAACAAAAGACCTAAGCTTTCTTTTGAGCAAAAAAATGGGCACATTCGGAAAAAAAAATTTTTTTTTCTAATTATTTTATAAAAAAAAAATAAAAAAAATTTTTTTTTAATTTTAAAAATATTTTTTTCTGGAAGATTGAAAAAAAGCTATCGAAAGTATTCGGGACGAATTTTGTTAAAAGCAAAGGGTAATATCCTACATGTATGAGAAAAAACACATATTTGCCGAAAACGTCAAATTTTGAACCCCTCTAGCTCAGAGAGTTCTTGACCGATCGTGTTAAAAAATTGTGTCTAAGCTACTCTCTGCAAGAACTTACTTTGGTGCAAATTTCTTTCCAATCGAAAGACATCGGTTTTAAAAGTTGGGTCACTTGACATGAAATCCCCCATATATAAAAATATTAATGCCAAAAGTAGCCGTCACATTTTTTTGTTATATAAAAATGGTCTCTTATTTTTCAAATAACTACTACAATGAAAATAATAGCGAAATTCTGCTACGATTAAAATTCGATCCAGTCTTGTTAACGACAATAAAAGCGAGGAGCCCTGTATTCGACTATGACTAAAACACGATCTCGTACTGCTAATGATTATGGGGAAAACGCTAGGAATTAACTATAAATTACAACTACGAACTACCTACAGGGACGTGTCACGTTTAAAGTAACTAATTTAAAACACAATGGCAGTGTTATACACCAAATGAGAATTATTAAAAATTTTTCACGTGTAGTGATTGCTGGTAGCAGCCACAACCTCAGTAGTAAGTTATATAGAATTAATTGTTGATTTTAACGACGCATTACAAGGTATGAAGATAATTGTCTTATTTAAAAGAACTTTTTTTTTGATAGGATCAAGGGAAGGGGTAACACCCTACAAATATATGTTATTTTTTTTAAATGTTAGATATGGCATCTCTCGAAAACTCCGCCACAAGGTATAAGTTTATTTTATATTGGAGCCCCGTTCAAACGCACAAATTTTATAAAAAAAATTATATTGTGACGGCTGTGACCATTCATTTTTTACTTATAACTCAAACAATTCGAAATTTTAATTTAAAAAAATGCTAAAATTTTCAAGAGGGTGATATTTTTTAAACATTTAATAGCAAGTAGGCACTAAAGGAACCCGATTTATGCTCGTATTGACCAAAAGAAGACTAGGACGGGTGTGAATTTTAAAGAATTTTGACTTTAGGGTCTTGTAAAAAATTATTTTTAAAACGGGCTTCACAACTTAAAAGTGTTTTTGTATTTGACACTTTATTTCTACAAAAAAAACTAATTTTTCTTAAGGAAATTTTTTTAGAAAATGTGACTGGTGTGACGCTTTTTGTAGATTTAAATTTTTTTATTCAAAAATTCTTAATTTTTGCTGATATCACCTATAAAAAATTCTGGCAACACTAGATATAGATTTCAAGTAAAATGCTATGACTTTACTGAGTAAAAACTACGAACTAATTGTAGAACAAGTGTGTAGGGAACAGGTAACGATACTGGAGCATACTACGTTTTAAATGGCTCATTTAAAACATAAGACCACTGGTAGCTGTTCGTACTTATAGCTAACTTTATGCAAAACTAGTTATAAACCAAATGAGAACTATAACAAGGTATTTACAACCTTGGTGTTTTTAAAATGGAAACAGAGGGAGTGCAAAAACCCTTACATGAGTATAGAAAATTTTTTTTATAACTACCCAGCAAAACAAGAGATGCTAAATGAGTAGTAAATGCATGAGTGCTTCTGATAACATGCGTGATGGGTTCATTTATTGGGATTCGGTTCCTTATGAATTGTTCCTTGTGAATTAAGTGTTATCTTTAACGCATTCGAATAGTTAAATTGAACTAAGGAAATACGACGTATTTCTGAACTACAATGTACTTCAATTTATTTTTGGTGGGTATTAATTTATCTTTCGAAAACTCGAAAAGCAACTGTTAACCAGCTACAGGGTTAGTTAATTAAAATTTCCATATAAAAGAAAAAAAATTGGATTCGAGCACCGGGTTTGTCGCCTCCATTTAAGCGAAGCAATTTTTGATGAAGTTGACGCTACGCCATATTTCGAAAATAACAATTAATATTGACTTTCAATGTGGCAAAAATTATTTCATTACAGGAAAAAATTATTTGGGCAGGAGCACTGGGTTATCTCTCAAGTAAACGAATTTTATAGAATTTCTGCAATTCTATATCTTAAAAACTATTTAAAGCAGATGCCGATTTGAAATTTGAGCTTGGTTTTTTTTATTATTTTTTTTAAACCATATATAAGAATTTTTCAAGTGTTCCGATTAGTCAAATATAACGTTCTTACTTGTTTTTTATTAAAATGCTTACGTAAATCATTAATTTTCTTCTTCAAATGGCTGTTGATAAACTTACCTAAAAAGAAACAAAAATATTTTTTAGATTTTTTTTTAATGTATGTATATTAAGACAAACAAATATTTACAGAAAAGTGTATGAAAACATTTGTTACTAACTATAGGTAAAAATATACTATTTCTTAAGCAACAATGTTGTTTTTTCCTATCGCATCCGAATCGCCAACTCTTTCTTTTAAACTCTCTTTTAAACATAAGACTCATATCCCCAAAGTACTGACACATATTTCTTAATTAAAACAATATTTAAAAAAATTTTAAAAATAATTTTAAAAATATTGCTTATTAACCCCTGAAGTATTAAGAACCAAAAAATCACTTTAAAATTTTACTAAATTATTTATAAATAAAATCCTTTGTCTATATTTAAATTTAACTTAAATTTATTTATTGGTTAGTTTGGTCAAAACCCCTTTTATTACAATGAAAGCGACACAATTCTGCATAAATTTAAATAATTAAAAACTATTCTTCTTTCTTAATTAATAAAAATAAACACAATAATTAAAAATCGAATAAATTTCTGTTTATTCAAAGTTTCAATTTAAAAGAAACGCCTCCATTTGAAAACGAAAACTTTAAAACAGTTTGGTTTTTATTGTGTCTGTTTTTTTTAACAATAAATCGTGTTTTATATGGAAGTTAAACCAAAAAAAGTTTAAATTAAATGCAAAACTTCTTCACAAAAAACATACTCCAATATTTTGTTAGCAATCACAATTAACAATTAAAGGTAATTTGCATAACAAAGCTTTTTTTTGGAAAAAATATTTTTTTATTTGTTAGTTTTAAATTTTTTTTTGTTTAAAGTTTTTAACTTAAATCCACCAAACAAGATTGAAATACGATGTTCAAAATAAAAAAGTATGTTAAAAAATAAAGTTATTATTTTATTATGGGATTTTTTTAAATTGATTTTAATGAAAAAAATAAATGAATTTCTATTTGAAAACGAAAACAAATTATTATTTAAATTTATTTTATAAAATTATGATTACTATTTTGAGTTTGATTTTTATTTAAATGGTTAATTTGACCCAAGTGAAACCGGATGCAGTTTGCTATACCAGTAATAACACACACTCAGATTTTTAAGTTTATCAGATCTGAAAAAAACATAATAAATCAATTATTTTTTTAAATGCCACATCTTCGCAGATATTAAAAAAAATTGTGGATGGATCCACTAAATAACATGTTTTTTATTTGGTTTGTAAATTTTCTAACAGAAATGAGGACGTTTAAAAATAACTAAGCTTTGTATATTATATTTAAATGCATTTCACACACGGGTTATCAAGAGTTGTAAAAACAAAATGTTATTTAATAATCGCGAGGAAGTTTTCACGCTTTTCACTCTTGATTTCTTAAAAACAAAGTAATAAATTTAAAAGTTATTAACACTTTGAAATTACTATTATCTACAAAAGCAAAAATAAATTAGCGGAAAATCTGCACAATAAAAAAACTCATTTAAAATGCTAATTACTTAAACTTTTTGTTATCTGACTAACACCTACAATTTATTAAAAAAAAAACCCAGCATATGTAAGGCTTCCTCTAAGGCATTAAACATAAAATAGACAAGAAACTTTAAATTAAAAACCAAACTTTGCTGTTAGAAAACTTATATACATTTTTAAAAAAAAAACTTAAAAAAAACTTTTTCAACTTTTATCACTTGCAAGTCTAAAATTATTCAAAAACTATAAAAACAAAACTCGTTTCAAACTATCGCTTTTCGCTGACTTGTTTTATAAGTCAGAGTTATAAAAAGCATTAGTATTTTGAATGGTATCATCTTTCAAAAAAAAAAAAAAAAAACATAAAATTTAATTTAAAGCGTGGGCTCAGGTTTTTTTACAAACAATTTTATGTTAATAGAAATCTTAAATACTAATGACTGCTTAAAGCTAAAAATTAAGTCACATGCGATAAGTTTATTAAAAAAGCCAATATTTAATGGAAAAAATATTTAAAAATAATTAAGGCCTAAGTATACACATACACACTTATCAAAGTCAAAAGCAAGGCCTGGGCTTAAATTTTAGTAAATTGCGGATGTTTTTTTAAGACAACGGCTAAGCCGTACTAAAAAACAATATGTTTCAATAGTAATTAAGCAGTGGAATTCGCAACCCGGAAGTATTTCTTGTAGAAGAGATTAAATTCTTTTTTGCCCCATAACTGAAATAAATTATTATTTAAATTAATTAATTAAAGAAACTGGATTTGGGGTTGTATTTATTGCTTAATTATCACAAGACAATTTTAAAAGTAAAATAAAAAAATATAATTAGAAACGGATTTTTAATATAATTAATAAAACTCCAATTTTTGTATAATACTATTTTTTAAGGATTAAATTAAATTATTATATCATCAAACACTAGCAATTAAGCCGCTACTACCTTAGCACTGATTTAAAAATATTATTAAAAACAAAGTAAAAAATATTCTTTCTAAAACTAACGCTAATTAAACGAAAAATAAAAAATATAAATTTCCTGATTTGCAAAAAAAAAAAAAAATGATTTAGTAGGGAGCGAACTTAAGTCTAAAGTAATAATATCAAAATTGTCTTAAAACAAAAAGTTCGACATTAAATAAAAAGCATAAAACAAGGACTTTTGCGAAGGAATAAATATAAGTCTCTAATACCAGCAATTAGCCCACTACTTCGCAAGCGAAGTTTTAAATGCTAACTAACTAAAACAACGTAAGAACTGAATGCGAAATAAAAGTAAAATTTGCAAATTTTCTATAAAACCATAGTCCAGAATCTATTGTTTTATACTTTAGGACTTCCGATATCAATCTGGGCCATTAGCCCTTAATTTCATATTTCTTAAATTATGATCTCAAAATATTCAAAATAAGTAACAAAAATATGCAGACAGAATTTTGTACTAAGTGCTTGAATTTGAGTAATGAGCTGTCATTACTTCATAGGTTACAAGGTAATGAGTTTGCTACGACAAAATAACTACATTTAGTGAGGGCGTTATTCACTACATTTGTAGGTATATATGTGAAAAAAGATTAGGAAACAGGCTTTATATCATGTTTTTGTTTTCAAATCCTTAAATTTCTATTTAGTTTGTTCAGTTATTAATTGGTAACTAGTTATTATATTAATTTTTGTAAGCACATTTGTATGCAGGTGTCGTGAATTTCGGGACAACTCAAACAAAAATGACTAGTTATTCGGCCAAAAGGTAATTCGTGATTGTTCATCTCTAATTTTACTTTCTAACTTAATAGGTAAGCAAAGGTTTTGCTAGTTGGCTTTCGACCTATATCTGGGCCTAAATTCTTTAACTAAATATGCATTCGTAAATTTATAATTCCAAGAATTGCAATAACCATTAAAATGGCGAAAAAAGAACTTATTGGCGACTAAATTGAATTTTAATCTCAACCTGGTTCAAAGGTCGTGAATTTCTTTATGTGGACTTATAATTCCAAAAAGTTTTAAAAGTATCAAATATGTTAAAAAACACTTTTTGGTGACCTAATGGGCTTAACATCGTTAATTAAAGAGAATCTTAAAGTACTAGTTCTTTTTGACCACTAAGTTGTTAATCTTTATTCCACATTTTAGAGCCAAAATCCCAAATAATGCCCAAAAAACGTTAAAAAGTACTTTTGGCCACTTTATTGACTTTTTAACTCAAAATCTGCGTTTACAGCCGTTAAAATTTGCAAAAAAAAAATTACCAAAATTATAAAATAAATACTTTTTGACTACTTAGTTGACTTCTGGTCCCAATCGGAGTCTTTTTTTTGTTTCTAAAGCCAAAGTTTAAACAAAGTTTTAAAAAAAAAACTTATTGACTACTCTGCTGATTTCCAACCTCAATTAGGGTCAAGCAGACCTTTATTTCATATTTCTAAAGCCAAAATTCCAAAATATTTTAAAAAAATACAATAAATGTAAAAGAAAGACTTTTGTCTTCTTTGCTTGCTTCCGACCTTGTCTGGGTCAAAAGTTGTTAATTTCCTATTTGTAATCTCAAAAAACTACAAAAAGGTATCTTAAAAGTACCACAATATAATACTTAACCTTTTTTATACACTAAGTGGAACCAAAAAGTACCAAAAAACGTGCAACCGCATATTTATTTAGTTATGCTTATTGGTTGAAAAGCTTAAAAAAAACACAAATTTTTAGATTCTCTACCCTTAGGGTACAAATTTAAAGAGGTCGCAAAAACTTTTTACATTTTTCAGAGACATGTTGAAGGCAGTTTGAAGTCTGTTTTTATCTTTAGTGGATTGAAGGTTATAAATAAAAGTGCCAATGTATAATTTTTGACCTTTTTTTATTCCTTAAGGTCAAAATTGAAAAAAGTGCCGACAACATTTTTTCCAGACTCCCATAATGTTTTTTTAAAATACTTTAAACTCTTCTGAGTAACGTCCAATTTAGAAATTGCTAAAAAAAATTTGCAAAAAAAAATTTACAAATGTAATTTAGGACTTATTTTGATCTTGTTTTCTTACTTGTTTTAATTTTTAAATTGGTTACAAAATCCGGGTTCAAGGTTCTTTTTATTATCTTTTTAAATTTATATGTCGAACAAGTAAAATTTGTTTTTTTTTTGTTTTAAATTCAGAGCAATAACAACGATTTTTTATTACAGTTTAAAGTCTCTTTTTATTAAGTTTTTCTTCAACCCAAGTTTAAAGACCAAGAAACTTGTTGGGTTTGTTTTTTATTATTACAAAAACTATTAAAATGGTCACATTTATAACGATAACTAATTTTTATATTTATATATAGTTTTTGTGAATTAAAAAATTTATTTGTTTTTTTTTTAAATAAACTCGATTTTATTTATTTATTTTTTTTTTGAATAATTAAAAATGCTATAAGTTTGATTTCTTTTTTGTTTTTAATAAAAAGGCCAAACTCTATAGTAAGAAAAATAAATTATTTTAAGCCCACGCTTAAAAAACAAATATTTTTTTTGTTTATATATTAAGTCTAACTATACGAAGTATTTAAATTGTTATAAGTAAAGGTAAAGCGACACCTTTATACACTTTATAAATAATTTTTATGGACTTGCACTTTTTAATTTTGTTAAATTTTTTTTAGATAATAAAGTCTCAATACTGAAATATGTTGCTAATTTTAAATACATTTTAATAAAAATGTATTTAATTAACAAATACATTGAACATAGGGGTTGTCATAATTAAGTTGATAAAACAGTTGGTTGGTTGGTTTGTTGGTCTGTATTGCAAACTGCCTATGCCTGCTGGCAAATACTCAATTCAACTATCTATATCTTTTAAATAGTATATTACAGAAAGTTTTTTAGAAAACCACTTAATATTTGATCGTTCGTTTCATTTGCGATTTGAAAACATAAAAGAAAAGAAAATTACAAAAAATAGGTCGTTTAAAATACAACAACAAAACAGAATTGTAAATATAAAATGTGAAAATATATAAAAATGCACTTTAATGCACTATTTGTATAAAAATAATACAAAATTTATATTTATTTTTAGATATCAGACTATATAATAGAGCGTATGTGTGTGTGTATTTATCTATTGGAAAAAGTAAACAAAAACGCACTTTTTTTGAAGAGAAAACGAAGAGGAAAGAACCAGCCAGGGTGTGCAGTCATTGCGGTAATTCAGTGACTGTTAGTAAAAAAATAAAAAAATTCTCAAAATTTATTTTAAGAAATATATCGTCTTGTAAGCTTATTCCAAAGTAAAATACTGTTTCGAATATCGTTTTTGATAATTTGTTCCTAGTTCTAACAAGTAAAAGCGCTATATTCGGCTGTGCCGATTCTTATATACCCTTCACATTGGTCTTTTTATATGCCAAGCCATCTGATTCAGCCGAGTTATTTCGTACTGCAAATATTACAATAAAAATGCATTTTATATGTATGTTTGTATGTATGTACATTTAAACATATAAACACATGCATGTATACATACATATGTACATACATACATACATATGCACCTACGTACATCCAGATGACAATACATACCTGCGTACAAGCATACAAGAAACTTTTATCGTATCTGTTTAACAGCGTTGCCAGTTTTCATTTGTTACATATTTTGTATGGAGTTTGTGATTTTGTTAAAAAAAACTGAGGCAATCGCACTTGTTTGCCCTTTTTCTCGGTCGGTAGTTAACCAATCTTGCTGATTTTAAATAGCGATAGTCTCCAGGATATTTATAATAGTTTGACACCAATAACTAATCCGTATTACTTTATTTGATTTCGGAAACCTAATTTCAACAGACGGACAGACGGATATGACTATATTGACTTCCCTATCTATAAGGATCGAGAATATACATATATGCTTTATGGGGTTGCATATGGATAATAAAGAAATTACAAAAGAAATAACAAACTGATATATTCCCTTATTACTATGTGAAGCGTATAAAAATAAACCTTTAGTAGCCTGCGTCTATATCATTGATAGGCACACTAATACTATCGCATTTGTTATAGTATATGTGCAGTTTCAGATAATAGGTCTGTCTGCGTACTTTTCCAGTAGCAAATACTCAGTAATATATTTTGGGAGATTAAGACCAATTTTACTCTGTCGGCTAAAAATATATCAAAAAGTACGCAGACAGTATCCAGTAAAATCTTGCAAGAAAACAGCTGAACGGTGTGTAAACAATTCAAATAACAAAGCAAAAGAATTTTAGCATATGTGTACGCGGTAAATTATTTGTATATTTGGACATTTCTGGCATTAGTAAAATGTTATGTTTATTATAATTTGTTATAAACGTTAAAAATCAACACAATTCTAACTATTGTTTAATTTCAATGTTTATTTTCGTTTCACAAAAATTATTTCATTCAATTAGTAAATAAAAACAGCTGTTCAAACTAGTTGCAAAATCTTACAAGAAGAAATTTCTCCAGTAACATTTTGCAAGTTCTCTTACTTCCAACTGTCAAAAAATTTTCTTTTTGGCTCTCTCGCTGCAAGAGATTTGGAGTACGCAGACAACATTTTGCAAGATTTTGTAACATTTTGTACAAAATGATGCAAAATATGTGTACGCAGACAGACCTAATATTAATTCTATATTGTTGTTAGTGTAATTAAACAAACAAGCGGTAATCGACCGCTTTGTTTGAAAACTCATCTGAGACTAACTAAAAATTTCTAATGCTTTGTATACGTGTAGTTAAGATAAAAGAGGGAATTTGCGCGGCGTGGCAGAATGCCCAACAGTGGTCTATATGGACATTTTTTTTGACTTTATATATATGTATGTATGTATTTATATGTGTTTAAAAAACATAGAGATTTAAATAAATTGCGTAAGGTTTCAAAATCACATACACACACGCACGCATAAATTTTTTTATTCTAAAAAGATTTTTTTTGATTTTTAATTTATATCGTTAATCTTCTATCATTATCATTAATTCGCACAGTGTGTGTATTTCAATTAAAATTTAATTAAAACCAAAAGCAAAAACAACAAAAAAAAAAAACATTTGAAAATGAGTTCATAACGAAATGTAAAATTTCTTTTACTAAATTTAGTAAATATATTTTCAATTTACTCAAGTTATTTATATAATTAGACATAAAGCAAAATGGTAAATAATAAAAGCAAGTTAAGTTGCTGCTTTCACACGGGATGACGGGTGTAACCATTTTACTCCCCATTTTTTGTTTATTAACAAAGAAGGCAGAAAAAGCAGTTAAAATAGGCAGTGACTATTTCTGAGCTCTGTAGTATCAAACGAGGTTTCTGACAGGGAGACAGCCTTTCGTGTGATCTTTTTGCCATCCTCTTAGAAAAGGTTATATGAGACGAAATGTAAATAGCACTGGCACACTATTCACAGCACATGTTACTGGCTTGCGCTGACGATATCGAACATTGCGAGCAGAATTTTTACCTTTGAAAAAGTTTAGTTGAGATGGTATAAACGCACAAGACGTCCAGTAAACCTGGGCAGACAGTGGAAGTTGAAAGCTACAACTTTGAAATAGTCAACGATTTAATCTATCTCGGCACCGCCATTAAAAAAAACAAAAAAGCAAATATATATTACTTTAGATTAAGTAAGCAGTTTAAAAATAAAGCCACCTCCAGACAAAACAAAAATCGCTCTCTGGAAGACACTGATACTACCTGTGCTTACAAATATATGGTTCCGAAGCATTGGTACTTGCGAAAGCAGATAAGGCATTGCTTGGAGTTTTTTATAGGAAGATTTTTCGGAAAATCTATGGACCAATCTGCGTTGACGGAATATACCGGTGACGTATGAACCGTGAGCTGTATGAGCTGTTTGCCGACACTGACATAGTTACGCATATTAAAATTCTACGTTTATGCTGGCTAAATCATGTTGTGAGAAAAAATGAAGATGCTCCAGCCATTTGAATGCGAACCTGGTGATGGTTTCACGCAGAAGAGGCAGACTGAAACTGCGATGCCAGAATAAAGTGGAGGAAGACATCTCGAAACTTGGTGTCATAAATTGGAGAAGAAGCACAGAAGATCTAAGCGCCTGGAGATTCTAAGTTCGGCAAATGGGGAAAACGTTCTGTAATAGCTATCTAAGTAAGTAAGTAGGTAGGACGAGGCTGTTGGCATTTGCCAGTGTGAACCTCCCTCGAGTTTATAACAGCGAACCACTCCTTAAAATTCTTACTATACAATATTTTTAGCGTGAAGAAAATTATTAAAGTTAAAAAATCTTTAGGCTTGAGCGCATTCTTGTTTTGTCCCTCATAGTACATGCACTTTTCAACCACAGACAACAACCTTTTTTTGTTTGTTTGTTTTGGCAAAGCGATTATAAAGAGTTGCCAGAGCTAACAAGCGTTTGTTGTTAACTTATCTCTGAAAAAAACCAGGAATTTGGACATGAGGCTTTGTTCCACAAAAAATTTGTTTAATCTTAAAAAAGTGTAAGGGAGTGGTACTCGCACAAAAAAAAATTAATATGAATTATTGATGTGACCAACAAATATTCATAAATTCATGTTAAAACACGTGTAAATTCTCGGAATTAATATTTTAAATATTTGCAAATAAAAAAAATCTTTTAATCAAAAACAAATAAAATGACTCATTTAAAAATAGCGCTTTTCTGTTTTTAAAAATCATTGACACAATTCAATGGAGTGTGCGATTTCGTTTTTAAGTCAAATCAAAAATGTTTCAATAAATCATTAAATTTGTTCAATTAAATATGAAAATAATCACGTATATAATTTTGTTTTAATAGTGTATGATTTCATACTAAAGCTTACAAAAATTTTCCTTATTTAGTAAAACAACTCTTAACATTTTCAAATTGTTTTTTTTTTCATTATTCTTTCAATTGAACAATTTTTTTAAATGATAAATAAAATTTACACCTTTTTTTTTAATTTTTTTATGACTAAAATTTTTTTCGTTTAAAATTAATTTTATACCAAGTTTGGTTGTTAGTTATATTAATTTATAAAAAAAAGCTCTTGATTTCATTCATAATTTATAAAACTGTAACATTTTTCCTTTATAAAAAACAAGTTTTTTTTTATATTTCAAATGGACCATAAAAAGTTTTTATTTATTTTCTAATTTATTATTAAAATTTTTTTTAACGAACTTCGTATGTGTGTACAGACGTATGTTGTAAATTTTGGTAGCATTAAAACTAGTTCACCTTGTTAAGCGTTTCCATGTTGTATAATTTAAAATCGAAAACTTAAAAAAAATCTGTATGATTGAAAGTGTGTTTTTTTTTTTTGTAAGTTTAAGTTGTAATTATTTGACATGTACACGAAACTGATTGTGTTAATTTACCGACAAATGTTAAGGGGTCTTGTTTGTTTTATGCGAATTTTAAAAAAATATATTTTAAAATCCAAATGCACATGGTCGTACACTTTGAGAAATCGATTGATACAAAGGCTTGGCTTTAAGCTTAATTTTTAGAATGTTTTATTCGGCCATTGCTGTCAGAAGTAGGCGAAAGTCCCTACATGTAGGTGTTTTGAAACCCGGTCAGATTTTTCATATTCGCCAAAATGTAGGTATTTTGTTCTGATATTGCATGAAACAAATAGAAGGTTTGTAACTTATTTTTGTTATTAAAGCTTTAATATGTATACACATTTTGGTGATTCCACGTAAAATGGTCCGAATTCAAAATATAATTGTATATTTTTTTAAAAATGTGGATCAATTTATGTATAAAAAATTATTAAATGTACAATATATGTATGTATATATATATATTTGTATATGCTTGGCAAATGTTTAAACTGATTAAAGTTTTACAATTATCACATTTTTTAGAGGTTTTTCATAAAAAAAATATTCTCTTGTGGAAATAGTATTTTTAAGTAAATTATAATAATTAAGCTCATACGATAATTAAGCTAAAATTCTTTACAATTGAAATTTGTAAGGTCACACCCGTCACCGTTTTCCAGTGGTTATTATAACCACAAATCATGTTCTTTCAGTGCCCACCTAAGATTAGGCATTTCAAAACATACCACCCTTTGGAGTCATAGCTTTTTTAAGTAACAAATTTTTAAAGTTTGAGTAATAAAAAAAAGTGAGAGTAAAATGGTCACACCCTTAATAATGGAATTGCTTTAATACGAAAAAAATAAATTGAATTTTTATAACTATTTTTTTCCTATATTTTAATGACAAGAATGCATATTGGTTTTTGTAGGGAAAATTTGTGTAGAAAAAAAAATAGATTTTTTTGGTATATGAAGGTACTTAAAAAATCTACTGGCAACACTGCACTTACATTCGAACATCATAAAGTAATTAACGTTGAAACAATGCTGCCAATTTACTTTAAAAATCTGTTTTCGATTTGTGCAAGTTTTAGATGATGTTTTGTCGAAAAATTGTGTTTAGAAATGATTGTTAAAAAATTTAATTGCCGCATATCAACCACAGACTCTGACATATTCTGTGAATCATATAGAAAGTACAACATTTGGTGCTGTTTTCTTGCTGGTTGCATTATTACCTCTTAAATCTTAATAAATTAAGACAGAGCTCATGTTATGGTCAATAAAGATCGTAACCGCATCATGATTAATGATTTCGTTTAAAAATATAGAAAACGTTGGTCCGGGACAGGGGCAAGGTATGAATTCAACAGGAAGAAGCACTTTCTCTGCGACGATAGCAACAATTGATTTATTTAAAATTAAATTTGGGAGTTGTTTATTTGGAGAAGTGGATTTGTCACTTGACCTTTAAAATCGTGCAATTTGGTAGCCCAAATTTTTTATTTTTTGTGGTTCCACGTCACTGGCTTATGCTGATAAATCAGCAACCATTGATGGATTAAAGACAGTATTGTTCGCGTTATAAAGCCAGCAATGCTAAAAAAGCAGCTCAAAATTAAACGTCCAGAACGTACTTCTTCAAGGACAGCTTAGGCGGCCATACGTTCAAAATCAGTTTTATATGTTAATGCCCTGTATTAATCTTTCATGTAAAGTTTGTGTTTTTAACAAAATATATTTTTTAAAATTTCAAGTTTTGTTTGCCATTAGAAGTACAACTTAAAATTACCTTTGAAAAATGCGACTCCATCTTTTATCGCAAGATTTACGTGAACGCCGAGCTGGACAGACGGATGGACGGACACTGTTAGGTTGGTTCATTAGGTGATTCTGGGGGTTATGTAATTTATTTTGAATAGAAAATTTTCCAAATTTGTACAAATTGCATTAAGTAGTAAGATTTTTGAAAATTGATATACCAACGTTTGGAAATTACTTTCATTTTGAGAAACTATCTTTCAAAGCCGTTAATTTTTTTTACATTTTATTGGGTATTAATACAAGTTTCCACATTTTTTTTAATTTTTTTTCGGTGTAATACATACAAAAATCTTAAATTTATACAAAAGTGGCTTGATAATTTTTTCAAATTGTTTTTATGGTAAAATAATTAAAAGAGCATGTTTCAGTTTTGGTCAAACGAAATTTGTTGACATTTAAAAGTTTTTAATTTAGTCGTTAATTTGACGCGTTTTTTTTAGAATTAAAAGCAAAAAAGAATCATTAAACTGATTTTGGTTATATATGATTATTTTTTTTTGTAATTTCAAGACAACTGAATGACATTTATGTTAAATACAATTGACAGCTTGATTTGAAAAACATAACCTTACTTTTAATAAATAAAATATTTCTAAATTGTACCAAGTAATTAAAAAATAAATTTCAAAATGATTTGAAAATAGCAAACTTTGTAAGTTAATTATTCTTTAAATTGTTCATTAAGAGAAAATTAATTTTGTATTCATGTTGCTGTTTCTTGCTATTAAACACACCCCTGGTATTTTCTTTTTGTAAAACGACTCTGTATGCGCTTGTTTATTATGATTTGTTTCAATATGCAGCAGGGTGCGCTGTTTTTTTTTTGCTTGCAAGACCACCCACTAAGTATTTTATAGGCAATATATTTAAAAAAATATATATACAAAAAAACTATAACAACTTTTGTTTGATTTTAATTAATTTTAGAAAATATTTATTTTTTTATTTTTTTTCTTAATTAAAAAGTGTGTTAAATTTTATGATGAAATCACGGCATAGTTCAATAAATTTTGTAGTAAGAAAAAAAAAATTAATTAAAAAAAATAAACTTACATAAATAATAAAATATCAAATTTCCTAAAGCCCTTGGAAAACTTACCTAAAAAGAAACAAAACAAAAGGTAAAAATTAATAATTTATATAAATTATTTATTTATGTGTAAAAAAGTTAAAGCTTCTTGTATTTTTTGCTTAAGTAATTTGACACCCCAATTTTAAATTTGTTTTTTAAAAAAAAACAGACTTTCAAGTGCTTTTTTCCAATAGTCATCAAAACAATAATTTAAAAAAATTATAATTAAACAGCAATAATTTTTTGTTTGGCAGTTGTTTTTTGTTAAACATTTTTTTTAACTTTTGAAATAAAGGTAGGTGCCTTTATATTTAGAAAAAAAAATTTAAACACTTTAACATTTAAACAAAAGTTGTGCTGTTTCGTACGTTTTTACTTTATTGCTGTGCTTTTAAATTTTAATAAAAATTTAAAAACCAGTAGCAGAAATTATAATTTAAATTTTGCTTTTTAATTAGGTTTCTCTTGTTTTTTCAAAAATAATTTTTTTTATTGTTATTGAAATTTTGTTATTGTCATCGAAACACACGTTTCGATTGACCTTAAATTAGGTTTTTGTTGATCAAGAGAAAATTATAGAAATAGCTTTAACGCCGACTACTTCTATGAATTTCACTTTTTTTTTGGTGGGGGGGGGGGGGGGGGGGGTTATTTAAGACGTTGTATATTTCTTATTTTCGAAAGGAAAAGCAAAACTAGTTCTGCTTCTCTATTTTTCTGAAGCAAAGCTCAACTTATTAAAGCGGCGCAGAGAAGGCTTTGCCTACTAGTGCTGTAAGCGGTGATTACTTTTGACTACTCAATATTTTTTTCACTGAGTACCTGACATTACTGAATACTTGTAATGCATTTTATGTAAAAAAGAAAAATAAAAAAAAATTAAATTAAAAGTAATCTGATTTTAATATTTTCACACAGCGTGGTATTATATTTATATGTTTTAAACTACAAAATACAACCCTGAAGGTATTGAGTATTTATTTTTAAATATTGAGTGCCGGGAAAAATACACGGTATTGAGTACTCAGTACTCAAATACTCCATAACTTTACAACACTATTGCCTACCTACATTGAACGCCGGGAAAAATAAACGGTATTAAGTACTCAGTACTCAAACACCCAATACTTTTGTAACACCATTGCCTACCTATGTACATAACCCTTTCTAACCTTAATTGACCTATAAATAAAGGTTTTAGCTGTTTTAGTTGTCATTAAATATAAATGTTTTTTTTTTATAAATAACTAAAACTAAAATGAAATAGCAAATTTTCAAAAACTAAAAAAAATATATTCAATAATTATACAGACTTTTATGTATAACAGATTAAGGGCAATCCCAGAGGATTATTTTTTTTTTTATCTGTTCTACATAGTTTTACGTTTTTACATCTTTTTGCATATACTATATAGCATTTCAAAATACTAATAAAACAGCTAAAAGAAGGCAAACTGTCTGCCATTTAAATAAGAAAAAAATTTATAAAAAGTAGCTTTTTTTGGCACTCACTTTGTATTCTCTTTTAGAATTCTCTAATGATTTTTTTTTAATTTCTTGGCACTTACGAAAAATATAGAAGAAAATTTTATTTTTTAAAGATTTTGTTGTAGCTGTTGGCAGTGGGAAATAGTTTTTTTTTCTTTATTTTTATTTTGAGTTTTAATGCATAAATTTTACCAGCTATAAAACATTTTAACTTTTTCTTTTAACTTGCTGAAAGATAAAGATTTTCGTGTCGTTTGATTTTTAGTTTAATGACATTTTCTTAAAGTCTTAGAAAACCCGAAACCATTAAATTTATTTTTGTAATGTTTTGGTGTAGAATGTTGCTTTTTTATTTAATTATTTTTTTGAGAAATTGTAAAAAAATTCTTTAGAAAACAAACAGGGTGTAAAGAAAAAAGAAGTCATTTAAACGGAGATATCGAGAAATTTTATTTAGAAAAAAAATTTCAAAATAAAAAAATTGTTAAAAGTGATAAAACTTCAACTTTTTATAATTAAAAAAAATATTTTTAAAAATTTGGCCCATTACTTCTTAACAAACTTTGCAAAGTTAAGTGTTTTAAAAGCTTGTAAAATAATTTCAACCCCAATTAATTTTTTAATTATAGTTATTAACAGTTGCGTCAGTTTAGTTATTTTACATATTTTTCTTAAAAATTAACATTTTGTTTTTAAGTAATCTGCTGAATAGTTTTTTAATGAACTAACATTTATCGATTTTATTTTGCAGATAAATGATTTTAATTTCTTAAAAAAGCTTAATTTTTCTAAATTTTTTTTTTTTTTTTTATAAAAAACACATGACTTCTGGCCACCTGCCGTGTGTCATAAATCACACGATTATGCAAAATGTCATATATCATCGTGTCAAACGACATAAAAAAGCTACATTAATGATCTATAGGATTTAAAATAAATTTAATATTGAATAACAACAAAAAATTAAATTTTATAAAATTTTTATACTCCAACTTAGGAACAAAAAAAAAAACAAATGACACCTACTTGTTCTTTCTAGTAGAGCTTTGTTAATGCAATAGAGGCAGGAGCCTGCCAAAGACATAGTAATGAACTTTTGCATTTGTATTTAAATTTTGCATTTTTTTTACCAAATTGAAAAGGAAGGAAGTTCTTCATAACAATAATTGTAAAAAGCATATACATATGTACATTTAGATATATGTGTATATTTATTAAGAGAATATTATTAATACAACTACCATGTAAGAATAATCATGCCTTCATGCATTGCCGTATCAATGATTAAATGAATGAATGAATATATTTTCGTAGGAACACCTTTGCATACTGCAGCATTTGATTTATTCAAAACATACGAACAAACAAAAATTTTTATGTGGGATACATTCAGTTATTGAATATTGTGATGTGCTTTTAATTTATTTAGTTTCTTTTTTTTATTCCTTAGAAAAGCGTGCTGTGTGCAACAAGATGTTTTTCTTGTTGTTTGGCCTGTCTGTCTGTCTGTCCTTCCATCCGTCTGTCTATCTTATGCTTGCATGTCTCTAACGGATGTCATCTTTCATTTGTCAATATTTGTCGTATAAAGCACATAAGGAAAACAAAATTATGATTAAAAAAAAAATCCAATATACCAATGCAGAGGAACCAAAAGAAAAAATAAATACATGATAATTTTAAAGTGTTTTTATGTTATTAAAAATTATTTATCATATTTTTTCGCCTGCAAATAATACCCAATAACAGGGAAAAGCCTTTAAGTCATAAGAAAAATATTTAATGTTTACTAAAAATAAAAATATATTTTTTTATTTTATATTAAAGATACAAATAATTAAAAGAAATCTTGTTCACGAAATTTTGATAACAACAAAATTAGCATTTTTTGTTAAAAAAAATAGGAGAAAGGCGTAACGAATTTTATTTACAACTTTGGTGACCCCCACTGAACATTTTCGCCAATAAGTTTTGTAAAATTTGAATCCTTGAAAGATTTTTTTTATTTTCTCGAAACTTAAAAAAACTGATACAGACATCTGTTTTAAATAAAACTTAGAGTTTTCTTTTTAATTTTTAAACAATCCTTTTAAAGTTATTAGGATTGAATAACAAAAATATGGTTTTGCCGCATTTGATTATTTAGAACACCAAGTTATATATTTTCCTTCTATTGAAATATGTACGGCAAAACAGTGTATTTGTTTTTCGAAAACAATTTTTTTTATGACGTATTTTGGTGTTGACTCATTCCGTAAATGAGACAAAAAGTGAATAATTAAACAAAATAATCAAGAGTAACCTGTTAAGTTGTATGTTTGAAAAAAACTCTGGAGCTTGATAGCTTCCAATATTATTAAGATACCAAAATTAATTGCAGATTTAAAAAAACACATATTAGAATTATTTAAATTTGTATGAAAATGTGCGGTGCGCCAAATAAGAACTTACACGACGATATGTAGGTGGGGGTTTGGTGCCCAAAAGAGAAAAGGATAAGATTTGATTATGACAGACCGCAATAAAGCTTAATATGAGTTATTATTAATTTAAAAATTAATTGATTAAAACATTTGCTTTTTGCATTTAAAAAATTGACGAAGCTCGCCGGGCACTCTTCGTTTTAAGAGAAATCTTATTAAAAAAGAAAAAAATATGCTAAATATAAATAGATATCAATTTATTAAAATTTTTTTATTTAATGCAAAAGTTTTCGCTTTAAAGAAAATATTTTATAACTTTTTAATTAAAACAAATATCAAAAAGTTTAAAGTCCCTAATTTGAAATTTTATAATTTAATTTTTAAAATTAAAAAATTAAAGCCGATTTTTTTTTATTTTTCTGCAAATTAATTTTTTTTATATATGAATAAAAGTTTTTTAAAAACTAAAAAAAAAAAATTATAAACTCATAAGAAAAGGAAATAACAGTGGGGACCAACGCGAGAAGATGATCTATGAGAATGTATGGGTGCTTTTTCACCTAAAAACAATGCATCATCTAAAAAAACGATGCAATACCAACATGTGTTGTTGTTGTTACTTTCTTTTGTTTTCTCTCTTTGTTACGACTTTTTATAGGTTCTTGTATTCTGTATCTCCATATAAAACCCGATTAGTGTTCGGCCTCCGGGGTTCGTATTGAGGGTCTGCAACCATTATTTTTATGCCCTTAACATAGTAATAAGGGTCGACATAGCCATGTCCATCTCTGTGTCTGTTGAAATCAAGTTTCCGGACTCAAATAAAGCTGCACAGAAAACCATTAAATATATATCTCAGTAAATAAAGTAACCTTTGCCACAAAACTTGGCATGAATATTTTGAAGATAGGCCCTAAATTAGGGAAATTATTTTTTCTAGATAGATTCAGCAGAGGAACTGGTATTTCCCCTATAATTGCACAAATTTCGTAATATATCTCTCGGAAACTATAATAGCTATCGACTTCAAATGTTCTACAAAAAGTAATTGGACAATATGACCTATATTTTGGAAAAAGATTTTTTTGAGTAGGAGCAGAAAAAGGGACAGCTCCTATACACATGAAACATTTTTATGAAATTTTCAAAACGCTATACAGTGGACGTTCAATAGTACATACCTCCGCTACTACGAATGTCCAATAGTACGAAAGGCAAATATGTATTTTGCATTGGCGTTTCTATAGTATGAATAAAAAAATTTTTTACTATTCGATTATACGAATATGTTTGTTTTTCTATAAATGAATGGAATTTTTGTAACATTTTTTTAGCTTTTTTTAGTTTGTTTTTCGTTTTCTTTAATTTTTTTCGGTCTACACAAAAATGCACAGTAGTCATTTGGTATGAAATTTTTTAGACAACAAGTGTCTTGTCTCGTGCTTTTCGCTTGAAACATACAAACTGTTTAAAATGAAAGAAGCCAAAAAGAAACAAATTTCTTTACAAAATAAAATAAAAAATTATAAAAGATTGTAAGAGTGAAAAATCTCTTTGTGAAATCTCTTCCAAATATGGATTATCTAAATCAACCATTTGCACCATAAAAAAGCAGAAGGCGGAGCTTTAATCTGAAGCAGGATAAATTAAATCCCGTTACCGAATGTTACCGGGAGAATTTAAAAATGGAAGACAAGCTATACAAATGGTTTTTATGCAAAAGAAATTCTAATGTTCCAGTAGGGGTACGCAATCAAAATGTAAGGCTCTGTAATAACATAAAAAGGGGGAAAAACTGTAGTCCAATAGAACGAATTTTCCAGTATTACGAAAAGACCTGACATTATTAGTTCGTATTATTGAACGTCCACTGTATATGGAAAACTATAACAGCTATCGACTTAGAATGTTCTACAAAAAGTAATGATACAAGTAATGAGGGGAGCCCCAAATACAAACAAACAACTTTTATTAAACTTTAAATACGAATAATGTCGAAAACTGTTGAAACTGTCGACCTCTAATCTCTACATGTTATTTCTTTTATACATACAAACGCTAAAATTTTATAAGACTTTCTATTTCTTCAAGCTTGGCACAAAGCATTTTCGGCTAAATGAGATTCCTGGGTATACAAAAAGACCAATGTGAGGGGTATATAGCGCTCTTACTTATTTTGTTATAATTTTTACTTCGCTGAGCCTTTGAACTGCTGACTATATAAAAAAAAATTTTTTTATTATAAAGATCTTATTCGTTTATTTAATGGTGTTTTCGTTTGTGAAAAAAATTTAAAATTTTTTACAATTAAAAAAAATGTTGCATTTTTTAAGGATGAAGTGTTTTTTTCTTATTTAAGGCAATATTTATATTTACCGCATTTTTTGCACCGTAAAAATTATCAGTGTTATAAGTGTCCTCAAATCTATTTTAATGTCCTAATTTCTATTTTAATCATTTTTTTTTTTGTAAAAAGTTAAAATTTTTAAAAAACACTTCATCCTTTAAAAATGCAAACAAAAATTTTTTAATTGCAAAATATGTTACATTTTTCCCACAAACGAAAAGACCATAAGAATTGATTTAATTCTATCAACCCCAGTTTAACTTTATGACGCCTTAAGAATTTCACTTTGAGGAAGCAAATAAGAGGCAGTTTTTCTCTAATCAAGGCAAATCCATTGATCAGGTGGTGTTATGAGCACAGCTGATCTCCTTTTTTCTTGCATAAATCGAGGCTGGGTTGTCAAATTTTTTTATGTTTACATATCTTTTTTGACACATCAGCCAACGAAAATCAGAACAAAAACGAAATTGTTTTTGTTGCAAAATCACCACAACCCCTAACCAAATTATTGCCTTTTTTCAAGGCTTATGACAAAAACATAAAATATTTCCTAACCACTGTGCAGTCTCTTAGGAAGCTAGTGTTTATCCATTGCTTTACACCGCAACTCATCAGTAATATCTTTATTCATGCCACACTATCTAACGTGCAACGTCGCATATGCCAAATATTAAGTTTTTTTTCAATTTCATTGAATAATCATCTAACAAACGTGGGTGGTAATGCCATGTTGTATTTTATTATTTTTTCTTTGACTTATGAATAAATTTTGTATTTTTTTCTGTTGTCTTTTTCATAGTGCAAACATAAGTAAATGAATTGTTTAAATTTTTTTTGTAAAACAAAATATTATTATTATTGAATTTAATTTATATAAAATTGTCAATTGCATTTTAAATGCAACTTTATGTACTTTTACACACACACACATATGTACATATAAATAAAGCCACACACAACACCATCCTTATTGCATACAAACACATTTGCCAATAAATTAAAACTATTGAAATGCCAACTTTATGTTGTTGTTAGGTTTTTGTGTGTTGCCTTCATTGGCGGTAGGTGCATGGGTAGATTGTATTTTGTCAGGGAAAAGCTACCAATGCCAGTTTATTTGATTTGACAGACATTTGTGGGTTTTAAGTTAAAAAACTTACAACTAAATTGGGTAGTTAAAGAAGTTATTACCTACAGCAGTAGTAAACTGTTAAAAAAAGTTACTTTCAAAGCAATTGCAAGGAAAATTATTACCCTGAGAAAAATTAAGAATCGATTGCCAATTGCAAATAAAATGTAGTGTAAAAAATAATGCTTTATACCCATCTATTTAAAAAATATATTAATATTGTCAATAATGTGTGTTACCGATACATAACCTACTGCAATACAGATATCAAATTTGATTAAGAATACAGTTTTTAAAAGTGTTTTTTAATACAAAACTTTTTTAAAAAAATTAAAGCAAAACTTTTTTTTAAACTTACAAACTTACTTACAAATTACAAATCTATGTAACTTAAGATATTTTTTTCAACACCCTTTTCTTTTAAAGCCGAGTTACATACAATATGTACACATATTTTCCATTTACAGAATTGCTTTTGGGCATAAATAAAATGGCGAAACAAAAGATTTTTCTAAGCAAACTTCGTGTGCAATAAGTCAATCTTAAATTGCGTGTCTTTTAAGTTTCTTGTAGTTTAATTAAACTTGTAGGAAAATTAAATAACTTTTTCCAACAACTAAAAACGCCAAACTGTCTGTCAATTTCTATTTGGTATAAGTAGTAACGCAAAAGGGGGAGCGGAACTGGAAAACAAAAAACCAAAACAAACTATGCAGTTGCTAACAATTATTTAAAATTTTTATTATAGTTCATAATAAACAATTCAATTCATTTCATAGGGTTTACATTTAACTTAATATCGTCGTGTAAGTTCTAATTTGGCGCACGGCACACCAAAATGATTTCGCGAGTAAACGATAAAAAATGTTGGGTTAAATTTTTTGATAAATAAACAACACGCAAGACTTTTTAAATTTGTTTTAAATAAAACCGAAAGTTTTTATAATTTTTTAATCAATATTTAAAAAGTTATTAAGATTTAACCAAAGGAAGACAAAAAGTGTTTGTGCCGCATTTGATCCTTTTTAACATTTTTGAGTTTTTCTCTACTTGAAATACAGCAAAACAATATATTTCCTTTGTGTAAATTCTTTATTTCTTTCATTATTGGACGTTGTATATCTTAGTTTTATTGTTGATTAACGTTCTCTAAATGAAAAGTGCATAAATGATTAAGCAAAACAATCTTCAGTAAACTGTGAGATTGTGGATATGACGAAAAACTTTGAAGCTTGATATCTTTCAATATAATCGAGATACCATATTAATTAAAAATTTAAAAAAGAAATAATTAGAAATTTAACAAAAGGACTAATAAGGAATTAAAAAAAAACGAAAGAATAACCCAATGTAATAAACTTCTAAATGAATTTTAATTTTTAAAAATGCACGGTGTGGCAAATTTGAACTCACATGACGATATGTTCATAGCATGTCTGTACTTTCATATAAAGTTAACACTTAAACGTTTTCAAACTATTAAAAGTGTATAAAAGTAAACTGTGTATGTGTTATGTGTACGTACTGGGCAACCACAGAAAAACTTTTGTATTTTTGCAAATTAATTTGTTTTAACTTTGTTCCCCTTTTCCTACTAAATGTTTTAACAATTTCGTGTTACGTGTTACATATATTTTTTTCTTCCCTTGTTTTACATTTGGGTTTTTTAGTGATTGAAAAAATCCATAAAAACGGATGTAGCAAATGGTGCTTTTAGACGAGATGTAATTTTCATATGACTTCTCAGCTTTGAAATCCATATAACATGGCATATGCCAATCTACAATGCCATTTTTGCTTTTACACCTACATATTAAGTTACGTTTGGCATAACCTCCAAAAAACCCAAAAAACTTGTAGCTGATGTAAGATGCTTTTTCATATTAAAATAGTAAATGGCGGGTTAGCATGTAATATGTAAAATACAAATCGTCTAAAAGCACCTTAAGGCGGTAGTCGTTTAAAAAATTTTTTTTAAATATTTTGTCTTATATGTACATTAGAAATTAAAATAGAGAAATTTTTTAGTATGATTGTCTTATTTGTTGGGACAGATTTTAAGTGAACAATTTTTGAAATAAATATTTTTAGGAATTAGCGATTTTCTAAGTAATTTAAACTTTTTTGATAAAAATTTAAAAGATTTATTATAACAACAACTGAAAATCACAAAATCACGTAGTCACGATTTAAGTAACTAATACAAAATTATTAATAATTTCTTTGGAGAAATCAAACCGAAATTTCCCAAGATTAATGACGTACATATGAAGAAATAAATTTAAACAGGTTTATTGATTTGTTGTAATATTTTTTGTAGTCGTAGTTAAACATTTTGTTTTAAATTTCGGCAACAACAAAATTTTTTCGAAAAAAAAATTAGAAAATGTGATGGAAGCAACTGTTTTGCAAAACGAGAGCAGATTATTTTATGAATTATTCTTTAACACTGTTGCCAAATTATTAAGACAAAAATTCATCTGATTTTTTATTTAGCCGTATTTTTCATTTTATTAAATACATAAATTGATCGACTTTTACTAAAACTGGCTTAACCTGTCCCTCTTTGCTAGCTCAATGCTTAAAGAATATTTTCTAAAATTAAATTTATTTAAAGAGAAGTACGACGCACTGTGGCACATTTGGCGAGAAGGCGGCCAAAAGTCATTTTTTTTGTGGTTACCGATCTTAGTGGTTTCTTATTCATTTGAAAGTAAATACCAGTAAACCTTGAAAGCCAAAAATTTAGAACTCTGTTCCAACTAAAACACACTGAACAGGGTGATCCAAAATAGACTTTCAGAATATTTGGTTAAAATTAAATTTTTTTTTAGTAAATTGTAATTTTCAAATAACTATAACTTTTTTGTTTTAACAGATATCAAACCAAAATAAATTTTATTTAATTACTCAGTTTGTTATTTATTAGCGCTAGTAAAAAAAACTTCATTTCGTTTTTAGACATTTTTAAATTTTTTATTTTAAAAAAGGTCAAAATTCTTCAAAAATCTCTTACTTAATAGGGCATAACTCCCTCCCGTCAGTCCCCGTCAAAAAGATATTTCTCTGTGTTATAGCCCAATGCCTCCTCTACACACCTATACCCCATTATATGTGCGCCAGTTTGCGCCCGTGTGAACCAGAGCAATTTTTCCGACCAAAGGTCAGGTATTTTGTATACAAAATTATGAATACATACGAAATTTTTCAAAAAATTTTTTTCTAAGGATTTATTTTTAAATTGTTTTAACTTTTTAACACAAAGGCAAAGTAAAATTTAAAAAATTTTTTTTCTTTTTATATTCACGCATGTAAAATAATTACATAAATATAAAAAAAATATTTCACGTATTAGGCTTAAAGTGTTCGCAAAGCGAGATACGCATACTAATTGTACAAAAATATACGAACAGAAAATTTGTATTTAACATTAAAAAAATTGTTATTGCTTACTTTTGTAAAATTAAATATTTCTTTGTCTGTAAATTTTTAGTATTTTTTATTGTATTTTGATACCTATACAAAAAAACAGTTGAGGTACTTATTATTGTTTTGTTACCTGAACAAACTATTGTTTAGGTAAGTTGTAAATTGTAAGCAGGCAAGGAAATATTTTGTTTACTGCAGACGCGAAGATTGGCGCGTCATTAGAATAAGTAATTAAAAAGCAATTACAGTATTTTTGATTTACCTGCACAATTATCTTTAGCAAAAAAAGTTTTAAAATTCCAAAAACAATAGGCACGTAAGCCAAAATGTGCAGGTACAAAAAGTGCACTTAAAAATGAAATTGGTATTGCATATTGTCAAATGGGAACACAAAACCAAAGTTTTGGGCAGGTAAAGCAAAAGCGCAGGTAAATAAAAGGCAGCTAAACCAAAACTACTGTAATAGTTTTATAAGGAGCGATAAGAATTTAGTATATAAGACAATATATTTTGTTAAATAAATTAGTCCTTACTTTTATGTGAAATTGAAAGGTTGTGTGTTTCAACAATGGCTAAATACTGTTATAAAGATCTTGCTGATATTTTTTTTCAAAAAAGAGATGAAGGCGATATAGTGATGCATATACTGAGCAATGAATACTTTAAGATTTGTAATTGTGAAGAAATTGAAACACATAAAAAAAAAATAAAAAATTTTACAGCAAATTTAAAAAGGCGGTACACTGAGTGCTCTCGAAGCAAGGAAAAGCTGTATAAACGTTTCCACGAATGGCTGTCAAAAGAACTTATTTTTGAGAGCTTACCTACAACCGTGACAAAATGTGTCAAAACAGGTCGACCAGAAAAACCAATTGATGACTGTAGTGAAAGGTCTAGAAGACGCAAGCTTCAGAATATTAATGAACAAATATCCCAAAGTATCATTAAGGACTCATTTTTGCACCAAATTCAACCAACGCAAAATAAGAAAAATAAAATTGAAATAATTGAAAAAATAGTTCAAGCGACACCAAGGCGTACAAAGAGGATTTTAAAAAGCATTCCTACACCTATTGAAGATAAAAAATTTACTCCAGAAGAAGCATTCGCACTCTTTTTGGATTTAAAATTGACTAAAAATCAGTATATGGAACTGCGCAAGAGAACTAATGAGAAGAATTGCAGAATTTTTCCTGAGTATCGTGATTTAATTGCTGTCAAGAAAGAATGTTTGCCCCCAGAAACTTCTATTAGCGTTACTTCAAGTTCAGCAGAAATAAAACTGCAACATCTTCTTGAACATACCGCAGAGAGATTGCTAAATACACTTGATGGTGAACATTTGAAAAATATTGGAAACAGCAGTATTACTTTAATTTCTAAGTGGGGATGTGATGGAGCGTCTGGTCAGAAACAGTATAAGCAATGTAACGCTGAAAATTCTTCTGATGCTAATTTATTTATGGTATCTTTCGTTCCGCTGCGCTTAATAAAAATTTCTAATAGCCTAGAGCCCTCAACTAGTAGAGCAATACAAAATGATATATGGAAAAATGAAATTCCCTCTTCAACAAGGTATTGTAGGCCCATAAAATTTGCATACAAAAAGGAAACAAGAGATGTCATAACTGAAGAAGTTCAAAAGATGAAAGATCAAATTAAGGACCTTCAACCCGTAATATTTAAATTTAATGAGCAAGACATCGAAGTAAACTTTAAAATGTGTCTAACGATGATTGATGGAAAAGTTGCGCAAGTTTTAACGGAAACAAAGTCATCGTCAAGCTGCATTATATGCCAAAAGACATCAAGCCAACTTAATCAACCTCCAGCACCAGACGATAGTTTTAAGGAAGCTTACGAATTTGGATTGTCGCCTCTTCATACTAGGATTCGTTTTATGGAGCATATTCTTAAATTGGGTTATGATTTGGAATTTGGTCCTTCAGGCGAAACCATAAGAAACAGTAAAGAAAATGCAGAAAAACGAAAGAAAAAAAAAGAAGAAATTCAAGAAAGATATCTTCAGCTAGGCCTTATAATCGACCAACCTAAACAAGGAGAAGGAAACTCGAATGATGGAAATACTGCAAGAAGATTCTTTTCCGATCCAGAAACTGCAGCATGTATCACAGGTGTAGATTATGAGTTAATAAGACGATTCAAAATCATATTACAAGTCCTAGCATGCAGCAGAAAGGTAAATGCAAAAAAGTTTGGAGATTACGCCAATAAAACAGCTGCACTTTACAATGAAAAATACTCTTGGAGATATATGTCTTCAACGGTTCATAAAATTTTGTATCATGGGGAACAAATCATTCAACATAATATGCTACCAATAGGAGATCTGTCTGAAGAAGCACAAGAAAAAAGGAACAAAGACTACAGATTCTTTCGCGAACACAGCACAAGAAAAATTTCTAGATGTTGTACTAATGAAGACCTTATCACCATTTTGTTGTGTACTTCAGATCCATATATGTCCAACATTCGACAGAAATGGAAAATAACTCCAGTCGAATTAGATGAAGAGGCGAAACAACTATTAGAAGATGAAAATCAATGCTATTTAGACGAAATTTTCACTAAAATTGTTTAATGTATAGCGGCTTTTTGATTTGAAATTAATAAATAATTATTTTATAAATGTTATAGAAATATTTTAAAATAAAATTTAACTAAAATAGCATTTCGTTATTAACAAAATTTTAACTTTTTAAAAATTTAAAATTTTTTATTTCAAAAGGCCGTTTAAAAAAAAAAAATTTTGCCCCTTGTTGCTTTTAAGCTTAAACATACTACGGAGCCAAAAATTCAGCTTTTCCGGACAATATTCAGTTTATAAAACTATTAATAATAATAATTTGTAACAATAATAATAGGACATATGAAAACAATTTTTTTTACATGTTCCAACAATTCTTTTATACTCAAATTCAATAATTAATGGTAACCAATATTAAAAAATTCATAACTTTTTTTTTGGTCAGTCGACTTTTATGATTTTTTCAAAAATTAAAGGTTAAAATCCCACCTACTAAACAAAAAAAACCGCGTGTCAAAATTCCGATCCAATCAAAAGTTACGGATTTTTGACCGCCTTCTCGCCAAATGTGCCACTGTGCGACGCCTTCTATGACCTCAGAGCGGTTGGCAATACATGCCGCATTACTCAGCTTAAAAATCTAATAAATGTAAAAGTTTATACTTTATATGTATAATTTAATGTCTTTAAATGCATGGATGTTTTCAATTTACCCTACCCGATCCTAACCGTTAAGTAAAGTTCGGCACATCAAAGAGTTAATCGTACAGAATTTTGAAACTTTAAATATATCAGTTTTTTAATATACATATCTCATTAAATGAATTTTTTTATTTTATTTTGTGAAGAGAGGTGCCACGCCCCTTATTCTTTTTTGCCTTTTGTAGTAGTTTATATATTTTACAGGGTGCTGATAAAGGCTGCTACCAAAGAAAACTTTTTGATTAGATGTAGCACATGTGTCAGAGAGGTCGGAGGCCATTTTAATTAAATTATTTTTAAAACTTCATAAATAACTTTGATAAAAATGTATTATTTTCAAATTGCCACGACCCTCGGTGACACATAAGCGACATCTTCCCAAAAATTTCCGCTCTATTCCCTTTTATGTTCAAATTCCTAAAGACTTGGATATCAGAGTAAATGTTGCAAAAGTTTAAGCCAGTAGACAGACACAGGGTGTCTGGTGGAAAATTTATATTTTAAATGCGATTATTCCAAAAAGTAATAAAGAGTGTTGAAATTATTAATTGTGCGGATTTGTCAGTCACGATGTCGTAGTAGTCGAGTGAGCATTGTGATTCTTACGTAATTGCTCGCCGACAATTTTGTTCAAAGTTCGGTATTCGACGAGAACGTGATGGATTAAGTATAAATTTAATTCGTTCGTGGGTGCAGAGACTCCGCAAAACTGCTTTGGCTTTGAATGCCCCATGGCCAGGGCCCAGTTGATCTTCAAAGACTCCCGAAAACATTGAACTGGTTGAAAGCAGTTTACGTAAAAATCCGCGACTTTCAATGCGGAAAAGAGCAGCCTCACTGCGACTTATAGGAGCAAATATTCCTGAAATTTAAAAACGGATCAGAAATTCTAACCTTCTTGGAGCGACAAGGCTCATTTTTACTTAAACGGCCACGACAACAAGCAATACTGCCGTAACTGATCTCAAAGAACCCGCAACGCTCGATTGAAACATTAAAAACCATTGCATTGCCCCAGGGTAACTGTTTGGTGTGCCTTACCAACGCATGAGATAATTGAACCATTTTTTTCGAAAATTTTCGACAGCGACAAATGTCAACGGTGAAAATTATCGACGCATGACTACGGAATCCTTTTTGCCAAACCTGCGAGCTCATCCATCCTGCTCTTCACACACGTGGTTTAAACAGGATAAGTCGACTGCACACACAGCCAAAGCTTCAATTAACCTGCTTCGGGGAAATATCCCTCAAAAAGTAATAAGACGCTTTGGGAACATCCCATGGCCACCGAGGTCGCCTGATCTAACTCCCATGGATTTTTTATGCATTGAGCATAAGGTTTTTTATTTGAGTTTGAAAATATAAAAGTCTGTCACCAGATACCCTTTATAACCGTTCGAAATTTCGTACTATTTTCATACTTTTATAAAAAAAAAAGAGCGAAATAGTCTCAGCCGCTTTTTAGTGATGTGCCTAGCAATTGTCACCAAAAAATTTTATTAATAAGAAAACAATTTTTATTCATATTTGAGACGTTTCACGTGGAATGGCCCATTTGTAATTGCAAATGTCTTCAGAAAATAATATATGTAAATGAAAAACAAGCAAGATTTCTAAAACATGATATAATTTATAAGATGTTAGTATTTACTAAAATCTACAAAGAAGTTTCTTTAGGCAGAATAAATTAAATTCCACCCCAAATTGTGTTTGAAAGAATTTTACATCTCTTTATTTGCAAAATCTTATAACTTAAGCAAAACGATGATGTCATTTTCTAATTATTTGTTATAGAGAAAAGTCCTTTACAGATATCTGGAGGATGCTAAGAAACCCACCCTTTCATGTATGACAGATTAAAAATTAGGTCATGTATCCACCCATTTGGTTTTTTTTGTTTCAATTTTTTTTTTGTTTGCGTCAGAAAACTGAATTCGGGAGTTTAAGTAATTGTAACAAGTTAATAGGTACACATTAATAAATAAAAAGGGCGTTTTAAATTAAATTAAAGTATCTTTTGCAATTTTATTTTATTTCAACATTGATTTTTTGGATTTCATATTTTGACTAGCAGCCAGAGGACCAGGATGCTTAAGCAACTTTAGTTGTAAGATGCCATCAAGCCGAGGATATTCATGTAAATCGTTAACAATTCACTCCCTCGAAGCTATTATTATCTGTTTTATTCGTAAGAAAAATTAAGCAAATTACATTTACGGTCTAGGGTTTTGAATTTGCCCTACAGAGTGGGGCTTTTTCTTAAAACAATTCTTTTAATATCTTTTTGAACTAAAAAAATTTTAATTTATTAAAAAAAATATTCTCTTAAATAAAAAAAATTGCTTCTTAAATTTCTCCATTGATATGGATTTAAAAATTCATTTCTCCGACATTTTTTCATATACTAAAATTTTTTTTAGACATTTCACCCGTTTTGTTTTTACACATGTCAAGATGAAATCATCGTTTTCATTAAAAACAAAATATTTTTAAATTCAGTCGTTAAGATTTTATTTGTTCGTTCTATTGTATCTGTCATTTGGTTCTCACAAAATTTATGTCATAATTTCATAGCTTCCATTGCCCCCCCATTACAGTCTGACGCTCACTCTACCCTTAACTTGCCACTAAAGTGTACAAAACACATAATAATAAACAACATTTTTTGTTGTTGTTTTTCTCATTGTTAAAATTACTCATTTTTATTTTAATTAATAAATATTATTGTTGTTGTTTTTATGGCAAATTTGTTTAAAAGCCCACAGACAGTTTGACTACAACTACACTTTTTTGTTTAATATTTTTCACTTTTTTTTTTGACTAAATAGAATCTACTTACATAGAGTGTGAGGTGAGTGTATTTTGTAGTATAAAGTACGGCAAATAGGATCTCCATTTGCGAATTCTAAATGATGAATCAGTTGTCTATAAGTCTTTTAACACAGAAACCATTTAAGGCCAGACAAACAGACAACACATTTTTGTATATTATATAAGTTTTTAATTTTATAGACAATTATTTGTTGAAATTTTAAATAAAAAATATATATTTTTAAGAAAACAAAAAAATATTTATCACATATGGGTGGCAAGTTTTTGCTAAATAAATATACTTGTTTTTATTAATGAGTAAGAAAAAAAATTGGGTTGCTATATACATACATACATACATACAAACATATGTATGTACATTGAAATATATATTTAAAAAAACATATAAAATATTTCTCAATATATTAAGTTCTCTTTAAAGTAATACTCAGGTGGAAAGGGGTGCCGGTACCGGGTTGTAAAAACGTCACTTATGTCTGGTCAGAGCTGGTGTTTGGTGCCACTGGCACTAGAACAGCCCGAGAACTTGCTTTAGTCTGGTTATGGTTAGCACGGTAGTGCATGGTAGTTCTTGCACGCTGCAGAAAATTTGGTTTAATTAAGCTGATTTATCAAAAAATATTTTCCTTTAAAGCCACAAGAGATTGAGGATTGTCATTATAAATCCTCTCTTTGAGATAGCCCCATAATAAAGGAGTAAGATCTGGCAACCTCGGTGGCCATTAGATGCCCCAAAGCAACTGATTAGATTTTGGGGGAATTTTCCTGAAGCCAATTCATTAAAGCTGTGTGTGCCGTCACCCCATCCTGGGGCAATTCAATGGTTTTTGATGTTTCAATCGAGGGTTGCGGGTTCTTGGAGACCATTAACAATTGTTTTGCTTGTTGACGTGGCCGTTTAAGTGAAAATGAGCCTCGTCACACCAAAAAAAATGGGATTTACACTTTCTTTCAGTTCTTAGACGATTTGAAACCTTAAATGATGGAACTTCAGATTCTTTTTTAAAATTTCATGAATAATCGCTTTCGGAAGTCCCGTATTGAAAGTCGCAGATTTTCATGTAAACTGCCTTTAACCAGTTTAATGTTTTCGGGAGTCCTTGAAGACAGATGGGCCCTGGCCGTGGGATACTCATAGCCGAAGCAGTTGCGCGGAATCTCTGCACCAACGAACGAGTTAAATTGACACTCGGTCCATCACGTATTCGCCGAGTACCGAACCCTTGGGCAAAGTTAGAAATTAAATTAGCGATAAGCTCGCTGGGTCGCTTCTTAAGCCGAAGTTTACGAGACCATCAAAGGGTCACTATTATGGGAAATCTAGGGAATGGCGAATCCTTAGTGGTGGAACAGGAGTGACTGCAGGATAGCAAGGGTTTAATGTCCAGAGCTGAGCTTAGCAGACACCAGATTCCTCATAGACCTGCGGAGATTGGGCCTAAGGAAAACGATCTTAGTCATAATAGAACATTGTCGGGTTAGGGCTAGGACGATCTAATGGGATAGCCGCACTCGAAATAGTGTAAAATGTTTAAGGATGATGAATCGCAGACGAGTCTGGAACCTGTCACTCTCCGAGGGTTAAGTTAAGTTAGGGTTAAGTGTTTAAGCTAAATATTCTACGAAAAACTAAGCGATGTTTTGAAGCGTAAAGCATTGAGTTTATCGTAAAAATCAGTTGACTAGAGAAAAAGCAATGGGAAGGGGGGTTTTTCATACGGGTAGTTGAATTAATTATTATCCAAAGACCTTTTTTCTTGTAAGGCATACAAAAGCAATGAGTCAAGGCTTTTTTGTAATATCGTCATCAGACAAACCGTATGATACACTATGGTAAAGAAACTGATCTCATTTTCGAAGATGTACACGTATTACATCTGTAAAATTTTCGTACTTTAAAGACACACATACAAAAAATGTTTTACTAAGAGCAAATGATTCGCCTTTGAGCTCAATTTTGGTATCCTTAGTGCTTTCTACCAACGTGTTAAATACACATCAAAGTTTTTTGTTACGGAATTTTCCAAGAATTTTATTTATTTTTATTTATTACCTTTCTTTAAGTTTGTTTCAAAATTTTGCTTAATGAAATTATGTACTTTTTTCGCAAAAAAAAATCTTTGATCATTAAACCATAAATCCTTTAACTTGTCATCACATACTACATAACTCGTTTCAGGAAAGCGAAAAACAAAATTAAACGAATACAAAATTTTAACTCTATGACATTTTCATTATCCAAAACATGTGTTTTCCTCAGACAGAGAAAAAAATGGAGGCAAAAGAAATGCGCTAAAAACATTAATTAATCTTTACAGGATGTGCACTACATTTAACACATCAGCTTCGAACAAGATTGGGCAAACAGTCAGACTTTTAAGATTTCCAATTCCACTAAAACTACAGTATTTTATTAAATTTCAACATGTGTGACATTTTGTATGCAATTGTTGTATGCAAAAACGTTATACTTGTTACACATTAAACAGGGTTCATTTTAGATCCGGCAGTAGAATGCGCAATGAAAAAACTAAAATGCATATAAGATATATGAGATAGTGTAGTGCTATTGGAGAATTGTAAAAAAAAGTCGTTATTTAAAAAACATCCGGATTTTATATGAATCCCTGTTTACCATTGTTTATTAGCTTTTCCAAGTAAATACATTTGTTTATTTGCATATTGGTTTATTAATGGGCTTTAAAAGCAAATTATAAGCCTTTAAGCAAATGCATAAAAACAAAAACGAAACTTATTTGTCACGAACAAGCATTGAACTCAAAAACCCAACAGCGCAGATCAAACGTGTTTTATTATTTTTTTAAAGCAAAAACTGCAACAGTATTTGCTTATGCTTTTCAATACTGTATTGAGATATTTCTTAAGCAAAAATAAAACAAACAAAACTTAAAAATTGCTGGTCACTTACTTAACTACTGCAAAAATTGTCAAAAGTTACTAAAATGGCTTTCGGTTTAAAGCGCTGCCCAAACAAGCTGCTTGACTTTAAAAAAATTTTTGTTTTGTCACTGTTTTAAAGTATGAATGTAAACCAATATTTACGCCCTTTTAACAATAAATTTTAAATCAATATAAGAAGTAAAAGACAAACAGTATTTGTTGAAATTTAAAAGGGTAAAAGATGACTTTGTTGAGCGGTAGTTTAAGAAACTGTTTATTGGGGTCCTTATGCACAGAGATGACAACTTGAATAAGGACAAACCATATTTTAAAATCTTATTTATTTAACATAATTTAATTTGTTTACAATATAATTAAATTTTTTTAAAACAGAAAAGATGTAAAACAAATCTAATAGTTTTTAAAAAAAATTCCCAAAAGAGTTTAAAAAATGCCTCCAAAGTATTTAAGGACAACAAAGGAGTTTTAGTTAAAATGTGGTTAATGCCCATGTTTTGGCTTCGTATTTAAATGTGCATTTAGTAAATTTAATAAAGATTCGGAAATTGAAACACCATACGAGTGAAAGGGCACAGGTTTTAAATATCCAGCAATTTGCAATCCCCTTTGAAGGGGCACTTGTGGCAAAATTCATATAAGAAAGGGTTATACAACTATCCATCACCACATTGCGGAGACACCTAGGGACTATACGGACAGTGGAATCGTCTGATCGTATACCCCAAGGGCAATTTAAAGCTAACTATACTGCGTTGAAGCCAGATCAACAATCCTGGTAGAATGGGGCTCTAAGTCCTGAGATTTATTTCCCCTTCTACGGTTAACGCAGTGCTATAAGCAGAGGTCCGATCAAACACAGAATGTTGGTCCTGGTTCAGGTTTCATGCAGTTCCAAAAGACGTGAACATCTGTATGGGTGGGCAAACTTCAAAAATGTGCGAAAGTACAAGTCTGGGGTCTTAGATGGATTGTGATTTAGGATGTGACATCGGCTTGAAGGATCTTAGGTTAAGTTTCTCACGTTGCCTGTCTAATGAATGCAGTGTATTTCAGGCAAAGGTATTTTGCTATCTATGAGGCATTGGAAAGTTTTGTCGACTTTCAAGTGGCACTTCTGTCAATGAATTCGGATACTTATGCGTGGTTAGTTGTGTAAAAAAAGAGTAGTCTAGGCTAGTCCGTACATCAAATTTAACCCAAATCTTGTTCCCTGCACTTGGAGATCATTTTGGTAATGAACGAGCACACGAGCTGGCTTAAGTGGCATTTTACCTACAATGCGTAATCAGCATCAATTCTGCTGGAGACTGCCAAGAGCGGTATCTTTAGATACTTTCTTTAAGTGTCTGAGAACAGGTAGCATAGCCTGGACACATGCAGGGTCTTTAGGTTAATGTGGCCTTGTTTTGACGGTAATATTACGGCTCAACTAATAATCGGAAGGATGTATCGAGATTTCTCTCAGTCATAATGGATCATTTGGTGATGGGTAAACACAGTCGCAGTTGATAAATAGAGTAAACAAAGTGCAGGTTGAATGATCTGTTGAAATACCTTTTAGCCACTGGTCATGTCTAGATAGGGTCATTCTAGACCATGCTTCACAGCTTGCGAGCAGCGTTAATAATCAAGCTAACCAGTCAACCAACCGAATCTATGATAGCGTTGCATCGTAAGGGAATATTCAAGTACGCATTATATGGAAATGAACAGGAAAATAACCTACCGATTAAGATTATGAAAATGCAGGTAATTGAACTGAGAAACTTAAAGACTTTAGCTGCGACGCAGGCCGGGTTGAAGAAGTGGGCAGAAATTGTCTAAAGGGATCAATCTGCCAAACAATGAGGAGAATCTTTTGGGCAGCCCGTATGGAAATAAATTTAGGGAGGTACTGAATTAAAGGAAGCCTAAACTAGGTCAGGGGGGTTATTATGTAATTCGATTCGAATCGAAAAGGCTTTCGAAAGGAATTTTCTATTCGAAAAGGAAATTGTATTATCTTATACTTTTAAGATTTGGTACCAAATGTGGCTCACATAAAAGATATAAAATGCCGAACGATAAGAAAATTTGTCAGCGTTACCGAATTTTTGAGAATTTATTAGCCAATACCAGCTTTTCAGCGACTTTTGCACAAATTGCCAACACGCAGAGGAAGAGGAGACCATCCTGCTTCTTCCTTTCTTATGTTCCGCACTGGAAAATGTTTGAGTCAGCCAAAAACTTGGAAGCTAGCAGAGAGTTTGTGAAATTGGGATTGCATAAGCCTGCCGGGTATATATCCCCTTTAATCAGGGGTAGAGGTTGGTTTCAAATTGAAGACCAGACCAGACCAGATGGAGCGAATATTGCCAACCCTATAGCAAGCAATCTGTCCTTCTGTTTAAAATCCTCTTTCAATATATGTCTTTCTCTTTCTGTCTCTGGACCCAAGAGAACTTCAGTTTACACTAAAACATGACTCAAGTCAATTAGAAAAACCAATACGAGGGGATTAAATAGATCTGGTGTTTGGTTCTGACAAAATACAATCTAGCATTGCTAACAACAAAAAGGATAATGCAAGGGTCTTAATTTTTCTTTAGAACTGCAATGCTTTCAAAAAAGTTTAACAAGTACTAGGCAAGTGCGAAGGGCCTTGTGTTCAGCTACGACAAGAGCACTATCAAGTAGTGGCATCTATTACGAGGAAAATGCAGGGGGCAAACTACGGAATTCGATTCGAAAATTCTAATTAGAATTCCTATATTAATAGAATTGACAACTCGATCGATCGAGTAGAATTTCGATTCGATCCCAATGCCGTTATTTGACCCCAGGTGTAATGATGGTTCGTAGCAATATATCATAAACTTAATCAATATTTCTATAAATAATATTTAAATTTTTTTATAAAATGTTAAAACCCAATATTTTGAGGGAAACGAGTTATAAAACTGTGTTTACCACACGTAGCGAATTTTATTATTTTTTTTCCTTCTTTTTAATTTTTTTTTTTTAATTTAAAGGTGACACTTTTGATTGCTGATCTTTTCTTTTTTTTTTTTGTGGAAAAAACATTGTGTTGCCTTAAGTTCACAAAAACATATAAATCAGATGAAATCTATGGCACGTTTTTAAATTTTATTTTTGTTGTATGTTAATATTTACGGCTGCTATGTAAAAGCGATTTAACAACAACAAACATTTTATTTTAACTTAATATGGGCTAAAGTTGGTTAACTTTTCTGTTCGTGTTAAATTTTGTTTTGGGTGTTTAAATATTGAAACGTGATTTTCATTAGGATATATGTGTATATTTTTTATTATTTTCTTTTAACCATATTTATGTGATATTAAACTTTTGACGTTATGCTTTTAAATTGAAAAATAGAAATTTTTGTAAGTTAAAAGCCTCCCTTCGGTTTAATGTAAGAGGCAGCGTTGCCACTGAAATTGATTTTCCTTTCTTCAACTGCATCTTTAACTGCCAGCCCGCATAAAGTTGTATTTTTAATTAATAACATTTAATATATGAATTTCATTAAACATTAAAAAATTTTTGAAAACTCATTAAATGTTGAGCAGACAATGCCTGCCAACTGAACTTATGGCAAAAAATTAGGAGAAAAAGCAGCAGGACAGCCGCAAGACTGTCGCGACAACACTTTTTTGTTGCTTTTAAAAATATATTCTGCTGTTGCTGTGGTTCTTGTCTGATTAAAGGACACATCTTTTTCTTTAACTAAAAAAAAATATTTTTAAAATGACAAACAAGGTTGCTTGTGTTAGTGTTTTCAACACAAAAAGATGCTGGCTGGCTGGTGTGGAAGCAGAATCGCGCTATCATTATTGTCATCTCTGGCATACAATGTATTTTTGTAAGGCTTATTTGCTGCAATTTTTTTTGCAAACTTTAAAAAGAATTATTTTCTTTTTTTTTTTTTTGGTATGCTAAAAAAAATTAAACGTTTATCAGTCAAATTTAATTATCAAAATAAGAAAGAGAGGCCATAATTTGCAGCTGTTTTTGAACATTACAAAAAAGTTTGCCTTTAAAAGCCCATTTAAATATTAAAAAAAAAGAAATATTGAACTTCAATATTAGAAATTTATTTCCAAATGTGTACTGCCATAAGTAAATTACAAAAATAAAAAAAAAATAATTATTAAATAAAACATACCTTTCACAGACAATCTGCTAAACAGCGAAAACAAAAATCATCTAAAATCGTGAATTTTATATTTGGCGTCATTGGGATTATTGTCTATTTTACAATAAATAATTACGAATGTACATTTATTTATCGCATTATAGACAAGTACGAGTAAAACCTTACTTATTTATAAATATTACATTTAAAGATTCAATTTATTGCACGTAGTCGCTGTTATACCAACTGAATTGGAAAAAAAATAAAAATCCCCAATCAAAAACAATTATCATTTTGTGATCATAGATCTCTTATTTTATACTTTAAATAACGTAACGTTTACGATGATGATGATGACAAACACGAAAATTGGAATTCAAACTGTCGTTTTGTCAGTCATAAGAGTCGAGCAGCATCAACAGCTTGTATTCTGATATATTGCTATCAATCTTTAAACTTAATCCCTAAGATATACAATGCACTTAGACTTTATTGAAAACAAACGACCATTTAAAATAGGTTTAAATGTAAGTATAAACAAAATTAAAGAATCTCTGATGCTGTAATAAACAATCTTAGACCTGGCGGATCCTACTTCTCAAGTAGGACAGAACATTTCGCGGAATGGCAATCCCCCCTCTCCAGTCTTCGAAAAGGCTTTCAAAATCCTGAACACCAATGCGATTTGGAGCGTTCTTGCAAAAAAAAAAAAAGAAAGAAAAAAATATAATATATAATGATAACGCACTAAGTAACCACTTTGGTGTCCGTCAAGGATGAATTCTATCTCCTCTTCTGTTCAATAACGTTATTGATATTGTTATTCGTAGTTTTTCCCTAAAAAACAGGGAATAAGTTTGAGACTTCACCAACAACTAGAAAACCTTGAATACGCTGACGATATCATACTTTTATTGCATAACTCAAACCATGTGGCAGCCAAACTCGAATCTTCCGAAAGATAGGTTGCAAAATATGAACTTAGAATATATGTAGAGAAGAACAAACTAACTCATTGCAACAGTCATCAACAAAATCTAAACACAGAGAGCCTTGAGCTGGAAGAGGTTAAAATCACTTTTCGACGTCAATGGAGACAGAGAAAGGAAAAATGGGGGGCTTCCGTCCTAATTGGTAGTGTTTAGACGTCGCTAACATTTTAAAGTTAATTATCGCGCAATCAGCTTAATGGGGGTTGCCTCTCTGTTAAACATTCGTCCGATTTTAAGGAAGCGTTCGAAATCTTCAGTCGCAACGTCATATGTTATGCTCTCGAACGCAAAGGTATCCCCTGGAAGCACACGAAAGTTTATTTGCAAACGCCATCTGCCCAATTATCCACCAAACCCATCTCAATGAAAAAATAAATAAACGATAAGGTTGGTTCCTATAACGTATTCCTTTTTCACTGTTTTCTGGGGCTAATTATGCAAAAAAAACCTCAGACACAGAGGGAGCATTACTTCGGGTCTGCAGGGAAGTTTAGGGGACCTGGAGTATGCAACGATGAATGTCATCCTTTACAAACATTTGCAGACATGCAATCCAAGCTGCCACTTTCGAAAGCCTTGAGCAGTTTTCTGTGAAGAACTTTATCTAGGAAGTCTTAAAGACCATACAAGTGGATTTAAGTAAGACTCAGTCGCATTAAAAAAAGTTTGGCAGGCATTAGGATATTAAGACTCCATATGGAAGTCAACAACAAAGCAGCAGAAGACGAAATTGAAATTATTTTTTTAAATATGTTATTCTTCAGTTGTGAGTCGGGAAATGCTGCTCAAATCTATATGTATTCAAGTATTTCCAAATAAGGGCTTATGAAAAACCTGGTCATTTTTTTAGCTAGAACTTTCCTAAACAATCACCTTTGGTCAACAACAACCAATCCGTCTCGTAATAAAAAAAAAAAAACAATGGGAATACACAGGCTATTCAGTGGAACCCACAGGGCAACAGAAGAAAGGACGCCCCTTCACATATATTAAACGCAAAATTGAAATTAAGCCGAATAAGTTAAACTATTGCCTGAAAATTGGTGCTGTAATGAGAGAAGATAGAAGGCTTGGCCGACTCTGAGTTTATTACTTGTTTTAAAGTTGATATTTTAAAATTTTCTATCGACAATTACTTAACGACATTGATCTTTGATTTAATAAATAAAATTTTAGATAAAAATTTTTTAATAATTAAATTATAACTCAATAATAACTCAGTTTTAAAGAAAATTCGCCAAAAAATTTAGTTCTTGAATTTTGTCTTCTTGGTGAATGACGAGTTTAGCACTTGAAACCCATTAAGTGCATACCCCTGATATTCTAAACAAATAACAATAAATGTTTATTTTATTAAGATCATGATCGTCTTAAAAACAATAATAATAATAATGCTGTTGATGATATGCGAATAATAAATAATAAAAAATATCAAAAAAATATTTTCAGACAGAGCTCATACAACAACCTCACAGATAGATTCAGACGGACAGACGAAGGGACAGACAGACAGATACAAACATTTTTAAAAACAAAAATATTTTTCCAACGACAAAAGAAGTAGTAGTCGTCTGTCTTATTTTGATACATTAGTTTTTATGAACAAAAATTTTTTTTGCACAATTATTGTATAAAGTTTCAATTGTAGGATCATTAATAGTTTTTGCAACATTTTTAAGTAAAATAAGCTTTATGAGTGAGTTTGTCCGTCTGTCTGTCTGTCCGTCCATCAGTCTGTCGTTGTATGTCTGCTTTTTATGTTTAGTTTATTTTAATTGCTTGGCATAATCAAGAAAACAAAAATCTTTTTTGAGAAATTCATAAAATAAAACAACTAAACATTTGACTGTTTTTTTTCTTTTTGTTTAATAAATGCAAAAACGATCTAAAAAGTAAAGTAGCATAAATATGGTAATAATAATCATAAAATAGCAAAGACAACAAATTTATAGACAAAACTTAAAAATAAAATAAGAAAACAAAAACCCATCCATACACTTAACAAACTGTCTATTAGAATTTTATAGTAAAGTGTAAATTTTTTAGTTTTTGTTTTCTTGTTTTAATGAATTCAAATAGTTTATTTGCAGTTTTATGGCACACTTTTCAATTTATGTAATGACTTTTAATGTTAACATCAGCCATTAGGAATTTTTTCCCCTTTTTTTTAAGATTTAATATAGAAAACTTAAAAGAATTATGATTTGTTGCTTAGAAAAAATATTAATTTTAAGCATAACTGTGTACATATTGATTACAGTGGGCTGGCGATAACGTTAATTTAAGTCGGAGCTTTTAAGCGCTTGAGTTATTTACTCTTTTTTCTTCTCAAAATTAGAAGAAAGATTTTTTATGAAAAGGAAAAAGAAATTGTTTGGTCTAATACTTAACCACACTGGCAAATTTAGGATCTTTTAACAAAGCTTTAAAAAAAACATCAATTAAATACAGGGTAACCAACTAGTTTAGGAGTTGTAGTAGGATTGGCCGTGATACTAATATTTTTGTTAATAATTTTATTAGAAATTCAAAAACAAACAAAAAATTAGTAAAAACGTTTCATTGGTTTTTGGAAATATTTTTGAATATTTTTGTTTGTTTTTATAAGTCTCAGTAAGTTAATTGGGATTATTAAATATAAACAGATAATAATAGTTCCTTCTTGAACTTCTAGCAAAATATAGATTTCACGCCAAAAGAGCTGCTTATCTTTTCAGACCAAGAACGAATCCATCTAATTTCGGATACCCTTTTCTAAAGTGAAAAGTATGACAGGGAGAGCATTCTATATCGATCGAAACGTAAAGCAAATGGTCGAGACAAAGCCTGGGCGGGCCATAAGGTTGATGTGACACATTTGCCCAACCACCAGTGTCAAGTACGATTTTGGATAAATTCAAGCATAAATATCTTGATTTAAGCTTTAAGCTTATAAGTTGAGTTTGACACAGGTTATCTATGATAGCTAGATTCCAACAGCTTGTACTCAGCAAAACCTTTGCTAACCTGGTAAGTAAGCAAGTAATATTGGAGATGAACAAGCACTAGTTCCCTTTTGGCCGAATCACTAGTTATTTTTTTTTAATTTGTCCCGAAATTCACGACCCCTGCATACAGAAGTGCTTACAAAGATTAATCGAGTAACTAGTTACCAATGATTAACTGAACAATATAAATAAAAATTTAAGGATTTGAAAACAAAAACATGATATAAAGCATGTTTCCTAATCCTCTTTTGCATATATACCTACAAACAGGGTTGGGCAGTATTTTAAATACTTGTATTTGAAATACGTATTTGAAATACAAATACGTATTTTGTATTTGTATTTGAAATACCACCTTCTAATGTATTTTGTATTTTGTATTTGAAA
Organism: Melanophora roralis; assembly: GCA_963583895.1. NCBI lineage: Eukaryota > Metazoa > Arthropoda > Insecta > Diptera > Rhinophoridae > Melanophora > Melanophora roralis. Next base: position 91,424,681 of record OY757188.1, on the reverse strand, counting down.
TACCCAATACTGAAGTATTTTGTATTTTGTATTTCAAATACTTATGATGTCAAAATACATTTTTCAAAATACATTTTTTTTGTTATACAAAAAGTTGTCATTAGTAAAATTTAAAAATTTTACAATTTTCAAAAAAAAAAAAAATGGAAACTTTGTTTTCGTATTCATTCATGTTTTCGCCTTAGCTAGGCACGTTTTTTTCAGGTAATATCAAGAGCTCAGCGGATATTTGAAAATGTGAATGTGAAAAAAAATCAAAAATTAAAACTTTTTTGACATTCACACTTTAAAACACAACAAGTATGGTCGCTATATTTGGCTGTGTCAAATCTATATACCCCTCACATTGGTCTTTTAATATACCAAGCCAAGTTATTTTATACTGCAAATAATAAAATAAAAATACCTTGTGCAAGTTTTAACGTCCATAGACAACTTTATAAGATTTAATCGTTCGTATGAGTAATAAAAATACATGTAAAAGGTTTTAGGTCGAGAGTTATAAAAGTTTTCGACATTATTCGTATTAAAAGATTAATAAAAGTCGTTAATTTTTATGGGATTTTCTAGTCCTCTTGCTCCTCTCCAACTTTTTTTTCCAAAATGTAGGTCTTATGATGGAATTACTTTTTGTAGAAGACTAGAAGTCGATAGCTGTTATAGTTTCCGAGATAAAGCGTTGTGAAAATGTCATAAAAAATGTTTATTTGTGTGGGAGCTAACCCATCCCCTGCCCCTACTTCAAAAATGTTTTTTTTTTAAAGTGTAGGCCTTAGCATACAATTACTTTTCGTAGAACACCAGAAGTCGATAGCTGTTATAGTTTCCGAGATAAAGCGTATCGAAAATTTCATAAAAATTGTTAATTTGTATGAGAGCTACCCCTTCTTCTGTCCCCACCCAAAAAAATTTTTCCTCCAAAGTGTAGGTCTTGTTGTCGATGGCTGTTATAGTTTCTTCGATTTAGCGCATGAAATATTTCACAAAATTTGTGCAATTGTAGAGGAAATACCACTTCCCCTGATCTGATCTGGAAAAAAATATTTACTTATTTAGGTCACTATTTTCAGGGCATCGGGGTCAAGTTTTGTGGCAAGAATGACTATATTTACTGACATATATAGAGATATGTGCACGGATTTTGTCTTAAAAAATGGGTTATTTTGATTTTTCGTTTATATCTCGGTTAGTAGTCCACCGATTTTGATAATTCTAAATAGCGATTGTCTCTAGGATATTTCCAATAATTTGACACCAATAACTGGTCTGTATCACTTCATTTGACTCCGAAAACTTAATTTCAACAGACTGACAGACTGACTGACGGACATGTCTATATCAACTTTCCTATCTAGAAGGACCCAGAATATATATACCTTATGAGGTCGCAAATGGATAAAAAAGAAATTAGAAACAGAATGACAAACTGATATATACCCTTATCACTATGTGAATGGTATACAAAAGAAAAGCAGAGGGCGAATTTTTGAATTCGCCTTGATATTACTTTACTTTTAATTTGTTTGTTTTTCACATATAGAGAACTGTTTTCATAAAACTAAACACCAGTTTGTGGTTATCAGGACCTGTAAGAAAGATTGTTTTCTTTAAGAGGATTTATATATTCTCCAACAAGAGGCTGCTTATCTGATTTAACTTTTAAAAATCTAGTGTTCATGAAAGGAAACTCATGTTTCACCGATTGATTAATGGTTATAAATGTATTTTGTATTTTTGTATTTTGTATTTCAAATAAAAGATACTAAAATACTGTATTTTGTATTTTGTATTTGAAATACTCGACTTGAAAGTATTTGGTATTTTGTATTTGAAATACAAGCGGAACAAGTATTTTGTATTTTGTATTTCAAATACAGCAAAGCATGTATTTTGCCCAACCCTGCCTACAAATATAATTATTACCGCCATTACTAGAAGGTAGTTTTTCTGACGAAGCAAACTCATTACCTTGTTACCTATGAAGTAATGACAGCTTATTACTCAAATTCGACAAAAATTTGCTGGGTAGAAGCTACGACCCATTTGGTTCCCCCAAATGCGGATAGGGTCATAAATATTTGATTTTGATTTTAACTTGGTTCTTTGGCCGGGTTTCGCATACACAGAAAAAATTATATTTTTATTTTTTTTTTAATAATAAAGCAAATCAAAAATTTTCCGCATATGTCCCTTTTTCGGCACAAAATTCAAAATTTTCGACCGAAAAAGTCATTTTGTTTACTCGATTTTGTTTATTAACTAAGTGAGAATATATTACAATAATGTATGCATCTTTCGAGCTGACAAAAGTGATTAAAAAAACAACCGCGTTAAAAAGATATATCTAATCTAAAGTGGAATTGTCCTATTGTAATTTTTAAAGTCTTTATATACTTACGTTTATTTTTAATTATACCACAATGATTAATTTTTAGACTTACCTAAAAAGAGAAAAATAAAAAAAAAACATTTAATGACATTTGTTTAAAATCAATAATATATTTAAAGATGTTTTCTGTTGTTGCAACATTTTAAAGACTTAATTTTAAGCAAGTTACCTAAAGCATTTCGGTGCAATACGCGTTTAAACAGTTTTAGAAATATTGCAGTTTTTGGAAAAATTCCGCTTATTTCTTTTAATTAAATTAAGTATTTCCTTTAATTTACGAAAATCGTATTTAATGAAATGCTTGAATTTACTTGCTTATACATGAATATGCATGCATATGTACATACATATGTTCATTTATATAAAACTTTTAATTAACCAACCACAGTCCAAAATAATGAATTTTATTTTTGCAATTCTTTCTGCAATTAATTAAGCAACAACGTTTTTCGTTCTTTATTGTTTCCCTAAAATGTTGTGAATTTGGCAGTTTTTTTGGGTGAAAATCATAAATTAAAATTTTTATTAAAATTTGTTATGTTTCAACGCAAGATACTTAACTGCGTCGCAAAAAATCCATGTATAATAAAGAAAATATATACTTTTTCAACTTAATAAATCAAGATCAAAAGAAATTTGTTCTGTTTGCTAAAGTGAAAAACATATTTCTTTAATAATTATTGCAGCACAAACAAAAACAGACACAGAAAAATGAAAGAAAATATTATATCGGGTGGGCCATCTATCGATTTAAATTTAAACCAGTGGTTATTTCGAATCTAGCAATAATTATGCCATTCTATTCTGTCACAAAATTTTTTTTTCCGCTAAACCAAATAGTAAATCGGTTTACGCTTGAGAAAAGTTGGGATTAATTGGAAATTTATTTTCAAAAGAAAGGCAATCGGAAGTTACACGAAAATGTCGTACAAAATCAGGTTGCAAAAAGGACCAACAGAGCCCGATATACGTAAGTTTATTGCTTAAGTCTGTGAAACGCCAACACGTGAGCGTGCTCGTATAGTGCGTACACTCGAAAATGTCTAAGCAGTGGCTTTCTTCGAAAATTAGGACAGCGCAACCATTACGGTCAATGGAGACACCTATCGAACCATGATAACAGATTTTTATGTACCCGCTCTTCATGGTTTTAGTGTCAACGATGTTTGGTCTCATTGGGATGGTTCAACTTGCATCACATCTTATGCCACGGTCGATTTAATGCTTAGAGCGTTTAATGGCCGTTTAATTAGCCCAAATGGTGATGTCAATTGACAGTCGAGAAGCTGCCATTTGACACCGGCATATAATCCCTTACACTGCTTGAAAATTGTTCCGATCGATGGGGTACTGAGGCCAGCCGCGGCAGCCGTATAAATGAAATAATATTTCATTCCTAACCGGAACAATTGTACTTTACAACAAAAAAATTCATTTGGAGAAATTTCAACCCGTTTTTGTTTTATTGCATTTTAAAATTTAAACTTTTAAATGGCCCACCTTTTACTTAAACACATGTTTTAAATTAATGATTGAAACGTGTCCAAATACATCAACGACAGCGATGAACTTTGAAATGCAGTTAAATGTAAAAACAGAAAAACCTTTTGAACAGACGTATAGGGTGTCTGGTGGAAAATTTATATTTTTTAATAAAATTATTTCAAAAAGTAATAAACAGTGCGGTGGCAGGGTGGAGCCGTTTGAATTATCGATTGTGCAGATTTGTCAGTCACGATGTCGCAGTGGTCAAGTGAGCATCGCGCTTTCGTTGTGGAAACATTTCTAAAGAGTAATGATTCTTACGATATTTCTCAAAAATTTTGTTCAAAGTTCGGTATTCCGCGAATACTTGGGTGCAGAAATTCCGCGCAACTGCATCGGCTATGCATGTCCCAGGACCGGAGCCTAGTCGATCTTCAAGGACTCTCGAAAACATTGAAAGCAGTTTACGTGAAAATCTGCGACTTTCAATACGGAAAAGAGCAGCCTCACTGGGACTTCCAAGAGCGATTTTTCATGAAATTTGAAAAAAGGATCTGAAGTTCCATCCTTTTAATTTCAAATCATTCAAGAACTGAGAGAGAGAGTGACTTTTATTTACGCAAAAATGTTTGTGAAACGATGTTGAAGCATTTTCGCACTGTAAATCCTATTTTTTAGAGCGACGAGGCTCAATTTTACTTAAACGGCCACAGCAATAAGCAAAATTGCCATTACTGGTCTCCAAAAACCCGCAACCTTCGATTGAAACATAAAAAACCATTGCATTGTCCCAGGGTAACTGTTTGGTGTGCTTAGTCCTCGCATGAGATATTTGGACCATTTTTTTTTAAATTCTCGAGGCCAGGCGACGAATGTCAACGGTGAAAATTATTGACGCATACCAAATCTGCGAGCTCATCCTTCGTAGTGTTAGCAGGATAAGCCCGCTGCACACACAGCCAGAGCTTCGGGAAAATTTCCCCCATAAGCTGATCAGTTGCTTTGGGGACATCCCATAGCCACCTAGGTCGCCCGATCTAACTCCCATGGATTTTTGTTTACGGGGCTACCCCAAATAGAGCGTTTGTAATGACAATCCCCAATCTCTTGGGACTTTAAAGAGAGAAATCGTCGAGAAATCAGCTCAATTGAACCAAGTTTACTGCAGCGTGTGGCGTAGAACAGAAGGCTCCGTTTTGAACAGTGTGTTTAACTCGAAGGAAGACACCTGGATTACAAACTCTTTAAAAAATAAAATCCGCATTTCCATTCTATCGTCCAATGCTCTTAATAAAACTTTGTGTCCATTATTAGGTTTTTTATTCAAGGTTGAAAATATACATTTACATGTACAAGAGGGAAGTTGCAAAACGTTTTGCTATTATTAAAATATTATTTAATGTAACGTGAGCCCTAGTTAACACTAGACGAATATTTACTGATTTAACTAAATAAACTAAAACTTAATAAAATTTTTTTTTAAAAGTCAAACAATTTTTTTCCAAAAATCGTGGCCACATGTATTTCTTTAAATATTTGTTTAGTATGTATTTCACCAACTTAAACAGCAACGAGAGCGCTGGTACGAATAATGACAATCATAATGTTTTGTAAAGTATATACCTATCTCTGCTTGAAAACAATTTTATCAATCTGTCTTGGAATCCTTCTCCTTACTTTCTTTTAGATTTTTTTTGAAAAAAATTTATTTAATTGTTTATTTGATTACAAACAATATAAAATGATAAACATTTGAAACACAAATATAACAATTTTTATTGACAATTTGATAAGATTATTTTAAAGCAACGAAATCAACAAAAACAAAAATCATAAGTACATTACACTCAAACGTACTCAATTGGGCAGAGTTTCCCAACTGTCTTAGATCCACCGATGTTGGGCGGGATATATATGCCATAAAGGAGACCTTAGTCCAAAGATGGCATACTGACTATACAGAAGTGTAAGTTGACCATTACTTACCTACTTTTTAGTGGTATGGTAGAATTCAATGAACAAACAGTGCAACATTAAAGCCCTTAAAGACGTTAACGTTGAGACCACTCCTATATGAGCATTAGTCGATTTTAAATATCCGTGACGTTACGAGCGGCATTAGCAGCAAAACACCTGCAGGCATCGGCGGACTGGATTAATGAGGGATATAAATTTTTACCTTTAACGAATTTTGGGGATACTAGAAGGTAATTCGGAAAAGTGAAATTCAAGGCTTACTGCACTGAGCTAATACTATACAGACAGTCCTGGTGGGACGGAACAGTAGAGTTGAAAAAAAGGGCAGAAGCTGATAAAACAGTTAAAAGAATAACGAAAATCCTTTTTGCCGACCCGAAAAAGGATAGGACTAAGGAAATCCTGAAAGTGAGGAAACCTGAATTGAGCTAGGTGATAAGTGCGCTGACGGGTTATTCGAACCCACAAGCACACCTTCAGGAGTACAGAAAACTGTGATGACATGGCATAAAGGGAGAACATCGAACATTTTGCACAGGCAAGAGTCGGTTTTTTCGATTGGAAATTTCTTTGTAACGGATGTGGCAATTTTATTCACTTTTCTGTCTATAACTCAACAATTTCAAAACTTTAATTTTAAAAAGACTCGGGTTTTTAACAATGATATTTTTTTAAACGTTTAATCGTAGGTAGGCTTTGAGTGGACACAATTTTTGTTTTTATTAACGACTAAAAGACTGCGACGTGACGGGTGTGACCTGATTAAATTTTAATTTTAAGGAATTTGATTAAAAAATCGCGCTGCGTAAAATATAGGACGGACTTAGTACGTTAAACTTACATGGGAGTTTAAAGGGTTTTAAGTCGTATTTAATAATTTGTTTCTACAAAAACCTTTTAAAAAAAATCAGAAAATGTAACGGGTGTGCCATTTTATTAATACATAAAGAAATAAGAACCGATTATTCAGCTTATGATCATTTAAATATCTTGCCAAAAAAACAAAAAAAAAATTCGATCGTTATCCCCTATTTTTGCAGGGGGAGGGGGGGGGGGGGTGGCTGAAATAGAAAACGTTCAGGGAAATTAATCCGCATTAGAGAATTTGTCAATTTATCAAGTTATTGCCCCAAATTATTTTTCCATCACCAAGAGCGAATAACAAGCCAATCACTAGCTTAATTATATGTCCTGCGGGACTCAAGACCTTTTTTTCTCTTTTTAACTTAACTTTTGATTAATTTTTTACGATTGACAAAGATTGTGAACCCCTGATAAAAATACATTTTAGTGTTAACAGAACGACAGCTGTTTTAGAATGGGGCAAAACAAGCGAGCTCGAGGTGCTCTTTAACTGACAGATAGAAATACGTTTTAGTTTCAACGTTATCAATTCGTTTTATTTGAATTGTTTTACAAATAAAATTTGATTTTTTTTTATTTTGTATATTTTGAAAAACTATGTTTATAACGCTCATTTACTTCAATACCCTCATAACTCAAAATTATCCCATTTTGAACTGAGTATGAAAAAAATGTTGTTAAAAAATATGGTTTTTTCCAAAAACTGCCGGTTCTAAGCATTTACAGACCAACAAGAGCGACAAAAGTCTTTTACAATCAAGGTAAATTTTTCAAAAATTAAAAAAAAAAAAACTTAAAATGTTTGACAGAAGTAAACAAAACTGACACCATAATTTCTATTTATTTCTATTTTTTCTCTTGCAGCTAACTTCACTCCTTAACAATTTTTTAAAACTGGACTATCAAAACGTCTTTGTGTTCGGCCACAAAAAGCCTAATTTTCTTATTTGAACGTAGGAATTTTTAACCCCACACTTTATTTTTTTGAGTTATGACACTATTGAAGTGAATGTACAATAAGTATATCTCAAAAAAAAATATGTTTTTTTATTATTAAGAAAACACAAATAATAATAACGAAGTTGTCAAATGTGTCGCAACTTTTCTAAGATTCTCTTTCAATCAGTTTGATAATTTTTGATAAAATATAAGTATTTAGATTAAAGTGTTAAAGATAATATTTTATGGCCAAATTTTGTTTATGTTTCGATATGTGAAAGTGACAGGTACTTTAAAGATTAGGGGGGCCAAAGTGTTATCGAAATAAAAATTTGAATTTAAAATTTTGATGGAAAGCAACAAATTTGTTTTTTTTTTAAAGCAATAAGAAATGAATTAAATTTTTCTTTATGCTCTTAAGTAAACACCCCCTTTGAATATTTTTGAAAAATATTTCAATTTATTTTTTTACAAATCGTGATTTTTTAATTAAATAAATTCTGAATCGTGACCATTAAACAAAATTTCTGTTCTTTCTTTTATTTTTTTCCTTAATTTTTATCAGATTTCATAATAATAAAATAGCTGTATTTGGTTTAATAATTTTTAATGAATTAAATTGATTTGCAATGCTCAAAACCCCCAAAAGAAAATGTAATAAAAAAACTTTTAACAAAAAACTTAATTGTTTTGATTATTAAAATCGATTATATATGTTACATGAGACTAATTGAAAAAAGAGAAAAAGTTATCGGTTTTAGATTTAAATCTTATTAAAAGTCATGACCATTTATCAGAGTTATGTTGCATGAAAGTTATTTTAAAGCGGATAAAGAAAAAGGTTGAACTAATTTTTGAAATTCAAATCATAAATCAAAAAAAAAAAAAAAATAAAAAATATTTGGAACTCTTCTTTAAGCATATTGCATACGTAAGCAAATATTAAAGTTAATAAAAAGAAAGTCAAGTCTAAGCTGATAAGAGATTGTATAAGGACCCTTAGTGGGATTTTAGTGCTCTTGAACGTCAGACAATGTTGGCAACGAAATTACCTACGAGCCCGCTGGCAGTGCTTCGGACCTAGAGTCGACATAAAGGAAGAATTATGTTTGATCACAAATAAGTCATTATTATGGTAAGACTAGCACATGGGTGCTTAACCAGGCGCATCTTTAACAGAGAAACAAAAGTATATGCAGAGTATCTAGGGCTTTATGGTCGGAAATGGGCTCAGCAGACACTAGAGTACTCATGAAGCTGGCAATGTTGGGTTTGAGGATTACAATCGGGGGCAGTACTGAGCCGTGTTCAGTTTGGGCTACAGCGAGTAAGTTAAGATTGTGGCACTGCAAATTAGTGTAGGATGTGTAAGGATGAGGAGGAAATAGAAAAGATGGAGCATGTTGCCAGTAACTGTCTGAGGATTAAGGAACCGTAGCTTCAAGTAGTTTGGTAAAAGATTTCACGTTATACTCTGCGATGCTTAGGATTGTAATCTGGAAAATATCATCGGGCTACGGGTTAGGCAATGACAAGAAGATGGTTACACAGGTGCTTGTGTTGTTATTTCCTTTTTAATCTTAGATTTTTCTTTCCTTCTTATTGGTCTTACAATTTTTCTCTTTTTACTTAAGGTCTTATTTTCTTTGAAGGGACGCATATTGAACCCAGAATATCTTAGAATGCAGATGTATAAGAAGCTGTAAATGTCTTCATACTTCATCGAAGTCTACCCTAACCTAAATGTCAAGACAACGTGGGCTTGGGAAAACACTACACGCAGAAAGAAACATGGTTGAGTATAGTCACGGGAATATGATCACGAACATCGTTGTATGGTTATGAAGATCAGTATTATGACTGCTACAACCATACTATTGTTGTAGTAAGTTTTTGGCGAAAAACGCAATCATAGTTATGATAGTTATGATTTGTGGTAGTCCTTATTTTGGTCATTGGTAGTTATTATCCTGTTCATGGGTTATCAAATATATAATGCTCTTAGAAAATGGTTCTCATATTGATACACATGTATGATAACCCATAATCAAGATTATACTTTAAGAAGATTATCACGATTATGGTTACCTACTACTGAAGTAATTATTACCACAAACATATAATGATAAGTTTAATTATAACTATGATTGCAATTTTCGCCAAAAACTTCCTACAACTATAGTATGGTTGTGGCAGTCATAATAATGATTTTCGTAACCATACAATGATAAAATTGTTCGCAACCACATTCCCGTGAACATTCTTAACCATGTTTATTTCCCTGAGTGTACTTTCTGAAGGTACATCAAAAGCACTGGGAGATTCTACTTTCAATCTTGCGAAGAAATGATTGTAGGCTCTTTCGTTGAGCCTTAATCTTATTTCTTAAATGATCTGGATATACTTTATATAATTGTTAAGCAAGGGTGATAGCCAAAAGAATTGGGGTCACTCTCGAGCTAGAGATATTTACCAGTGCGAGGGACTCTAAGCCAGATGCCTGAAAGAAAAAGTTGTTATAAGGATATCTTAAGGGAAAACGGAAAAACAGAAATACGGAGGGCACAGGCATTCCCAAAGGACGCGAACATCTGCACGGTTATCCAAGGGACGATAAGAGAAATTATGTCCGAAAGCACACAATGCAGGAATCTGACTTATATGGCCAAGTACGCAATACATGGGTGCCTGATTACTGCGGGGTAATGGGAAATAAACTGGCAAAAATGTGGCGATTTGACTGCTGAGCTCGATGGCTTTCGTTGTGAAGAATGCCGAGGTTAAGGAGTGGGCAGAAATTTTGCACAGGGCACTGTGAATTGATAGCTCAGTTTGCAAAGTCACAAGAATTCTCTGGGAAGACGAGAATAAAACTAGGGGAGTCCTACAACAGGGGAACCTTAAAATTAGCGAGGTGGTGAGTGCGCTGACGGGTCACTAAAAACCCGCAAGAACACTCCAGTCAGATGGGGGTTGCGGAGCGATTGCCAGACATGCAGTAAAAACATAAAATCAATGCAGCATTTCCTTTGTCGCTGCCTAGCTTTTGCACTGGCCGGAGCCTGATGTTTTATGACTGATCATATACCAGATGTTGATCACTTGAGGGTTCTAAAATAAAAAATATTTGAGGAATTCGTTTGCAGCATTCAATTTCTGTGAACTTTTTCTTCAAAAGATATTTTTTCATTGCTGTCCTTAGTGTATATCCTGAGGGACTTGGGACTTTTCTTAAAATTCTTCTCCTTACAGCCTAGCCAAACCTAACCCTAAAAATCTTACTTTTTAAATAGTTTAAACAAATCTTTACTATTTTAGGTCTTTTTAAAAAGAACAACCTTTTTCTACTCATTCAAAAGTATTAAAGATTGTGTTAATCTGCGAATCGTTATTAGTGAAACATTTCTCTTTAAAGGAAAAAAATACTTGTAAATTGTTAGGAATTATTTTAATTTTAGAAACAATTCAATGGTAACAACGTTGACTTGTTGGACTTTTTTCTAAATTCAATATGCATTTCAAAATTGATTTTTTTTTCCTTCTCAAACCTCAAAATGATTTGTATGCAGCTCATGTTACAACAAAAAAAAAGTGTCATGAAAGAAGAGAATCTTTTTACACGGACAGAAACAAGAAAATTGAATTAGTTGTAAAATGTTTAGATTTAAATAATATTTTTAAACATTTTAAATGCATTTATGTAGTTATATTTGTCCCTTTTGTCTGTCTCTGCATCTCCGATTGAATACATAAATAATACGTTAGCGAGAAAAAGTATTTGAAATTCTTAAAAATATTATTTTCCAGCACTTGAAGTTGTCATTTTAAAAAGAATGTTTTTATATCCTGTAAGCATTTCATTGAGCAAGTAATGGAAATGTGTTTAATTTTTTTAAAAAATCTTTGTAGGATGGTTTTTTCTATTAAGTTTCAGGTTAAAATATTGAACATGGCAGACATGTGTTTGAAATAGTTATTTTTAAAATAAGAACCATCCAAATGTCATTTGCAATAAATTGAAGACATTTTGTTTGTGGCAAAAAAGAAAAAAAAAACAAGAAAACAGTAAAGATTTTTATCTCAGAAATTAAAATATTTATTACAATAATAAAAAATCAGGATTTAAATAATAAAATTTAATTTTTGTATTTTAAAATCATTTAATTATTTTATTTTTTATTTTTAAAAAAATCTTAATTAATCCCCTTAACATTTCTCAAGCAAATTAAATGCAGCTCTCACTGTTGGCTTGAAATTATTCCTAATAAAAACTTCAAGTTCTATGGCAGTAAATCTTTTAAATTCTGAAACAATGCCAACCAAATGCAAAAGGTGTGTTTTATAATCCCAAAAACCAGAAAAATTCAACAAGAAAAATATTCATATAAAGAAACTTTAACACAAAGAATTAAAAGAAAAAAAAAATTCGCCACAGGCAGTCTTGAAAAACAACAAATGCTCTTAACAAATTCATTTTTTTTTCTTTTGTTTTTGCCTGAGTGTTTCAAATTTGGTGTTGGACTTCATATAAAGGTTACAGAAATTTAAACACCTTTTTGGGTAGAAAGACACACAAAAAAAACATTTTAAATATTGTTATTGTTTTATTAGGCTAATAATTCAAAATTAGAAACAGTTTTTGAAATAAAATCCAATCCGGTTCTGAAATAAGTATGTATATGGGTTTGTTCCTCATTAATAAAATAATAAAACAAAAGGCCCAGTGAGTGTTTGATTGTAGACTCTCCCGCAGTTGAATTTCTATAAAAAGGTGTTTCTTAAAATGCTTCGTTTTTTTTTTTAAATTCGCTCAAATCTTAAGCTGTGATGTAATCAGTTTAAAGCATAAAAATCTTTGCAAAAATGTTTTCTGCAAAAATTGCAAAAACACAAAAACTATTGATTTTTTAACAAATTACTGTTTTTGCTATTTCATTTTAATTTCCAAGAAAATCGAAAGATTTATTTAAATAATCTTGTGATTTTAAATTAGATTTAAAAAGGTATTTATTATTTCAGTAGAATATGACAAGAAGACATTTATCTTAAAGGGAAGGTACGAAAGGGCCACGGAATAATGTAGAAAAGAAGTAGCGGGTTTAATGGAAGACATAACGATCCTTATTCAAAGAAGCAAAATAAAAGCTTTATGAAAGGAAAATATAACATTTGACTAATCACATCCACACGTTCTCTCGAAGGACGATCAGTAGCGACAGAACTGGTACGCAGTGGTAAGACCACCGTGAGATATTGCCCTCGGTTTTGTAAAAGTTTTTCCCAATTTCATCAAAGAGTATTTTATTGTAGTATCAGCAGAATAACAAAATACATGCGATAATACGGCTGGATTCGCGTGAAACAAATATGGATAGTTTTCTTATACCTATTAGCACCTTCATTTCCAATTAGCAGCCCCCACATGAGAAGGATTTCCACCATAGGATTCGAAAAAAGATTCAGAGAATAGCTGCCCTAAATACGATATTGAACCTTCTGTCTCAGTATATTTCTACTAAGTGAACTGCGACCAAGTGTGCTTTGAGACTTAAGGAATCATGACTCTTAGTCGGGACAAGTTAACACATTAAAAAAATTTGGAGAGATCGAACAGCTACCGGATATTGCAAATTGGTTTGACTACTTGTTACCATATCTTGGCTTTACTCAGAGTTATCGAGCCATTTTTTTCGAGGACGCCGCTGGTCAAACGACAACAGTGGACGGTGCGCGCTATAGGGCCATGCTAGCCGACATGTGGTTCAAACAGGACGGAGAAGCGGCACACACTGCGCGAGCCACAACCGATATTCTAAAAGCGGTGTTTTCGGGTCGCCTCATCTCTCATTTTGGCAAGTTACATTAACTCGCAAGATCGACCGATTTAACCGTTCCAGACTTTTTCGTGGGGGGTTTTGAAGTCCCGTGTTTACGTGAACAAACCCGAGACCCTGGAAGCCCTCAAGGACTACATTTGACACGAGTGCGAGAATCTTTCGCCCGAAGTTCTCGCCAAATTGATGAAAAATGCGATAAAACGAGCCCCTTAGCGCTCATTTGGTTGATATCATCTTTACCAATAAAATTCTAAAGGTTCAAAAAAACATAATTAAAAACAGAATCGAAGTTTTCTATGTAAAAAAATAAGAGCCAAAAAACTTCGGATGATTTCTCTTGGCCAACCGTAGATACCCTTCTTAACACTTTCCTGTGTATTTCTCTTCCATGAAAGTTAGTTATTAACGACAACCCTAATGTTTGGCTCCGAGCGTATTCTTTTTGGTGAAGAGCACTAATTACGTTTTGTCAGAATTTACGTTCAACCCGTTCTTTGACACCCACAAAGAAAGTCTAAACAACGCCAAATACAGAACCTCTCCGACCAGAGTAACTCCATCGTCAGCATATGCAAGGCTCTTTCTTCCTTAAGCATCAAACTTCTTCATCATACCATTTACCGTAAGGAGGCACAACTGAGGTGAAAGAACCCCCTATTCTTTCGGTGTTCCCCTGATATCCGTCTTAATTTCTGGCCTTTTTCGAATTATGTTTTCGATTTGTGTCTTTCCGTACCAAAATATTGTGTTTTTTAATTTTATGTTGAAACAATATAACTCTGTGATTAAACTATTCCAAGATAGAAGAAGAAAAGGGACGAAGAAGTTTTAAAATTTTTAATAGAACAAATGTTATTTGTTAAATTCCATTTCTATATACTTTTCTTAAAACATTATATAACATAACTTTCATTAAAAATATTTTCTATTCAAAAAAATCGATTGTCTTGTCCAACCATTTTGTCTAAATCTGAGATAAACTACCTAACATGCATTAAACGTAATCTTAACTTTCGTCTTTTTAATCTCATAGCTCAAATGGACAAATATGTATAGCTAGAGATAGAATATGCTTAAAAATATATTATTAAATATTAAAAACTACAAAAATAAAGCAAAACAAAAGAAAAGGAAACACAAAAATATATTTACCATTTGCCTTCTTCCTTCTGGATTTCGGCGCCATGTCTATGTTGATCTTTTTTTTTCTTTAATTTGTTTGTGTTCTGTTGGCTTAAGATATTTTTATTATTCCAAAGAAACTCTCATAAAAAAATTTTTGGGAGAGTTAGAAATATTCCAAATCAATAGTAATTCTTTTAATTTTCGTTTTTAAATCAGCTCTCAAGAAGGTTTTAGACCCGGTTCATAAACAAAACAGCAAACAATTGACTTAAAATCCAAAGACGTTTGTTCTGTTGAGGGTTTTTCTTTTGTTGTGAAAATGTTACGGAAAGAAAAATGCAGTAGAAAAGCAATAAAAATAAAGAATTGCACGATTCTCTTCTGCTCTCCTCTCCTGGCATACACACTCTTACACACAATTGCCTATAATTCACGAAGGGAGGAAGAGTTTTAAATGAAACAGATACGATTACGTAGACGACACAAAAGAAAATAAAAAGAAAGGTCTTGAATAAAACAATAAAAACTGGCTTTTTGTTTTTCCTTAGAACAACAAAAAGGATGATGATGATGACGAAGACGACGATTAAGAGACTGATATTTTGGTAGTAAAGGTACACATACACCTTGACATGTAAAGGTATAACTGCAACCAAAAGTACGAAGTACAGACGTAGACAACGATGATGATCGTTTGGGTCTCAATGGCGTCAATGTTGTTGTTATTGTTTTTTGTTATTGCTTTTATTAATATTTTTGTGTTGTATTTTCAAGAAGCTCCCTTTCAAGTTCAAAGCTAAAAATTGGCAGTGAAGTTGAAATACACGTGTGTGTGTGTAATAAAACAATACAATCCTTTTAAGCTGCTTTTGCCTGTTTGTTAGTTTGCTGCACCAAAAAAGCTGGTTTTTATATTAATTTTTCCCTTAATTTTTTTTTTTTTGCAAAAGTTCTTGTTTCTTAAGGATTTTATGCTGAAATTTTTAGTTCACAGCTTTTTTGTTGTTGTCTGCTAAGATGGAAGTGATGTGATTGTTGTTACTTTGGCAAAGTTGTTTTTTAATATTATTGCTGTTGTTGTTGTTTTTATGCTGCTGTAGTTTTCAATATCTTTTGGTGTGAGGCTCGTGATCACGTTTGAGTATAATTATAGGCGAAAGGTGGCGATACGTACGAAAAAATAACATAAACGTACGAACGAGACAAGCAAAAAAATTAAAGGAGATTTATAAAATCAGGTGAAACTTAATCCTTGGGGAACAACTGAATGGGCCCAACTGAGAATAAATAAATAGTTGGACAACACTTAGCTTCAAAGTTATGTTTTCTTTTTTTTTTTTGTTTTTATGTAATTTTGTTTTTAGTTGTTGCTGTTGTAATTAAGCATGTAAGACACTAGTTTTGCTATGATTTATTTTAAACACTGCAATGTAAATCGCTAATGTAATTACAGGTTTATTAAGGATGTAATTGCACTTTATTGGTAGTTTTCTTTAATTTTGGCACTTGGTTTTTTTCATATATTTTTCAAAATTTGTTTTTATATTTTTTACTTCAATATTTTGACACTTTTACTTTTTTCTAAGTAATAAAAAAAATAATTTTGTTAAAAACCAAATATTTTAAAGATGTAAATAAGTATGTTTCAAAATTGTTACTGTAAGTATGTGTGAAAATATTTTGAAGTTTGTTTTGTAGATTATTTCAACCGATCCTTTGTAAAAATCGGAAAAAGCTATTTTAAAATATTTTTTTTTTTCTCATTTTAAGTTATAGTGAATGTGTTTGTGTATATGTATATATTTTTTTGGTTAAACTCTTTAACTTTATGTTTATGTTTTGAGTTTAAAAATTACCGTTTTCTGTTTTAAAGATATTGTGCCATATTCATAAGCAATTTAAAAATAGATTTTAAATATAAAGTAGACTTTTTTAAGGAAATTTTAATACAAAATCAGTATTTAAAGTCTACGTTAAATTGTAATGTAATGGCTCAGTGGCCCATAATTTCCACAACACATGTTTGTTTAACAAAAATGTTAAGGCAAAAAGTTTTGTGAAAAACTCCTTAATTAAATAATAAGAAATTGTAATTAAATATTTTTAATTAAATTTATTATGCATATGTATGTATTTTAAGCTATATCATTAATGACTGACTGACTAACTTATTCATTATCGTACAACACAAATGCCTAAGGCTAGAAACTTTAAATTGGGAGTGCGGGCCCTTCTCCCGATGTATCGATCCACTAAGACGGCGTTTAAGAAAACTCTTATCTTATTATATGACTTTAGTACTTCTCTGAAATTTTAGACTTTTGAGTTAAAATATGTTAAAAATAGCATTTTGGTAGTTTTGGAACTTCTTGACCAATAAAAATAGGAACATAATTCAAAGAACGTTGTTTTGCATTTCAAGTCATTAAATGTATTATAACTTTAGACTGTTTCCAAATTAATATAAAAAATTTCAAGTTTTCTTTTTATCCGCAACTTTCATTCTTTTTCGATTTGTACTTTAAAGATAAGGCTTACACGAACAGAAGGATCGATTTATATAAAAAAAAAACGTCAGATTGTGTTTGACGGGTGTGAACATTTTACTCAATTTTTTTTTTAAACATTTTAAACTTGTACTCAGTTCCCAAGAATGTTTTTAATGTTTATTATGAAAATTTATTACGAAAACAATATGATTTTTACTTAAGACTGTGACGGGTGTGACCTTAAAAATTCCAGTTTAAACTAATGATGACCGTTAGATCGTATTCTGAATTTAATTGAAACCGCGCCCAATTACTTTTGTTTATTTGATGGTATGAAGTATTAAGGTTCGTACTTAAAACAAAAAAAAAAATATTTTTCTTAAAAAACCTTAAAGAAATGTATTTAAAAACGTAAAGAAGAAAGAGCAGATTAAATAATATGTCATCGTTTTCAACTCTTGTTAATTTAATTGCATAAAATATCTTATTAAGAAGTTCGTCTTCATTTTTAAAAGCAGTTTTGATCCCTGGATTTTGACAGTTATATTTTTTGTTGCTTTTTTTTTATACAAAATTCAGTATAGAAAACTTAACACCAACTGAAACTGATTTGAAGAATCTGTTCAAAAAGTTATTTTGCTTTATTTAAACTAATTTATTTTAAGCTTTTCTGAAATTTATTTTAATTTTTTTTGTGTAAATTTTTTTTAAGCTGTCTATTGAGAAAAATAAATTTATTTGTTCAAGCAATTAACTGTTTTACTTTTTATAATGATGTTTACACAATTAATTTTGATTTCTAGACAAAACCTTAAGTAAATATGTAGTTCAATATAAAATGAGTTTTAATTTGCGTTTTTATATATAAGTTAGAAAGATGTTTTTAAATTGCACTTCAAAATGTAAAAGAGAATATGTATTTAAAATATAATCAAATAAATGCGCAATAAAATAGTTTTGGACTGTAACTAAAATCGTTTTTAATTTTAAATAAGATTTTGTAATTACTTACAATGTTTTCTTTAATTTTCTTTTCTTTGTAGGAAACATTTATATTTTTCGTCCATTAACGTAAAATGGCTTAAGTAGAGAAAAAAATCATAAATTGCTTTATTTATAATATTAATTGAATTCGCAAGAGTTTATTATGATCATATACCGAATAATCTGCTCTTCTCTTGTTACGTTTTGATGAAAAAAAAAAGTTTTTTGAAGAAAAGTTATTTTGTAAAAAAAACAGTTTAAGCCATTAAACAAATTAAAATAATTGTGCTATTTCTCTATAATATTTTACACATTATGCCCCCAAAGACAAAATTTTTAAAAACTTAAATTTGCAAGGTCACACCCGTCACATTTTGTTCAGTGATTACCGAAAGCATAAATCATTTTCTTTCAGTGCCTACCACTATAAAAAAAACAGATTATTTGGGAATTATATCTTTTTCCAATTAAATAACATGGTTTACTTCTCTGGCAGAAATAATGTCTTCATTCTTTCCTATGCCCTCCTTTCTGTTCTCTTCTAAACAGAAAATCTTTGAAAATACGACCGATCTGCACTTTGATTACAAGAAAACATTAACCCTAGAAAGACAGACGGGCGGACATGCTTAAATCGACTAACAAATTATTTTTTAGTCAATCAGTTGGTAAGTTAAGTCTTAGACTATTATTTTTGAACGTTAAAAATATCTGGTTATAAAATGGATTGTAGAAAATTCAAAGGGAATATTCAGAGTCATGGAGGATGTCTTTAACGTAACGCCACGCTTTGGGAAATTTTTTCTCAAGCTGCGGTACAAATATAAGAACGTGAATAATAAGAATAAAGGATTGTTGGTTAAAAATGCCCCTGTAAAATAAATTGTAAAGATTGTTTCCTATAAATCGTTTTAACAATGTCCTTCCGTCCGTTAACTGAATAATCTCTCCGAGCTCATCCACCCTACAGATCCGTTATTAATATCCGATTAAGAAACATTTCTGATACTATTAGCAGTTGAAAACCAAAAACATTGTTGTATAAAGGATTAAGATATATTTAAACAATTTCATTTTCAATTATATTTTTTTTATTATTTCCGTGACTAAGAGGTAAAGCAGACCTCTGGAAGTTTAAGGGTTTACACAGATCTATTAATAATTCAGCAATTCTATTGTGACGGGTGTGAACATTTCAATTACATTTTTGCTTATAACTCGAACAATTTAAATTTTTTATTTTAAAACAGGCTATGATTTCCAAGGATACCATGTTTTTAAACATTTAATAGTAAGTAGGCACTAAAAGAACATGATTGCTGCTTACAATGACCACTTAAAGACCGTGACGGGTGTGACCTTATAAAATTGAACTTTAGAGAGATCATATTGTGGTAAATGTTTCTCAGAACGGGCCTAATTTTTTAATTAACACGGTAGTTTATAGTGTTTTTAAATAAATCGAATGATTTCTTTTAACAAAGAACTATTTTTACTTAAGAAAATCCCTTTCAGGTGTGACATTTTTATTAAAACGAAAAAAAGATTATTTTTATTCTCTTTAAAAGAAGAAAATCAAGCCAATTTTTCCCGTTTTAAGCCGTTTTATGTAGAATAGATTAAATGCACATTTATGAGGATAGAGTAATCTGTAAGGCAATTAGAGTCGTTAAAACATTTTCCTGGAGGAGATTTGTATGAGTCCTGGATAAAATTTTAGCAGACCATCATTATTTTTAATAGGTTTCTCTTCAATTCCAAAAAGGGACCTGTGAAAAAAATACTTATATTATTTCATTATCTTGGAAAATGTGATCTGTTTTATTTATTACAAGATTTACGTAATGAATTTGAAATTTATTGGTACAATTGAAGGTGGGTCGTTGTTCTCTTGTATTGCCTTAATAATTTTAAATTTAACATACTTATCTTAAACTTAACACACGTGTAAGTACATTTTTACGTTTTAATTTTAAAGATTCAAACAATTTAATTTAATTAAAGTTGTTATGTACCTAACAAGTTTTAGTGTAAACTAAATCCGTAAAATCTTCTTAAAAAAATTTTAATTTTTTAAATCAAACTTCCTTTTAATTCTAACGAAAAAAAAATCATTAAGATACATTTGTAAAAAGCACAAAACTTTAATTTAAACATTTTGTATTTTTTTACTTTATTTTGAATTTCGTTTTTTATTTTTTTTATTTTAAAAAACATTTTTTTTAATTTATATTTTGTTTTTAGGTAGTAAGAGTTTAAAGCCGCTTGTTATACTTTCTTGAGTATTTTTAGCTACACAGCACGTATGCATGTTTGTATGTATTGTTTTAATTTTAAAAACAAATAATAAAATATACACAAACACACTCCCATATTTATTGTTACACATACATACACTATTTAAAAAAAGATATTTTTATTGTTAATTTTTTGCTGTCTTATAAAAATTTATGTTTATTTCTTTATATTTTTTTTTTTATCAAATATAATCTATTTAACGAAAACACATGAATCTAGTATCTAATAGATACTCTGAGTTATTACGCATATTATACGTTTTAAGAATAGTTTTTCTTTTATTATAAAAACACAAACCGTTTTTGAAAATTTTATTTTAGTTTTTACTATAGATTTTTATGTTTAATATAATTTCTGAATATTTTTTTGTGATATAAAAACCGATTTATAACTTATGCTTTCAACGAAAAGTAGGCAAAATTTTTTCAAATATTTGGTAAGATGCGTTAACACGTCATTATTTATGTACAACACATCAGGTACTAAATGCAACAGGCCGATTCGAAAAACTTGTATAATAAAAATTGGTTTTCAACGAAAAAACACAAATCGAAGGATAAAGGTTTATCTGACACTCTCGTGAGCTCTCTTATCACTCTTCAATGCTCTTTGTTGATAACTAGAGAGTTTGCGCTCTTCCCTAATGAGAAACTCAAAATTAATAAAAATTTTAAAGTTAAATGGTGCCAGATTTAAAGGTTTTATTTTATATTGATGATTTTTCATTGCAGAGTATAAAAAATAATGAAGAAACAGTTACCGAAGCGTCAAATATTTGCCAGGAAATTGATTTTCTTTTAAATTAAGGGAAAGCATTTTCATATGTGTTCACATTCTCTATTTCTTGTTCTCTATTTGGACTGACATATGGAACAACTTGGCGCATTTTACGCCGATATCTTATATTGAAATGGTAACAAATACAGCTTGTGCAACAACTGAAGCCGCTCGACCTTCCTGAACGGCATCGCTTCGCTATATGGGCTCTTGAAAAGTTTCTAGAAAATCCGACTTTCAAGGAAAATTTTGTTGACAATGAGACCCATTTCTGGCTGAATGGGTATGTAAACAAGGAAAGTTGCCGCATTTGGGACGAAAAGAAACCTGAAGAGTTTAATAACTGCCATTTCATCCAGAAAAAACAACGGTTTGGTGTGGTTTGTGGACCAGTGGAATCATCGGTTCATACTTATTTAAAAATGATCCCCATGCCAACGTAACCGTCAATGGCGACTGTTATCGTGCCACGACAACCAACTATTTGATGCCTGAAATTGAAGCTCATGACCTCGGCGACATTTGGTTTCAGCAAGACGGCACCACTTCGCACACATCGCCATCAAGCAATGGATTTATTGAGAGAACACTTCGGTGAGCACATAATTTCACGTTTTTGGCCGGCTGATTGGTAAGCAAGATTTTTTCCTGTGGGGATATGTAAAGTCTAAAGTTTCTGCGGACAAACCCGCTTCGTTTCAGGCCTTGGAGGAAAACATCACGCGTGCCATTCGCCAGTTACTAGTTGAAATGTTCAAACGAGTCATCGAAAATTGGACACAACGGATGGACCATCTGCGACGTAGCAGCGGCCATCATTTGATAGACATAATCTTCAAAAAATAGTTGCCAAAGAATGTTCTTTTAAATGATAGTAAACGTTCCCCATTAAATTTGAATTTTTGGTTTCTTTTCTTTTAAAAAGTAGGGAACCTCGAAATAGATCACGCTTTATAATAAATAATGTTCGGCTAATGGAACCTGAAGAAGCACTATTAGGTTAAAAACCTTTCAGATTTTTCAGATCTTTTAATCAGATCTTTTTGTCAATAATAAGTCTAGACAGTGAGAACACTGAAGAATACTCTAGAACATCAGTGAAACTTGTTCTGTTCGTTAAGGAAACTTTTAAGAGAACAATGGGTTGTTTAAGTAATATCTGCAGATTTTAAAGAAAACGTAAGATTAGTTAAATGCGAAGGGAATATGAGTAGGGGCGCACACTCTCGTATATAAGCAATCGGAGACCTCCTGCTCCCATTGTTCGTCCCTTGGAGAATACAATAAGGAAATGTAATATCAAGAAAGGAGAAAGAGATAGTTTAAGATAAAAAAAAAGAAATTGATTCAAGCACCCGTGTAAAACTCCTCTTTTCATTGCCAATCCCCTAAGCTTTTAATTTCCATAATGACTCTAATGATGTTTTCCAGTTAACACCCAGAAACACTACTAGTTCCTAGTGAAATCTTTTGTAAAACAACTTGACCCTACGGTTCTGTTAGATAGTGACAGATAGCATGCTCTATCGTCTTCAATTCATTTTCATCCTCACACATCCTATAACCACTATGGGTTAATAGAACTCTATTTTTTCCGAATTTGGATCAACCACAGAAGGAAAAAATCCTCTAAATCTACTCCAAAAGAGCAATCGGGCTCGTCACTAAATAATTAGAAAATTGTTACCGTAGCATTTATTAGTTGATGTGCTCACCAATTCTTACCGAAGTACGCTAGTGTGTCGGTATCATAATTACAATGTTTAGATTCATAAGTATAACAGATTTTGCTCTCCAAATACTGTCTCCTGAAAGAATTTTGACATCGAAACAAGCAACCAACACTAATGAGTTTCAATCGTCTATTTGGGTTTTACTGAAAGTCGCTAGACACTTAAACGTGTTGGGTCAATATGCCCCCATAGCGTTAAAAAATTGCAATCAAAACTTCTAGAACACAGGCCCAACTAGTTTTTTTTGGCTCGGGATGCTTTTGAGATCTGTCTTTTATTAAAAGTCAAAGACTCTGGGGCTTACTTAGAATAACAGATTAGTTTAACAGGCTCCTGCGAATACCTGGATTTTTACTACTTAAGGCTAAATTAAGCCATGTGTTCCTTAAGTCTAATTGCTTTGTGGAAGGTTTTTTTAGCTCTTTTTTACATTTAACATAATATGCAGAGAAGTAATGTAAGGACCTAAATGATTAGATTTAGCATCTTTCATCTTTTAAGTCCTTGTTTTTGGCCCAATAACTAAAAATTATATTTTATATGTGACAATTTGTTTCTACATTATCTGGCAGCTCATAATATGTAATGTCAAACCGGTTTACTTAACGAACGAATTTAAAAAGAGACAATAAATTGTTCAATGTACTCAATTATGCTCGCCGCGAACATTCTCATTCTCCCAATGATAAAAATCTTCAACAATATGTTTACACATTCACAGTCACATATTTTGTTTATTTTAAAAATGTATGTCCGTTATTGTTGTTGTTGCTATTTTGTTTCCCTGTTTTGTTTTTACTTTGTTTTTCTTAATGTAATAATCTTCTGAATCTGAAGTGTATTTTAGTGTGTGTGTGTGTGTGTGTGTATTTGTGTAAAATGTTGTGTATATGTTTATATACGCCTGGTTCTTCTTAACCATAATAAAGGTTTATGGCCTTTTTGTTTAATTTGTTGTTGGCTGTCGTTCTGGTTGTTGTTGTTGCTTTGTAGAATAAAGCGAGTGAACTCGTAATATAACATTAATATTCTTATTTCTCTTTCCTTACGTTTTCTTTCTTTCGTTCTGTATTTATATGTTGTTTTTCTTTAAACCCTATAGTTAGTACATGGCTCGGTCATTCGTTTCGTTTCAAGATTTTATTGCTACAGCAAAATTGCTCAGGGAACATTTTGAGTGGCGTATCTCATTATTAAATCTGATTGTTTGAAGACATTTGATTTTCAATGTCTGTATAAAAGTGTGAGTAGTGTTGTCGTTGATTTCTTATTTTTTTCCCCTAAAATACACTCACATTATTCTCATCAATGTTGTTTTTGTATCTATGTGCGCATGTAAATAATGTACCTTTTGGATGCTGGCTAGAGACAGTGTTGGTAAGCGTTTAAGTTTTTGCACAATAATTATAATTATTTTTTTTTGCTCAGAGAGTTAGTTTATATTTTGTCTTTGGATTTAATGAAAAAAAAAATAAAACAAAAATGCAAAGCTGTAATTTGTTTTGTTGTTTTCGTGATTATTGTTATTGGCGATGTTGCTGTTGCTATTCCCATTGCTCTTTCTGTGAGTTTTTGTCGTTGCTACTGCTGCTCGTAGTAGCATTATCATCATCAATGTATTTTGTGTTTGCAATGTATTATTAACAGCAACACGTTAACTCACAAAATTGCTTACGAAGAGGGTAATTAGGCAAGGACGTGATTTGTTAACAGTTTCCGTTTTGTTGTGTTCTTCTCTTCTTTTGTCTTGTATTGGGATGCTGTTGCATTTGCATTTGTAAGGTTAAGTGTCGTTGGATGTAGTTGTTGTCAGTAATTTGCAAATTTAATCAATGAAAATTAGAATTGATAATTCTCGTTCTGTGCTCTTTCATGACAGAGGAACTTCAAGAATTCTTAATTTAAAACAATTAATATAACTAAAGGTACAACTTTAAGTTAATGCATACTGAAACAAAAATTTTTTTTTGTTCAAAATACATTGTAATTTATTGCGCCAGTATTACAAAGAATTAGAACTTTCGATAGTATTTTAATGCTTGTCGAATATGCTAATTTTGAAAATTTTATTTTTAAAAATAAAGTTTGATGGGCAGCGGCTTAGCTAAAAATTTTATTTAAATTTTAATTTGGGTTTTCAATTTAATTTTGACTTTGAAAATTTTTGGCTTGTTAAAACTTAAAAAAAAATTATTAAAATTTTTTTAAGAAATTACTTTTGCAAACCTCCCGATGACTGTCGGATTTTCCAGACAGATATTATAGCAACAATATAAGCCGCTAAGTTTACCCTGTGCTCCCAAGCTAAAAATTTTAAGGTGACGACAAATACGTGCACATTTCCAGGGTTCGAGAGCAAAAGGAGGTGAAGGGAAATGAGATGGCGGACAAACTAGCAAGGCAGGATGTCCATTTGCCAATTGTATAATAGGGGTATACTTACAAATACATACATATATTTCTCTGTGATGTTTTAAACAACCGTGCCACTGTGCTATTAACCAAATTAGCGGGCATCACCTTAATCTTGGGCACAATTGCCCCATTTATTCCGAGACAACATGTTCTTTGCATCTTTTATATAGTTTTAATGTTGAACTACTGGTTAATTGTAAGTTATTTATAATTTTATTATATTTCGGTCGTATTAAAAAATTGATAAAACAAACTGCCACATTTTAAAAATTTTTTTATATATTTTTTTTCATTTCTGACATACATTTATAGATGGTTACAAGCATACGCACATAAATAATTTATGCCAATTACTATTAAAAAAAACCTCTTAATTAGTCATTCATTAAATTATAATTTTGAATAAATTTTAATTATCTTAATGAGCCACGACTATGCGAATTAAATAAATAAACAACAACTACAACCTTATTATAATACCCTTCACATAAGTAATAAGGATATATGTATATAGATTTTTCATTCCGTTTGAGATTTCATCATAGTTTTCCCTCCCAAACATATTCCTAATACATACTTACCCCTTATCACCATCACATAAGGGGGTGCCATACGAAATTTGAAAAAAATGATGTAAAAACGCCCGTGACTTCCCCAGAGTCGGCCTTTGAGAAATAAAGTATACGACCGACCCCTATTAGTTTCGTCTGTTAAACATATTTCTAGAACATATTTACCCTCTATCACCATCGCCTAAGGGGTCTCCCATACAGAGTTTGCGAAATTGTAATAAATACCTCTTTACAGCTTTTACGGTGCCCGTGGAAAGGTCACATGTAGGGCTGACCCCAACTTATTTTTCCTTGCAACCATTTTTCCAAAACATATTTACCCCTTATTACAACTTCCCTAAGGGGGTTGCCATACAAAATTTCCAAAAAAAATTGGGTAAACACCCCTACAACTTCCCCGTAGTCGACCCTAGAGGAATAAAATGTATCACATCTCCCTTTAGTTTTCCCTCTCAAACATATTCCTAACACATACTTACCCCTTATCGCCATCATCTAAGGGGGTGTCATACGAAATTTATAAAAATTATGTAAAACGCCCATAGCTTCCCCAGAATCAGAGAAATAAAGTGTCCTCCATTAGTATTCCCTCGCAAGCATATTCCTAGAACATACCCCTTACCCCTTATCTCCACGCCCTAAGGAGGTTACCATACACAAATTTGGAAGAAAATTAGGTAAAAACCCCTAAACTTTCACAGACCCCCATGAGTTTTTCCTCCCAAACATATTCTTAAAACAAACTTACCCCTTATCCCCTCACCCAAGGGGGTTGCCATACAAAATGTAAAAAAAATTATGTAAAAACGCCCATAATAAAGTGTACAATCGACCCTTTTTAATTTCTCCTTTCAAACATATTCCCAAAATATACTTACCATCTATCTCCAATGCCGTAGGGGGCTCCCATACAAAGTTTGGTAAAATTGTAATAAATCCAGGGTGTCCGTGAATAGGTCGAATGTAGGACTGATTCCAAATCATTTTTTCTTGCAAACATTTTACTAGAACATACCTAACCCCCTAACTCCACCTCTAAGGGGGTTGCCATACATAATTTGAAAAAATTAGGGTAAAAAACCCTACAACTTTCCTAGTCACCCTAAGACGTTAAAATATGACACTGTCCACTGTTTTAAAATTAAAAATATTTCACAATTTAAAAAAAAAAACTATAAAAAAAAATCGGGGTTTCCAAAGCCCAGTGTGAAGGATATCTAAAGTTTGGCGCAGCCGAACATAGCGCTCTTACTTGTTAAGTGATAAATTTTCTCATTTAAAAAATTATAATTCTAAGCTACTGCTGCTACTCATATAATAACTACTGATGTAAATTGTTGCAATTATCGATTAGTTATTGCACTTAATGAATAACTGACTGACGACTAACTGCTTAAATGGCTGACTATGGAGTTGTCTGACTGGATAAAACAGCAGCTACTTAGT
This sequence comes from Melanophora roralis, assembly GCA_963583895.1. Lineage (NCBI taxonomy): Eukaryota > Metazoa > Arthropoda > Insecta > Diptera > Rhinophoridae > Melanophora > Melanophora roralis. The sequence continues at coordinate 91,397,351 of OY757188.1, read as the reverse complement.
GTTAATCTTTTCCTAAGATTGCACATTTTAGATATTGTTTGTTAATAAGTGTGGATATTGCGATTGCTGCTGTTAGCGACTGGTGGTGGTGATGTTAGTATTATTGGCATTTAAGAGTGTTTGTTTAAGTAAATTGTTTAATGGCTGTTTTCAATGGTAATAAAATAACAGCATCAATTGTTATACAATACGTTATTAAAAAACATTGTTACCTGCCTGCTGCTTAGATTTAAGCAAGATTTTAGATTCTGTTAAACTCAAGAGGCAAAATATACCCATTAATTTATAAAAAAAGTTGTATCAAATGATGTTTTAAAGCTGCTGATATTTAATATTTTAATAAAATATTGACACTATGAAAGGAAATCAAATTATATCTATATTTTTACTTAAATAAATTTAAATAATTTTGCTAAATTCTAAAAAACAAAACTATCCACATCTCAAACTATGTATAAATGCACTTAATCTGAAAACCTTTTGATGAATATGTTGTTTACAGAAACCACATATATGTACATACGTGTTCAGGTCGACTTAAAAGGTTCACCTAATTACAATTAATTATAATTAATTTTTCCTGTAAGCACCTAATTTACTAAGTAAAAACCGGCAGTTTGTCAATTGTTCCAGTATTTGAGTCATTATTTCAACAAAGTGTCAAATGGGTCAACACAATTATAACAACAAAGCTAACAGACAGACAAAAGCGAAACTTTCAAAAGATGTGACAAAAAATTTAATACACAATTGTCACCGTTAATAATACCAACAGCAGTTTAGTTGCACTTGCTCTTTAAAAAAAAGGCTAAATAAAAACCACATAATTAAATAATTTTTAATGTAACAAAACAAACAATTTTAAATAGTACAGTACCGAGCAATTTAAAACCAACAAATATTAAAATCTACATCAACGTTTATGCGGATGTTTGTAACGCTTAAAAAAAGAGTCAAGGGCACAACTCCAGTTATACAGATCGACTCCGAATAAATTTAAGAATCGATTAGGTAATGAGCGTTTGTCCGTTTGACTGGAGAAAGTTTAACGATAATGTCATCAAATTTGGTACAGATAAGCTTGGGATAAAACCTACAAATATAATAAATAGTTATAATCGGCCCATTATTTTGCATGGCTTTCTTATAATTATCTAACCGGCTATAAAAGCCCCACACAGTTTTGCACATGATCAAAACTATTATATATTTATTTCTATATTTCCAGTGTGGATCAGAGGAACGCTTTATTTTGATTTAAGCTAAAGGTCGTTATTTCGTTCCAGACGACCTCTGGCCGATTGCAGCGTTTTTCAGGCTAAGATTTTGGCGGTGACGAGGGCCGCGAAATTGATAAGGAAGGATGCGGAGGAACGAGGGGACATGAGAATCTACGTCAAAAGTCAGACCGCGCTTAAGGCTCTAGAGAGGCATTATGTTCGGTATAGATAACTGTAGACGTGCTCTCAGGGCAGCCTTGGCAGTACGCAGGGCTAGGCTCTGTTGGGTGCCGGGTCATTGTGACGTTGCCGGTAATGAGACTGCGGATGAAATGACGAGAAGGGGATCGGCCTGGAATATTTGGCTGGGTTGTGAGCCACGGGTTTCTATTATGAATTGACGGGGACTTGAGTTATGCACAAAGCGTACCAAAGCTGGAGGGACAGGGCTGATTGCGGGATATGCAGGCTCGAGGAAAGTGGAAGGGTGCTGAGATGTATATTTTGAACTCTCATCAGCCCTGCGATTTGAGACATATGACAGAGTGTTGAAGATTCATGTGGATACCCGCCGCGTTGGCCCAATCCCACAGTGCTCTTAACACAAGGTAAAAACTTTGCGTCCACCAACGCCCCCATGGATGATATTTTGCCAACATGGCAAATTATCACCCATGGGTACCAATTCGAAGACATACATTTGGGTATGCCTTCCTCCTTGGTGAGAAGCGTAGCGCATCTAAAACTCCTACCGTTCTATGGGTCACGGCACCCGGTTGCAATGCAACTCCACATCGAGCAGAAGCTCTTCCCGCGATTTGGGTTCAAACCACAACCACCACGTTGCTACCGAAGGGGCCTCAACTATTGTCAGGCTAGAACCGATGTTCCAGGGGCTCCTGACACCCGTGGTACCAGATTTAGAATGACAAGCTTCTGGTCAGGCCTCGTAGCCAAGGTCAAGCCAAGGCTACTTCCAGTTGAACTCCAAATAGTGCAGGAGCAGGTAACCCCTCGTAGCCGAAACTACTTCCAGTTTTGACTCAAAAGTCCGGGACTGGTCATCCCATGAGACATATGACAAGTAAAAGGAATAAGAATTCTCAAGACTTTTGCAGGTCTTGCGGGGATATAAGATAGAGACCGTGCAACACTTTGTTTGCCACCGTCCTAGGCTGCAGATCCGCCGACATAGATGGTTGGGAAGGCGCTTTTTAGATTGACTTTCTGGGGTCTCTGGCTGTGAGCTGGGGAGCAGCACAGGATTTATCAAAGGGGTTGGGTGGCTGGGTAAATAGGTAGTTTCGGCGCTTGCCCGAGATTTTACGGACACTAACTTCTCTTCTTCTTTTTATCGTTCTACCTACATTTGTTTTCTGGGTGAAGGTGGCAAATAGCATTCGTCGCTACCCTTCATAGCCTAAACTGACCTAAAGGTCGTCATTAGGTTTTATTTGATGTTGTTTCGTGAGTAAACATTTTCGTTTAGAACAATTTGGGAATTTGGCGATCGTATCCAAGTTTAATATCGGGACTGCCGATTATAGCACACTAGATACTGCCATATAGTTAAATAGAAGGTTATTTTCTAGCATGTGCATGCCATCCCTTAGAAAAAAATGACAACAAAAAACAGTCTTTATCTATTACCGTCTTTTTATTGAAACCAAATGAATGGTGAGAGTGTTTTCTTAAAGTGTGCCAAAAAAAAAAATGCACCAAATTTTGCCGATGGCTAAAAAAACTTATACAGTTTTTAAAAGGATCACCAATAGTTATTCTTTAACTGCAGTGATAATGTTGATTTATTTAACGAATTTATAAAAAAAATTGTAGAAAATTTCTGAAACAAATTTTAAGACTTTTGTTTAAAATCAGATTGATAATGTTGAGATAGACCAACGGCATGCAGCCAGTATGTTAGTCCGAGAAACCAGCCTCGATTTGTTTTAATTAAGATCCGTACCCGAGAAACGTACGATCGGACATCACAGAAGATTCTTGTCAGAAAGCTAAAGAAAAAAACAAATAGCAACCGTCTTACACTCTTCGACTGACTCAATTGCTTGCACGAACCCATGGTACGACCAGAAGTGTCATAATGCTACTAAAGCAAAGAATATGGCATACAGGGTAACCTTGCAGTCAGTAGCAACATGTCTTGCCAAATAGGCTTTTGAGAGAAAAAGAGGCGTGACTGTGAACGAATCGTGATGTTCAGGCGTCCGAATAAAGTCCGAAAAATCTATCAAGGTGTAAAACACTGAAGCCTTTGGTATAGGCAAATCCCTAGTGACTGACACAGATAGTGTGCTGAGAATATAGAAAAATAATTTTTTACACCTGTTGGAGTCCGATAGTAGCGGCGAGAAAGATACCAAAGAGCTAATCACAAATGATAGTGCCGGAGCGCATACCGTCTGGGTTAAATAAGATTGAATTAGCTGTAACACGGTATAGGGATAGTTTATCAGCAGCAACCAATGAGTTGCCAGCTGAACTGTTTAAGACCGGAGGCGACACGCTCATAAGGAGTATTCATCAGCTTGTTTGCAATATCTGATTAGAAGAACACATAGTCAAGGAGTAGGAACATCGTTATTTTATGTCTTCTGTCCTAAAAAAGAAGCGCCAACTACAGAGAAACAAGAACAAAGATAAAAACCTAAGGTCAGCGAGATAATTAGACCATTTTAATGCGTCTTTAGACCAGGCAAAATCACCACCAACCAGATATAGCCACGGCGGAAAATCCTGAAACAGATCTAAAGAAAAACATACCAACACACATTATCTATTTGTCAACGACAAGGCCGCTTTCATAGTTCAAAATATGTTGAGATTGATATCCTGGAAAACATATACGACTTTGCAGAATGACCTTAAATGACACTCAGTTAAAATAGGACAGAATATCTCGGAGCCTTTCGTTACCAACGAGTTTCCAGTTTTTAAAATCGTTATAGAAAAGGTTACAAATGCGAATAGTACTGGCACGCCACACAAAAACAGCATTGCGAGCAGTAACTGCCACCTTTGAAAAAGTCTTGATAAAAATTAAAAACTACGATGAGCGATGAGCGTAACTGCTGTCAATGAAACTCATCAAGAAGGTTTTTTTCTGTAATGGGAATGTTTTTAACTTGAAGATTCTCAATTAGATAAAAAAAATTTCTTCCGAAAAACTTAAATTCGATTGTGGGTGGGTGGTAGGCGTAGCCAATATAGATGACATTAATTTTTTTTCTTAATTTAGTTAATAAGTGCTCGAAGTCAACGTTTAATAAACAAGAACCACTCCTTTTATTTTTTGCACAAAAAAACCCAGCAATGCACTGTTTGAAAAACTGCACGTTACTGTATACCGACTGCATTAGTATTAATGACATGATCCGTGTTAAAAGTTAGTAACGGTAGTAGTTTGGTCAACCAACCGCAGCAAAACTTGTTATCGTTAAACGCAACATTCAAACTCGACCAAATGTCCGTCAAAACAAGTGGCTGCACAACAATTAGCAACAATATAAAACAACAACAACAATAGTAAAAGCAACAGCAACATAAATTATTACAATTCATGACGGTGGTATTAAACAATTAGATTAAAAACTTTTTTTAAATTCAGACATACAGACAACAACATTTGCTTAATTAAAATGAGGGTTGATTGTGGTTCAGTTTGTTTGTTTTTTTTTTTTAGTTTTGAAAAACACGCGCCAAACAATTAATTATTTTGTTCAAAATTTATTCACAAAAATTTACTTCAAACAATTAAATTTTAATGGCAGCAATTTAATTTGAATTAAGTGGGGTAAAACACAAACACAGGAAAAGATCATTAGAGACTGTCATTTTTTTATATATTTGAGGGCAAGCACAGAAACAAAAAAACATTTTTAAAGTTGCATTTATGAATTTCCCCTTTAATAATGTTAAGCTGGAGTAAGTTCATAAGGTACTCGTTAGATTTGATATTTCACCCTGCCTAGTAGAATGTATTGATATGGTTATGAAGAGCAGAATAATTAAGGCACACGGAGCAAGGTGAGAGCTCTATAAGGTCACCAGGGGCATCCCACAAGAGGAAGTTCTTTCCGTGCTACTATGGATACTAGTTATCAATGGAATTCGAACAACAAAATTGATCGCAGGTAAATTTTTGTCGATATTGCCTGATATCATGCAGGAGGCGAAAGGAAAATTATAACACTGCCCAGAAGCATAAAATCGAAAACTTTCGTGGGTCTTTCTTGAATTGTATAGAGCCAAATTTTTGTTTGGAGACGAAATACCTCGGTGTTATGATGGATCGGAAGCTAGACTAGAAAAGGAACATCCAGGGGTGATTAAGAAGGGGTTTAATGTTTTCTAAGCTTGCAGCATCTCGGTCAGAAAGAGCTGGGGGAGTAAGTCCTACTGCTATTCGTTGGTTGTACAAGGCAATAGTTAGACCTATGACAACATAAGGGTGCTTGACCTGGCAAGACAATGTCTAAAAGGATGGTCACCGTAGGATGTTGAATAAGTTTCAGAAAGATGCCTTGGTTTATATAACGGGAACACTCAAGAGGAGTTCACTAGCTGCCTTGTATATAACCTTGAACTCTTTGCCGTTGGATCTTTTTATTTAGTGCACTTCGAGCGCTATATGACTTGCAAAGACTTGGCGCGACTTTTGAACGGGACGCGCCAAAGCACATATCAGTTCGAAAGAGCTTGAACAGCTTAAGGATATTTCAAAGGGGTTTGACTACTTGCCACCATATATTTTTTTTTAATAATCCGGTCTCTAAACATGCATTGCATTGTATTGATATCAGAAAAATATGTCAGGAAAAGAAGGATAGAAAAAGTAGTTCTTGTAGACAATTGACTTAAATATCTCAATATTAAATGTGGATGGAAAGACACCTTAGGGTAATCTATTCCATATACGAACTGTGCGACTTCAGCACGAATTTTCCTTGAAATGAGTGGTGCGATTTACTGGTCAGTTCACCACAATGTCTGTACTCTTCTTATAGGATATGTACCACGCAAAAAATCCCGGGTTTCAGGAACAAGTTTTTTGATTTTTTCAGAGCAGATTTCCCTATCGTATCGCTAGAAGAGTAAAACACATTTCATTTTACGACAGAGCTTAAGAGAATCGGCTCGTACTGTAGTGTACTTCAAGGATTGCTGGCAGGCGCTTCGTGGACTAAGGGATGTTAGGCTGCGATGGGTTTCGGGACACTCTGAAAAACCCGGAAATGAGGCTGCTGTTTAATTAGCATGGACGAAGTCCGGGACAGATGGCAGTGGAGCGATTGCCTTAGTTCTTCCCCCGTTGTAAGTTTTTTTGGGAGGATTTAAAGATACTTGAGAGACCGGGCGAGTAGGAACTGGGATAATGGATGTCGAAATTTTAATGGCAGGTAACAGCGGCAAGCAAGACTAAGGCTCTTCTGTTTGTATGAAGGTAAGTTAAGATGAGGTTAGGTTAGGAAAAACTGGCAAACATAGAAAGGAAAGAACACAGTTTATTTGGGTCCACTTGTTCGGTGTTTTTCAGATACCCGTAGAGAAAAATAGTTACAGTGAAAATAGAAAAAAGGCTGAAATGTAAAGAAGAATCACAAAATAAATATAAAAAAATAGAATAAACCATACCAACTGCCGGGAATCGCACCCGCAACCCCCAGACTGGAAGACTTGCGTACTTACTTACTGCTTATCGTTATTTTCAACTGTCACAACTGCCTTAGGACATTGTCGATTAAGTATTGCCGGTTGTGTCAAAATGCAGACGAGAAGAGACAAAAAACCGCCAGCCATGTCGGCACTTGGGTTACTAATTTGTTGAACACCTGTCGACACTGTCGGGCTAAGACTTCTTTGCGATATTAAAATAAGTCGAAGGTCTAAAATGGCTGAAAGGAAGAACTTTAAATTTTGCAGCTTTGTCATCGTCTTCCTTAATTTTTATTTACTTTTTAAACTTTGTTTAGTTTTAGGGCATACACAATGTACATACCGTCTTTGAGAGTAGCGGTGTGACTCGGAGTATACGAAAGTCTCTTTTTTGTACAACATTTAACGGTTGATAAACTTACCTGAAAAGAAATTAAAAAAATATTTTTAAAATTAGAAGTCTATAGATAAAATAAACAAGTATTTAAAATGAAAATAAATTAACTAAAAAATATATAAAATATGGCTGCTTTCCCAAACACAGTTTGTTTTGCAGTAGAAACTTTGAACTTCTTCCTTAAGCAAAGCTGAAGGCTTTTATAAGGTATTCCGCCACCAAATATGTGTGAGTTTATTGTATAAGAATATCTTGGGTAAAGCTGAAACCAACCTTTTATAAATGTTCATCATAAAAAACTTGTGAAAATTAGAAAAACTAAAATATTTACTGATCTGTGTTATCAAAGTTAATTTTGTGGCTATAAACGTGCTACCTTCTCTTTTTTTTTAATTAGTAAAAGTGTAAAAAACTTTTCCAAAAATAAAATTAAAAATTTTTTTGACACCATCACAGCAAGAAACTTAACGCTGCACTGCATACATTAGGCCCTGTTGATTGCAGTTGTAAAATCTTAAATTAAGAAACAACGGGTAATTAGAGGTATAAACATTTATATTCTCACCTTTGAATAGTTACAAATGAACATTAAAAGTGTTAAAAATAAAGTTTTTTTTTTTATGAAAACATGCCTTAATACTCGTATATAAACTGTGCAGTTTGTATGTGGTTTCTTAGCTGGTCATACTCAAATCAAGATTTACCTAAATACTTAATACAAGGTGGGTCAAAAGAAGTCATCTGATGTTGTTTGGCTTCCATTTTATTCTTAAAGAAAAACTTCGATTATGTTGTTTGATTATGTTTATCTGAACCTTTAGAATTTTATTGGTCAAGTCGAGAAGATGATATCGGCCAAATGGGCGCCGTCACAATTGATTGCTATACGGGCTGGTTTTATGGCATTTTTCATCACTTCGGCGAGAACTTCGGGCAACAGATTCTCGCACTAGTGTCAAATGTTTTCCTTGAGGGCTTCCTGGGTCTCGGACTTGTTCACGTAAACACGGGACTTCAAAGAAAGTCTGGAACAGTTAAATCGGGCGATCTTGCGGGCCAATGTAAATCGCCAAAACGAGAGATGAGGCGACCCGGGAACGTCGCCTTCAGAATACCGGTTGTGGCTCGCGTAGTGTGTGCCGTTGCTCCGTCTTGTTGTCACCTCATGTCTTCCAGTCCTAGTTCGTTCAATTGCGGCGGAAAAAACTCGGCTAACATGCCACTATAGCGCGTACCGACTACTATTGTCGTTTGGCCAGCGGCGTCCTCGAAAAAAATTGTCCTATTGCTTCTCCAGTGTGAACAGCAATCACTTTGAGCGGGTGTATTGGCTTCTCGTTCATCACTCGTGGATTTTGGGTGGCCCAGAAGCGATAGTTTTGCTTGTTCACGCACCCGCTGAGGTGGGAATGAGCCTCATCGCTCATTATGATTTTGGTCGAAAAATTGTTCACTTCGGCCTCTAGATTGAGGATGGCTTAGGCGTAGGTTACACGTGTTTGGCGTTCGACAGGCAGCAGCTAATGCACGGACTGGATATGTATGGGAACATGCGCAGGTCTTTTATCATAATTCGCCTTAGGGACGACCGGCTGAGGGCATATTGCGAGGCACGGCGTCTGGTCGATGTTTCTGGCAACAGCTCGACATCCTCAGCAACAGCAGCGATTATTTCGGCATAACGGCCGCTCCGAGGTCGGCCAATCTTGACAGCGTCTCGTGTGATCCCATACTCTCCAAGGTTTGTGCTGGACGACCGAGGAATCGGCGACGGAATTCGCGATCCGCAAACACAAAAGACGAATTCTTAAGCAAAAAAATAGACGCGATTATTCCGCGTTCTTGGAGAGTGTATCGCTCCATAGCTTGTTCACTTGTATTTTACATCTGTCTAGTTCACAAATGTCAAGGCAGATTTGACATTGGCCGCCATTTGCAAAAAAAAGAGCATCTTCCAATAGGGTAGTTTCCTTTGGCTCACCTTGTACTCTCGTCAAAATATTATGAAAAACCATTCTTTCAGCTAATGTTCTCAAAGTGTTGGCAGCATTTTTTAAAGTAAATGTTTGTGAATTAGTGAGTAAATGTTTATGATCGCTGAGCATTTGCACTTTAATACCCGGCTGCTAATAAATCATAACTTGCGTTTTAAAATATACATTAGAATGCGTCTTAAAAATGTGTTCTTTCCATTACGTTTAATTCTTTTTTTTTTTGTTTATGCATAAAACCAAAATATTTTAAAATTCTTAAACAATGGCATTAACACCACTATTTATCATTTACACCTTTTGGAATACAAAAAAAAAATGAAAAGTCCAAAAAAAACTTTAATAAATTGTTAAGATTCCCTCATTTGTATCCATCAAAAACTGCTTCCTTCTTCAGTTTTTTTAAATTGTTTTGTTTAGAACTGTTAAGAACAGAATAACAAATAAAACTAAGAAAGGGAAAGAGAACGAGAGAAAAATCAATTAATCAAAGTTTGTTTTTCTTACAAATAAACCAACTTTTTTCAAAAATTTTTTTTATTAAATTTTGTTTGAAAGCCAAATTGTTTTTGTCCATGATTGTTAATAAATTGTCCGTAATTTTAAAAGTATATGTTTCTTACTTTCAATTTAAGGTTTTTTCAGCTTTTGATTGTTGCTGTGTCAACTTTTATTTATTTGTCTCCTTGAAATTCTTTAGCGAAAAAAGTGTTAAAGTTTTGTTTGTGAACAATTTTAAAATTCTTTCATCCAATTTGTTGCAATTTTTCTGTCTGTTGAATTGTCTGTACGTGTGTTCGAATGTTTTTTGTTTGTTGCTACAAGTTTTTTTTCCTCAAAATTGGCTTAAAGTTTTTAACTTATTTTAAGTAGAAAAAAGAGAGAGAAACACAACATCATTTTTTTTTTAATAATTTTAGTGAATTTTCAGTAAAGTTTCTCAAAAAATAAAGTCTATAAAATAATAAATAATATACAGGGTGCCTGTTGAAAGCTGCTGCCAAAAGCAAAGGTAACACCTTTTTTCCTGTGTAACCAACCTGTTCCATTTTTATTTTATTTTATAGGTTGATCTTTAGCGTGGACCCTTTTTAAAGAGAACCCTGCAAATGAGGGTGGCAACGTGAACCCCACATAAAAACCTAACCCACAGAGAAAAGGAAACTTTGAGTAAGGATTTAAAAAGAGCCACCATCTTATGCCAAAATAGCCAGAAAAATGTGTAACGCAGTCGCTAATACCAGTAGTCTCTCTGGTAAGGTACCTCAAATCAAAATGAAAGACTTAACCAACTCACAAACATTGAAGCACATCTTTAAATCAAAGGATAGTCTTCTAATTAAAACATTGAACTGTAAGTTTAAGATAAGATTGTTGATGATTTACTTGGCATTATTACCATGTGCGGCACCCTCAGTAAACTTTTCGACGGAATTCTTTCTCCCTAGGACGGTATCAAGCTGCCGATACTAAGAAAGAGGGTCATCCCGTCATTGGTATTTAAAAAAGCGGTAAGGGATGCCGAGAGAAAGTCTAATTGAAGTCGACATAGACCAGGGCTCGTTGGCTTGCTTGTCAAGAATACAAGAATATCCTTCGCATCCAACGTCACCTTCTTTAAGATGAGGTAAAGCTGATTTGTAAAACAGGAAGGAGACTCCGCCCTCTAAAGGGTCAAAGATTGAGGTCATACAAACTAACCGGAGAGGGACGACTACACACGCTGTGATGGATAGAGTAATGAAAGGTTATATATTATTGCTCTAATTATTGAACTTTTAGCGACACGTAACAGGCTTAAAAAGATTGAATCTGAAAACCTGTATACTTTGTCACATGAACTTCCCTAGTGTCAACTTATCTAGCCATTGACGACAATGCCACCTTCGTCGGAACTCCAACCTTTGGTTCAGCTGTCTGTGCAGATTTGAAAAGGAGCTATGGACAGATGTGGACTATTTATAATTAGGATTAAAGATATGGCGGCCAGCCTTTAAAACAGAAATGTTAATTTTTCTTAAACTAACAAAGTCAAGGCCGAAATTAATTTTTTAGGACAACTCAGGTGTTTTTTTTAGCATTAATTTGCTTTTTTTCGTTTTTTTCCTCTGGCAACACTGCATGGTACAAAGACTCAACTTAAAAAAATAAACAGAAGTGCCTGTCAGTTAAGCAGATAAACGTAAATAGATAACACTGCAATCCTCACAAAAACAAAAAAAAAATACAATGCAGCATACAGTACCGTGCAAATTAATTGTTTTTTGTAAATCATAAACTTCGCTTTTAAATTAAAAGATGCCCACAAGTTACTGGTCTAACAGACTTCAAGGGCCAGACAAAACTTATTTTTTTACAGATGAACAATCCCAACTGAAGTAGTAATAAGGTTTGTTATAATTTAAGTTTGCCTACATACCTATGTATGTATATGCATTTCATTGGTCCTTACATCATCTTCAGTAGCTTTCAACCAAACTCTTGAAAAATCTCATATTTTTTCGTTACCTTTTTTTATTAACTTCAGTAAACCAAATGAATATTATGATAAACAAACAAAAATACTCCAAGGTTTTTGTTTAAAGCCCCAACAAGATATTTTTCAATTATAAACCGTTTTGATTTTCTTTTCCTTTTTTTACATATGAATATACATTGGTTACCCTTAAATGTACCAAAAGCAGAACCATTCGTATTACCAAAATTTTAGATATTATTTAGGCCAATTTTGAGTTTTTGTTTGTTTGTTTTTAGTAGTTCTTAATAAGTTTGTTAAAGTTATAATATAAAGGCAGAAAATATTTCTTTTAAGAACTCGATTTAATTCTACTGATGATTTTTAAAATGCATATATACAAACTTAATCTAAAACAAACCTTATAAATAGATATTTATTTTTTTATAACAAAGAAAACTTTTTTTATTAAGTTCTCTGAAAACAATATTTTTTTTAAGATTTTTAAAAAGCCTAGAGTACACATATTTTTGATTTTTATGTAAGAAAGCAAAATAAAATATATAACAGCAATAGAATAAATTTGCGTTAAAATATAAAAAGTGGAATTGTTTTATTTATCAAAAAGTGTTTTATTTAGGTGCTTATAAATTGCACGACACTGTACTGCATATAAAATGGTACACATAAAACCAATTCTAAATAAATTCTGCTGAAATTTTTTTTATTTCTTTTTTTATTCTGTTTGCTTTCTAACTGTCTGTCCGTCTGTCTTATTTATTGTCTGCGTTTTTTGTTGTTTTTGTTTTCTAATTTTAGTTTTTATTTTCGTTTCTCAAAATGAAAATGTGGAATGCAGCCACAATTTAACACAATCATACAAACTTAACAAACAAACATATGTTTGACAATGTATGTAGCTGGCTGCAAGGTTAATGTTGCCCTTTCTTTACATCTTTCCAAATATGTACAATAAACTAATACAAACGTACAAACGTTCAAGTATATGTCCATGCTGAGTAGGAATAGATTTGTGTATGTTGCAGCATATGAAGGAAGATGTGTTATTTGTAAGACTCTTTATTTCTTTCTGTTGTTTTCCAACTTGCCTTCGCTCTGCACGACTCCTACACTTGCATTCTAACACCTTGAACTACAGAGACCCAAGACCCCCATCATTTGTAAAAACATTTTATTTAAACAGAAATTTCAAGATTTAAGATTGACTTCCTAAGGCAATTTTTGTTTTTTTATACGCTTTACATTAGTGATAAGGGTAGATATAAGTTTGTCATTCCGTTTGTAATATCTTTAATATCCATTCTTGGTCCTTATGGATACAGAAGTCGATTTTGCGATGTATATCTGCCCACCTGTCCGTGTTATGGTTGACATTTTAAGGCCTCACGATGTCGCATAGAACCGTAAGTGGTATTAAACTGTCAGAAATATCTGCGAGAAAGTTGCTACTAAAATCCAGTAGAATCGTCTGATAACTAACGGAGATATAAGCCGAAAACGAAGACTATCTTTGTTTATTTATCTAGAATTTGTACATAAAAATCTCTACAACTGCCCCGGAGTTGCCCCTGCACGGGTTCAACGTAAGATCGAATCCCTTTTATTTTGCCTCACGAACAGTTTTGTGGAACATACTTACACCATATTTCGCCCCCTAACAGGGTTGCCATACCAAATTTAATTTTTTTTTAAATCTCTCCCACAGCTTCCAGGGTGATCCTACGAAGGTCAAATGTAAAACCGATCCCAATAATTTTTCCTCTGAAACATTTTTGTGAAACATACTTACCCCCTATCTCCTGCCCCTAACAGGGTTGCCATGCAAAATTTGAAAAAACTAGGGTAAAACCCCTACAACTTTCCCGGAGTCAGCCTAAGAAGAATAAAATGTATCACAGACCGCCATTAGTTTTTGCTGCCAAACATATTCCTAAAACATACTTAAGGTTGAATTATACGTGACTTACCATAACGCAATCACCATAACCGTTGCCATAAAAACCAAAACTCAATTAGTTTCTATGGTTATGGTTATGGCGTAATGGTAAGTCACCTATAACCAAATACAGTGTTGCCCATAAGTTTGGTTAGAACAGCTGTTTTCTATGGTATGGTTATGTCACGTATAAATGAACCATTACCCCCTAACACCATAATCTAAGGGGGTTGCCACACAAAGTTTACAAAAATGATGTAAAAACGCCCATAACTTCCTCAGAGTCGGCCTAAGAGAAATAAAGTGTACGACCGACCCCCATTAGTTTTCTCTCCCAAACATATTCCTAGTATATACTATCTCTATCGGGAAAATTAATAAACCCCCAACTACAGCTTCCAGGGTGCCCATGGAAAGGTTTAATTTAGGACTGACCGCAACTTTTTTTCTCTTGCAAACACTTTCCTAGAACATACTTACCCCCGATCTCCGAACCCTAAGGGGCTCGCCATTAAAAATTAAAAAAAATAGGGTAAAAACCCCTTCCCCGTAGTCACCCTAAGAGGGATAAAGTATGAAATCGACCTCTATTTAAAAATTAGAAATACATATTTCATAAATAAACAAATGGAGAAAAATAAAAAAAGTTCAGGGTTTCGAAAGACAAGTGTGAAGGGTATATAAGATGCGGCACAAACGAATGTACTGCTCTTTCTTGTTGTTGATTTTAGGATTGTCTTTGTTATTCAACGTCTTTTTCGATTTGCATTAAGTTATGCGTTTGCTTGGAAAAAACTTATCATCAGTGGAACTTAATTTAAAATGTGGTGGTTGATGTTGCACATGTGGAAAGGAATTGTGTGCTTGCAACAATAAAGCGAGAAAAATGCAAATTTTTTAACTTTTAAATAAAATACATACATATTGCATGAATTTTGTTTCTTTTTTTAATCTATTCTACTTAATCATTGATTTGTTAATAAAAAAAATTTAAGTCATAAATAAGAAAAAAAAAACGGTTTTTGCGAAAAAAAAGTCTTTTATTAAAAGTAAAAAACAGTAAAATCTATTGCATATAAAGAGGAACTTCCCCAAAGAAAATGTGAAGAAAACTTTCATCAAAAATTTTCTTAAAAAAAGTTTTGCAAAATCTTTAAAAATCCCTTTTCCACTCTCTAACGGTATATGAGATATTGAAAAAGTTTGATTATGAAAAAAGGAAGAACATTGCGTACACAGACGCTGATAAACGGGTCAGAAAGTAAAGGGTCAAGGCTTTAAGTAACATTATGCTCAATAGGTGAAGCCGCAGCCAGCAGGTAAGACTAAAGGCCTGAAGATATGCTTAAATGGCCTTCCTGAAATCATAAAAGAACACCTGAAGCAGAACTAGAAGTCATTCCGATACCAACAGGTCTTATATTGGAATATATTTCATGTGGCCATGCTTATGGGATAGTGTTGTGGTCAGGGAGGCGAAAATAGATCTTAGTTTTCTGTTTTCAAAAAGGATGACTAGTTCAGTTTTCCCTCCTGTGGACTGCCACTGTTCTCGTATAACCCTCCAGTATCTCCAAAACGCGTAGGAGGTTAAAGTCATTGCCCTTCCAATACGTTTCCCCGTCGCCTTAAGGCGTTTCGCCACATGTGCCGCCTCCTAGTTTTAATAGGCTGAATACTCAAAATCGTCTCCAACGGCCTCGTCAGAGAAGTCCTAAATGTTTGCTTATTCCAAGACAGCATGTTCGTCGGATCTTTTGTATTATCGCAACGCGTTGCACCTGCTGTCCATTGGTGTACACTATACCACCGAAGCATAGGTTAGTACCGGTCTGGCTCCTGTATAGCCAGTGTGTCATTTTTTTATTGATGCTCCATTTTGAACATCTTAGTATAGCCCGGGAATCGAAGACGGACAAATTTATCACAGAGAACAATTTTGAGAAATCACTGCAAATACAAATTCTTAAAAAGGAGTGCGGGTTGGCACCCGATAGTCTGTATGAGAAGTGTAGAGTTTTAGCTGACGGATCAAAGATGGATGCTAGTACCGAAACCAGCGTCTTAATCATAGGAAAGAACAAATAAATATCATTTGAATCATTTGAATAAGGCGCACTGTATCAAATCTACGCTGGTAAGAGACTATGGAAGGCAAGCTCACCCTTATTGTTCGGGACCTTAAAAGAAAAAAACCGGGAGACCACCATTGGGAAGATTTGGGAATGCGTGCTTAGCATGAGGCATTTTCAGTGGAGAAGAGTGAATTACGAGAATCAAAAGCTGTGTGACAAAGAGTAAGCTCAGCAGACCTCTAAAGAGAAACAGCCTTCCTAAACGCAGTTTGATTTGCAGTTCAAAATTTTAGCTTAACTGTAAGGAAGAGATTGAAAGAAGACTGTACCTAGTTTCTATAGTTTGCGAGAAGCTTTTGCATCGAGAAATTTTATAAGATTATAGAAGTGTTCCAGTTATTAACAGGGCGAGTCATATAGTTTTAACATATTGCAAGTTAACATTAAAAATTCATAATAGTTTTTCTTTGGTTCATTCTGTCCTTAACAGGGCGACTATAAATTTCTCGACTAAAGAACTTCTCATATACCATACAGAAACGAGGCACTGCTGGAGAAAGAGTAGATAAGGTAAGGTTCAGCTTTTCAATCCCAAAAACACAAGACTAAGGGGACTGAACTCTTTCTAATGCAAGGTGCATTCAGTATGAAGAAGTATGGCAGTAGGGAGAATAATAAACTGAACTGTTTTAACGTGATTAGGCATTGTGACAGCGAAATTCCATAGTGTGTAAGCAGTTTTACTAAACCAAAGAAAATGATTTCTTTAAAGTGAAAAAAATTAAACAGCTGTTTCTTATTTACAGAGCATTTATGGCATTAAAAATATTTCTGCATAAAAAATAAAAAAATCTTTAAACCATTTAAATTCTTTTGATTTTTTTAAAAAAATAGAAATTGTTTGTATGCAATTGCAAGAGCCTTAATTCCACAAGTAATGGAAGATGATTATTTAATCCATCCACTCTCTACTTCATTTCAGTGCAAATTTTAAATAATTTAAACCATTTTTTATGATCTTTAGCAATTTCATGACCATCATTCTTTTCTTTAACACTTTAGATTTCAATCAATCATGATACATACTTGTACAAAAAAATACTTAAATTAAGAACATACATACAAATGTACTTATAGGATTCTACTTAAACAATTATCCTCATTTCTTATTTCATATATCGTTGTATGTTGTGCATAAGTTTGTATCATACCCTCTTGTCTGATTGCATTTAATTATAAATATATTAAAATGCGTTAAGAAAAGAGGGGAAGAATATAAATTTTTTTTGTTTTATTTTCTTTCATAATATTTTGAATATAATGTAACACCTTTAAAGGTTTCAACGTTTTTATCTTTTTAACACTTTAACTTAAAGACAGGTAAAATAACCACCAGTTGGTGTTTAACTTTGCTTATAATTTAATTCTGTTTAGTTTATGGTTAAGCAGCTGTCTTGTTGATGATTCTTGAAATAATTACGAAAATGAATACTTATAGATACTTATATATAAAAGTATTCATAAGAAAATAAAACCTTGTATGTTAACAAACTATGGTGGTTTTATAAAGAAAGAAGAAGGGAAAATTTATAATTAAGAAATACTACTGAGAGTTAAGAAAAAAAGGTCAGTGGTCCTTAATTTTTGGAAAAACCCCAGCGATACATAGACGGGTTAGACTTTTTTTGTCATTTCCCTCTAAAAAGATTTCAAAAGTTATTGCAACATGTGATCAAGTTGTCATGGTGTTATATGACAGTGTCATGTCTGGACGTATTTCGATTAATCTTCGCTTTAAATCGGTGATGGGCAAAACCCCACACGGCTGTGTGTGTGCTCTCTGAGCATTTAAGAGAGTAATAATAACTAAATAGGTGCAGTCTCATAGGCCAGTCGACCAGTGTGACCAGTTAGGGTTTTCAAAATGTTAAATGGACACATTTTTTATTTCAATTAAATTTTTTTCGTTATAAAAAGTAATTTAAATTAAAATCTGAAATAAGTTAGGTAGAAAACATGTGGCTTAATTATCAATATTAAATTCCAAAACCTTTTCAATAGAATTCTATCATATTTTAAACTTTCAAGGTCACCCTAGTGCCATAAGAGGCAAATAATTGCGCTCAATAACAAACAACCAACACAATAAAAACATAAAAATGTATGCGTATGCCGATCACTGCCTTAAATGAGTAAATTGCATTCGGCCTAGGTTCCAGAAGAGGAGCCTTATAATAGATAAGGACTATTTTAGTCTAACCAAACACAAAGCATTACCATAACGCGAATGATATTTGGCTTTGCTGTCAATAAGCTGACCAGGCTTTGCAAACAATCTCTTACGGTTGGAGTAATCACAATTTTAATTGCAAGAAATGATTCGAAATAATCAAGGCTCTATACGATAAGGCTAAATATCGCATCCTTCACGAGGACGCAACTTGTTTTTTAAGTAGATGCGAGCCAGGGATGCCTACATTCCTTCTTCGTATTTAACGTAGCCTTCAACATGAAGGCAAAAGTAACAATAACATCTAGAGGCAGAACCTGGCGCTTAAGCCCCCTAAAAAATTTGAGCTACGCAGGCGACATCTGTGGGATTTCACACAGACTTGACGATATGCAGTCGAAACCTAATAAAATTAAAGCTAAAGAGCAATTTTTGGTCTCCGAATTTACATTTCAAGAACCAAGACATGAGAATAAACATTACCGGAAACAGAATATTGTGAACCACGTACCAAAGCCGGCATCTTAACCAAATATGTAAGTCTCCCAACATTACAAGTGCACTATAATAAAAACTTTTAATTGCTACGAGAAAAAAAAAACAAATCATTTTCAATTAAAAAATTTGTTAGTTTCATATCCAATTAAATAATTTTAATTAAAAAATTTTTTAAAAAACAAAAATAATAAGCAACAACGGTTTGTTGGTTTTTTAAAGTATTTTTGAATATTTTTTTGTTTGTTTTTAAAAGTCTCAATAAGTTAATTGAGATTATTATATATAAACAGATAAAAGTCAGAAATATTATTAAGAATTTGGTTGAAAGTCTACTGATGATTTGGTGTAAGAACCAATGAAATTTTAAAAATATTTTAAATTAAAACTTAATTAAAATAATTAATCGATTTAATTAAAACAACAAACATCTAAGCCCTCAAAGACAACATTCGACACGAGTGCGATTATCTGTCGCCCGAAGTTCTCGGCGAAGCGATGATGCCATAAATGCCACAAAACTAGCCCTAACAGCTTATCAATTGTGAGGGCGATTATTTGGCCGATATCATCTTCTCGACTTGACCAACCAAATTCTAAAGGTTCTAATAAACATAATAAAAAAACAGAATCGAAAACAAATTAAGCCAAACACACAGGCTTTGCAAACAATCTCTTACGGTTGGAGTAATCACAATTTTAATTGCAAGAAATGATCAAGGCTCTATACGTTAAGGCTAAATATCGCACCCTTTACGAAGACGCAACTAGTTTTCGAAGTAGATGCGAGACAGGAATGCCTACATTCCTTCTTTGTATTTAACGAAGCCTTCAACATCATGAAGGCAAAAGTAACATCAACATCTAGAGGCAGAACCTGGCGCTAAGACCCCTAAAAAATTTGAGCTACGCAGGCGACAACTGTGGGCTTTCACACAGACTTGACGATATGCAGTCAAAACCTAATAAAATTGAAGCTGAAGAGCAGTTTTTGGTCTTAAAATTTACATTCCAAGAACCAAGACATGAGAATAAACACCACCGGAGACAGAATATTGTGAATCGCGTTAACAAGGCCGGCATCTTAACCAAAATGTAAGTCTCCCAACATCACAAGTGCACTGTAATAAAAAAATTTTAATTGCTACGAGGAATCAGTAGCCCTTTACGTCTGAAAGCCATGAAATTTAAATCAAGGTGATATCACAAAAAAAAAAATTAAAAATAATTTTCAATTAAAAAATTTGTTAGTTTCATATGCAATTAAATAATTTTAATTAAAAAATTAAAAAAAAAAATAATCAGTAGAAACGGTTTGTTGGTTTTTTAAAGTATTTTTGAATATCTTTTGTTTGTTTTTAAAAGTCTCAATAAGTTAATTGAGATTATTATACATATATAAAAAGATAAAAGTCAGAAATATTTTTAAGAATTTGGTTGAAAGTCTACTGATGATTTGGTGTAAGAACCAATGAAATTTTTAAAAATTTTTTAAATAAAACTTAATTAAAATAATCGACTTAATTAAAACAACAAACATCTAAGCCCTCAAAGACAACATTCGACACGAGTGCAATTATCTGTCGCCCGAAGTTCTCGGCGAAGCGATGATGCCATAAAACGAGCCCTTATAGCTTATCAATTGTGAGGGCGATTATTTGGCCGATATCATCTTCTAGACTTGACCAACAAAATTCTAAAGGTTCAAGTAAACATAATCAAAAAACAGAATCGAAATTTTTCATTTACAAAAAAAAAATTAAGCCAAACAACATTGGATGACTTATTTTGGCCCACCTTGTACTTTTAGGAGCATAAGTTTATTCAGAATAAATTTATTTCATTGTTGGTATTTAAGCTTAATAAATAATTAAATATTTAATTGGGATGATAACTTTTTTCAATTAAAAAAATGAGATACTATCGTGTAAATTGACAGAGTTTAGACAGACAGAATTCAAAACTGGACATAAGAACTACGCATGCTTGGGGTAAACAAGCTGAATGCACTTTCTATACAAAACATTTTTCTTTTCTTTTTAAAAAACACTTAACCAATTTTTTTAAAAATATGTAAATCGAGAAAATTTTCAAATTGCATTTTATTATTATTTTCTAAAAAAAGAAATTAAAAATACTTTAAAAATATTTTTTTCTTAATTTTAAGGCTTTAAATTATAAAATAAACATTAATATTTAATGTGAATACCAAACAGAAGTTGATTGTTATTTAAACAAGAATTTTATTGCTTTTATTTTTATTAGTTGTGCCTAGAGCCGAATAACAATGAACTTTGCCAGCTTGGCCAAGAACGACCTTATTTTATTAGAAACAATATTTGATTTGACTGCTACTGCAAGCATTTTCCCGGCCATAGTTTTTTATTTTATTTAATTTAAAACAAACCATACATAATAGATTGGTTCAACTACACAAACTATTGTCATAAAACACTTTTATGAGCATTAAAATTGTCGTCTTTATAATAAATTTTAAAAATATAAATTACACCACCAAAAAACAAATAAAAAAGTAATAAAAAAAGAAAGAATAAAATTTTCCTAGAAACATTGTAAGAAGATGATTACGGAGCGATGCATAGAATACTTATTTCGTTAGAAACATCAAAATAAATGTATTTTCACGCCATTTTGTGAAAAGACATATTTTCAGGAATGTATGTGTAATTCAACTGCACATTTCAATGCAGCATATGTTAAGGTACATATGTACGTTGATGTATGCACATAGATGGTATGTATTTGGATAGACAGACTGCATGTTTGACCGTCTTTCTTTTATATGGCAGACAATTTATAAAAAAATTTGATTCCCTACATAATCGTAGGTGAGTTACCTCTTTGCCTTCCTGCTAGATAGAATTTAATTTAATAACAAGTGTTGGCAACCACTTAATTGTTAATTTAGAGTTGGTAAAAGTTCTTGCAAGGTTTAGGTATTTCTCCAATATAGCACCTTCCCAGGTGACGAGAATAGGGCAACCGGCTCGCAACATATGACCGGTACCGCAAAAATAATATATGAAAGGCGAATAAAAGCAACGTCTTTTTCAGAGGACCTAGTACTAGTGTATCTAAACACGTAGGGACTGAATGTTTTAAGCCCCAGCTTTATGCTTAAAACACACCATTGAAACACAGTCGCAATCAGCTGCAATTTTTTTTTAAATGTAAGTTTAAGCAATCAAAACATTGAGTTTCTAAGTGGTCGCCGCAGTCAAGCGGTTAATCTGACTATGAACCTTTGATTCATCACAGACAGCATTCACAGCTACAAACAAAATCTAAGCAGTTCGTAGAAATCTTAGCCGTAAACTATATCTGAATACTTTTTCAATGAAACCAGATCAAGAGATCAAGGAAAAATTCAAAAAAGTTTTAAGGAACTTTGAAAGACTGGTTTTGTAACTACAGTGAACTCGCGAAAACGTGAACTAATTTTTACCAAGGGTTCGCGTTTTCGATTGGATATTTTTTAATTATTTTCTAACGAATTTAACTTTTTTATCAATTTATTGTTACTAGTTTAAAAACATCCAAATCTAGTCAAAACTTAGGAACGCTTTAACCCGAAAAGTCCTATTTAAAAATTAAACAAAAATCAACCTTTCGAAAATAAAGCTATGTATATCGCTTATAGATCATCTTATTGCAACCAACACAGAAAACTTAAAATAAAATAGTGTGTTTACAAAAAAAAAAAAAACTTAATTTGGGAACTCCCAAAATCTATAAAATTAGTGTAAACAAAAAAAATCTCAGAAAAAAATTGTTCATGCTTTCAAACTTTCAATGTTTGTTCACGCTTTAGAGTAGTTAATGTTAGTGTTCACGTTTCTGGGTTGTTCACGATTCTGGATATTCACGCTTCCGCGAGTTCACTGTAATTGGTCTTTCAGAATGTATTTAAAGGTATTTTCAGTGAATCACTTTAAATCGTGGAATTATTCAGACTAAACGAACGCTACAGTGTATACCAAGCGGGGATATTTGCAACAACGCGAGCCGCGCACTTATTTCGGCGGAATATTGGTCTAAGAGGAAAATGCATTACCATTTACAGCAGACTCGCGGTAACAAAAACACCGCCTTACGTGAACACCGGATAACATGAACATCATTTTTTTTACACTAACTACTCTGTAGCGTGAACATGGCGAGAAAGCCCTATAGCGTGAACAAATTTTAAATGCATTAAAGTAGAAGTCGTTGTTTTGTTCTACATTTGTAAGTTATCAAAACTGTTTTTATAATAAAAAGGGGCATCCGCATTATTTTAGAAGTTGCTACCTGACAGAACAAACGTATTTTCTCAAGATAAAAAATGTTCCTGGAAGAAAAACGGAAAAACAGCAGTCACTTTTTTAGCTTGTACAAATGCAACAGGGGTACATTAAACTAAACTTCTTGTGATTGAAAAGGCAAACAATCCTTCCTATTGTAGGAACTTTGAATCTCCTGTGGACTACAATTACTTCAAATCGTCATGGATGACAGCTGCCATTTTTAAAAATTGGTTTCACCATTTATTTGTACCATAGGTACAAAATGTATTGAGATCAGACGACGATTTTATAGTTAAAATGTTTATGCCACCAAACGTCACGCCGCTCATACAGCCCATAGATCAAAATGCCATAAGACTTACAAAACTTTACTACAGAAGCAGTCTTTAAGCAATTGTTGTAGTTACAAGGACTAACGTGATTTAAGGCTTAAAAAAAATTGAGTTAAGGGACGCAATTGGCTATTTAAATTGAGCTTGGAAACGTCTTGAAAAGGAAACATTAGCAAAATGCAGGACGAGCATTTTGAGCTCTTTAGAGGACGAAGAAGACTGTGAAGAGGATATCCCATTATCTATTTTTAGAAAAAGGATTTGTTCGGAAATTAACGTTTAACAAGAACACGCAATAGAACTTCTTCATATAATTAATCCAGAGGTTTGAACCTTTTCTTCCGTTTCTTATTCCAAATTGTATAGTTACAGTTTACTTTTTTATTTGATAATATCCATAAAAGGACTGAAGATTCACCAAACACAACCGAAACGAAGGAAGTTTTGACCAGTGGTAAAAGTGAAAGCGATAACAGTATTCTGGAAAGAGCACGTACCAGAATAGAGCCTTGTGAAATAATTAATATTTTCACTAAAGCTTTGGAATGGGCGGAAGATAATAACATAAGTCACACAGATATCATCGTTTTAAACGTCTCCGTGAAAAGGCCGTGTTTAGCGATTTGCAAAAAAGGAAAATCCTTAACAAAACATGTGTACATTACAATCTTAACACACAAAAATATATAAAATTAAACTAAAACGCCCGTCTAATTTATTTAGAAAACTAAAAGAGTTTCACCTTCGTTAACATGAACAGCTTCGAAAACGTGAACACTCTCGGTTTTTAATAGTTCACGCTACCGCGAGTCTACTGCATATGGATAGCCAATCTGCCCTATGGGCTCTAGGTTCAAACCTGGGGGGTCAAAGGCGGTCAGCGACTGCACTCCAGGGAATTGAGGGTATTACACTCTGCTGGGTTCCAGGGCACTCTGGGATATCCGGAAATGACACTGCAAATGAATTGTCGCGAGGGAATCTTAGACAAATGCCAATGTGGCAACTGTCTTGATTTTTCCTCCACTGTGCGAACTCAATGGTAGGATCGGGCTACACTTCAGGGACAAGGTAGTTAGGTGCTGGACTGAGCCCGCAGGCTGCAGGAGATCTAAATCTCTGTGGCGACTACCGTCAGCCGAAAGGACCAGGATGCGCTTGTCTGTGGCTGCTTACTGTTATTCTCACAGGTCACTGCAATGTCATGTCAATATCGGTTAAGTGGCAACCAGATACGGTTGAATACTACTGAAAATTTGGCATACGCTAATGACATATGCCTAATGCCATCGGGACTTTTATTTTCTCAGATGGCGGAACAGCAAACAGTATTGTTAGTTGAGTAGCCAAAGTTCAAGAAGCCTTTGCAAATACTAATTTAACAAATTGATACAAAAAAGAGATGAACTGGAACAGCAATGAATCAGAATGACGAAACTAACTATGAGCGGAACAATTAGTTGAAATGGTTTAATGAGAGCATTGGAGACGATTTTGCATATGCAGCGTATACTACGAGGCGGTATTTTCGGCAAAACGCCTACCTTAATAGGGAAATGAAAACAGGGGGTTACAAAAATAACGATCAACGAATTTTGCGGAGCCAATCATGTTGCCTTAGTCTATATCGTAAACAAAGTTCAAGGATAACTGCACTGCGCTGATACCAGATGCACAGTCCCGGTTGAATAATACTCTGAAGCAGACGCTCGAAAAAACGCGTTGTTATACGGACGACTCTAGATCAAGGAAAAGAACAGCACTGGACTTTTTTTTTGAAAACCCGAAGACTGCGATTTACTACACCTTCCTAAGCCACAACACTATTACCAAGCGGATGTCCGAGCAATGTTCAACGAACATAGACATCGGTACGGACAGCAAAAGGCGATAAGAAAATTTATATCCCACAGCAGCACGTTTGGGACAGTGTTGCAATGCAGGAAGATGGTTAATGATGACTCAAAAATACGGATATGCGGGAGGATTTGGAAATAAATGGGTGAATTATTTAATTACTTTAAGCTAGAAAATAGCTATCAGTTGACCTGAGGAGGCCAAAGTTTTGAATTGCATCAAAGGCTAAATCAAAAGTGGCAGAAAATGCCTACAGGGCACTGCGAAACAGTGAAATAGTAGGCAGAATGACAAAATACTCTGGGGTGACTTCAATGAGGATAGGACTAGGGAAATACTGTAACTGAGAAAAACCTGAATAAGGCAAGTTGATGAGCGCGCTAACGTTCCACTTAGCACACCTTTATCAGATGAGGACGCGGAGAACATCAAAGAAGGGGCCTGAATGCCCATCGAATCGATAAAGCACTTGATGTGTTCTTGCCCCGATTTTTACAGGAAATAGCGTAATGCTTTATGTCTGATAATATATTTATAGCTATAATTTTGGTATAAAGGGTATAACACGGTCGGATATCATCAACTTCTTACAGTCTTTTACTTGCTTTCATTTCCATGAAAACTTTTGTTGCTCGTTTTATTTAGTTTATTTTCGTTTAAAAGTACTAAATGCCTTAAAATAGAAAATGAGTTTTTTGTCCACTTTTTTCAACTTACACACGTTTAATAATCTTAAATAAAGATCATTAAACTTTTAAGATAAAGCAATTTTCAAAAGAATTATTCTTTTCTTTTTTTATTTTTTTCATAGAAAATTCTTAAACAACAACAAAAACTTAAGGGGATCAGTGAAGCGTTTAAAACTGCCAGACATTGTGGCACAAAATATGATCATCATTAACACCATTTAGACGGACTTTAGTGTTTTTTTGATGATCACAAGTATTAAAACTAATGTTATGGTTAGATGGATCGATGATGATCATCTTGTTTTTGGGGTTTTTTTTAATGAGAAAAATTATAACAAAGATTTTCAAACAAAAGCAAATGTTGGTAAAAGTATTCAAAGTCATTTAAACATGATGCCTATAAGATTAGATTATAAAAAAGAAAATAAATACTTTAATGATTGTTTGTAAGAAGATATTATTGAGTAGAAAGAAAACATGAAACTTAATTTTGTAAAACAGAGAGAAAGGGGAAGGTAAGCTAAGATATATAATTTTATTATATTATTAAGGGCAGTCTTAGAAAGTTTAGAAACGACTATTTAGCAAACTATTCTCTATGGCGATCCGCCAAAAAGCCTTAAAAGACCCGTTATCGCAAACCCACCACTGAGTAATCTGAGTGGATCCCTGGGAAGAAATTACGTAGTTTTTAGCATGTACAAACAGGAGTGCATTACGGACTGTTGTTGCTTGACAACTTACAGAAATATGATTCCAATTTCTAGATGTCGTTAAAGGTAAAATAAGCAACAAGATATACCCAAAGACCTCATGGACTAATGGATTCGCTCTAGCTAGGATTTTGTTTACACATCATAGGTTAGGATCGACCTGCTTATCTCAAGAGAAAATATTCTGAGAATGGTAAACATAATGTCGTTGGATGGAATAAAACGCTGGCGGTGTTCCAAGATATAAAAGGAGCCTTTGCCAATGGGACGATAAAGGCGATAGATGAGGCACTTGGGCACCTAGGAGTCCAAAAGCATTCAGTCAATTAGATGGCCTCGATAAGTGAGAACACGGTTATAAGTCTTAGGCTAGGAGCAGTTAATTATAAAAGAGAAATGACCAGGGGAAGCCAAAAGGTGGAGTTTCCCCGCCTCTATTGTAGCTTTAAATGTTTATATAAATGTTTAATGCTAAAGAAAGGACAACGTAGTCATTCTGGGCAGGGGAAAGTCGGAGATATAGGGCACCTTCTTTGTGGGTATCAGGGAATCGGCTGGGCGTTAATGTTACAAAACGGAACTAGTTCTTTCACTTAATGGGTGGTCCTTGATAACTAACTACCATGAAAGAAAAAAACACAGGACAGGGTCAGATGGGGCCTTAACTTGTATAAAACATGCTAAAATTCTACAAAAAAACAATAGGACCTGCAACTAAAGATGACAATCTGGATTTACACAATGGTTGTTAGACTCATTCTAGCATATGGATGCACTGTGTGGCAGCAGAGTTGACTATGGTCATGGGATGTGTTTCACTTGGTATCACTGGTACCTAAGAAGCACAAGTCATTCTCCATAGAGTAGGGGATGGGATTATGGAAATTTAGTCTTAAGGATAATAGTAAAAGTAAGAGTTCTACTGCTGACCATATGGTCATAGAGATCAGTTTAAAGAAAACACCACAGAGAACAGTTTCTGAAAGGAAATTCTGGTTGGGATTATATAATCGGTCTGAAGGGCGTGTAATTTTTACCTACGGAGATATTGGCTACTACAATGGCAACCAGTGAAGGTAATGTTAAAGGACTGCCATTAATGAAATAATGGACATCTGAAATGTCAGATAATTTTGGGCTGCGGGACAATGCGACATAGTCAGCAATGAAATTGCTGACAAGCTAGCGCGTACTGGCTCCGCTCTAGAGTTGACATGTAAGGAGGAAAGTGGGAAGCCCCCAATGGGTCAATAATATGGAAAGAAAGGAACATAGATGCTAAACATACCGAATCTTCAGTAGGGGAACAGTAGTGTAGGGTAGCTAGTGCTCTATGGCTTAAGCTGAACTCAGCAAGTACCAGGTTGCTCACGTAATCGGGGATTTTGGGTATAAGGTTCTTAATTTAAGGCACTAAACTACCTATTTTTCGTAAAGAATTGTGATCCCCAATATTAACTTATAACCAGATTGTGCGCCAACATTTTGAGGCGAATAACCTTGGCTTTCGCTCACACATTGTAAAACTGACGGAAGTAAAATTAAAAGTAGGCAGAGTTCACTAAATAATAGGTAGAAACTCCGTACTTCATCTCCATTGTAAGCTTTTACTTTACAAAAAGATTTTGATATGATATGATATGAATACAGTTATGGGGCACTACTCTGCATGCAATGTAGAGCAAATTTAGAGGCGTCGAAGCAATATCCTACTGATAACTGTTATTCCTTGGTGCTCAGCAGCATTCACAAAAACCATCAAGTTCCACTAGTTTCAGTTCAAAATTTAAGGGGTATGACCAAAAAAAAAATTTATTATGAAATTAATGAAACCAGGGATTACTTCCCCTTTTTGATAAGACTTATAGAAAACAAACATAAAAATGTTACAATAAATTGAATACAGACAGACTTCTTATTATGACATTGTTACAAGAAAAAGAAAAAAAGTCAATTCTTAGACCTTAAAAGACAATGATGTTTAACATAAAACTCAAATGAGCGGGTCAGTTTTCAAAACGTTGAACCAGCAACAAAACAATGTTTTAAAAATCATCTGGACCCAAAACATTTTTTTAAAAGAAAATTTTCTTTAATTTGTGTTATTTTCCAATTTACAATTTTTCTTTCTACCTGCGTTGACTTATTTGCTTTTCTTTTTGTATTGTCTTTAAGATCTTTAAATGTTTGTATTTCGCTTTTAAATGTCACTTGTTTGCGTGTTTCATTTAAATCAATGTCATCATGACAATTGAAAATTAAATACAATTTATTATTATTGTTGTAGTTGTTGCTAGAGTTGCCTAAACCTTTCTTTTGATGTTAAAAGTTCAAGTTGTTTTTTTGTTTAAATGGGATTCCTTTGAACAACTTTAAGAGAAAAACTGAATATTTCTTTTGATTTGCGTAAATCTGTTCCTTAAACAATTGTTACATATTGAATAAATTTTTAAAGTGTTAAAGAAAATTTTAAGAAAAATAAAAAAATCCATTTGTGTCTTTAACAAAAGATTAAAAATTCTAAAATAAAATTAAAAAACAAATTACAGGAAATGTGTCAAACATTTAGAATTATTATGATACCGACAGTTTAAAGAGGATCCTAAAAGTTTTGCTAAATATTTTTAAGTAAATTTTCTACATATATTTTTGCTTCAACCTTTGTACAGGGTGTCTGGTCGAAAATTTTGTTCAAAGTTTGGTATTCGGCAAACACGCAACTGCTTCAGGTTTAAAGGCCCAGGAACTCCTAAAAACATTGAGCTGGTTTAAGGTAGTTTACGTGAAAATCCACGACTTTAAATGAGGAGAAAAGCAGCCTCACGGGACTTCCAATAGTGACTATTCATTAAATTTTTAAAAAGGATCTGAAGTTCCATCCCTTTAAAATTTAAATCAATCAATAACTGGAAGAAAGTGACTTTGACTTACGCTAACATTTTTGTAAAATGATGTTGGAGCGTTTTCGCACTGTAAATCCTATTGTTTGGAGCGACGAGGCTCATTTTCACTTAAACGGCCACGTCAACAAGCAAAACTGCCGCTACTAGTCTCCAAGAATCCGCGACGCTCGATTGAACCATCAAAAACCATTGCATTGTTCCAGGGTAAGTGTTTGGTGTGCCTTTTCCACGCATGAGATAATTGGACCATATTTTTTCGAAAATTCTCGAGGTCAGGCGAAGAATGTCAACAGTGAAAATTATCGAAGTATGATTACGGAATTCTTTTTGTTAAACCTGCGAGCTCATCTTTCGTACTCTTTACACACCTGGTTTAAACAGGATAAGGCGACTGCACACACGGTCAGAGCTTCGATTGATTTGCTTCGGGAAAATTTCTCCCAAAAACTGATCAGTCGCTTTGGCAACATCCCTTGGCCACCGAGGTCACTCGATCTAACTCCCATGGATTTTTTATTGGGCTACCTCAAAGAGAGGGTTTATAATGACAATCCTAAATCTCTTATGGCTTTAAAGGAAAATATTCGTCGAGATATTAGCTCAATTGAAGCATGTTTGCTGCAGCGTGTGACGCAGAACACAAGGCTCCATTTTGAACAGTGTGTTTAACTCGAAAGAAGACATCTGTATGACATTTTCTTAAAAAAATTGTTTAGACAGAACTAAATCCACATACAACCCTATGTTCTGTAATTCTCACTATATTTGCATTTATCACTAGAATGAAAATAAAAGAACATAAGGTTGGGTTGTATGTGGATTAAGCTTAGTTTAAACAATAAAGAATGTGAATATAATTCCAGTATTCAAATTGCAATTAAAGTTTGTTTAAACAGAACAAATTAACATTTGACTTGTAGTGGTACCGAATAGAAAGAGTTCTGACAAGAAATCGTAGCTGATTTCGAAAATAAATTACACCCGGCTAGTATCGGTATTACTTAATTTTTAACGAAAATACTCATTCCTAGATATCACGTTGTTAATAATGAAGTCAAAGCCGAATAAAAAGAAATTATATTTAAAAAAAAACTTTGTTTACTTAAATTAAATTTTTCAATAAATAAAAAAAATCTCATTATTTTTTTTAAGAAATTTTAGGCCTTCCGTAATAACAGACTTCTTCACTAATTTTTTTACCAAAACCTAAAATATTTTGCGATACATATTTCGATTTACAAACAACTCAACTGAATTCTTGTTATTTGTTCCAAAAAATAATGTTAACTTTAAAAAATTCTTGCAATAAATTACCCCCTTCAATCTTAGAAAATGTTTTTATTAACAATAATTTCATTACGTTTATAAGAATAAACAAACATTCAATCATAATATTTACTTTACATACATATATGGAGAGGTAAAACTGTTAAATCATGGGTAAAATGAAAAGAGACATTAATTACATACATTATTTACATTAATTACAACAATTGAACGAGCAATATGGCAAATAAATTTTAAAGAATTATTTATAAATAAACGCCATTATTATTGCACTACCCAGCAAAAACTGCTGCTTCGCCGTAGGTAGGTTTGTAAGGGAATATCAAGACAGCAAAGCTTACAAACCTGCTTACGTATGGCATGATATTTGTTCGCGATGTCCCACTTAGTTGCATTTCATGTTAAGTGCTTATTTTGGGGCTATGAATATCCAGTTAATTCATGTAATTTTAGTGCTTCTTTAGATGTGTAAATTTATTGCGTCATCGAAATAAATGTTTTGCCGAGTTATTATGTTCGTTACTTGACGAAAAACTAATGTTTTTTTTACTCACTGCCATACAGTAGTGCTTTCTAGTATGCACTTGAGTAAGCGAGTGTGTATAACAGTAAAAATTGTACATTTACTGCCATACACTATAGCATTTATTAAGGGAATAGATAAGTGCTTGCTGCGAAGCGCATTAGTATACTAGAAAAAGTATTTACTGCTTACAAAATCTCGATTATTTTTTGCTGGGTAGTAAATGCAATGCCTGCAGTATTTGTAACCTGCATACTTCGAGTTGTTACATTTAGTTGTTGCTGTTATGTTTAGATGTTTTTTTTATTTTAACAATAATTGTATGCAATCAAAATCAATAGATTGTTGTTATTGTTATTTATGTAACAGTGTTTAGGATAGAACAGGGTGTCCGCCGGCAATTTGTTTTGCTGCCATTTTGGTATTAGTTCTGACACTTCATATTTGGCAGTCGTCAAGTAGAGACGTGGCAAATTTATTATGGAAAATATTCGGCAAACCAACGTGTTTTAATCGTTAAAACATGACAACCCGATTTTCATGAAAAAAATCATAGTGAATGAAGAGGCCCATTTTTTTTTGAATGGTTATGTGAATAAACAGAAGAGTCGGTTCTGGGCAATGGAAAATCCTCAAATTATTCATCAGTCCTCTTTGCATCCATTAAAAGTGACAGTCTGGTGTGAAATTTGGTCTGGAGGAATCATTGGACCTTACTTTTTTGAAATTGAAAACGACGTAACGGTAACTGTCAATGGGGAGCGATATCGTAATATGAGTAAAACTTTTTAATGCCACAACTGCATGCTTTGGGCTTGGTTAATATGTGGTATCAACAAGACGGTGCCACATTGCATACATCCATGATTACAATGGCATTGCTGCGAGACCTCTTTCCGCAACAAGTTGTTTCAAGAAATGTTGATTTGAAAATCAAGGTCTGTGCAAACAAACCTGAAACGCTACAGAAACTCAAACAAAATATCCTCGATAAAATAAATAAAATACCGCTTGAAATGTGTGAAAATGTAATAAAAATTGTGCTCAAAAGAGCTCGCATTTGTGAGGCTAACAGAGGCGAACATTTATCTGATGTTGTATTTCACATTTAATTGCCGATATTAAATAAAATATTTATCAATATAAGATCCATTCTCTTTCATTTTATCAAAAATTATAAACAAACAAAGTAGTATACTTTGCCGACGCACACCCTGTATATGTGTGTTAACCAGAAAGGCGAATTGTTGTAAATAAGAACTTAATGTTGCCTTTTGTGTGAATTACGAGTGAGCGAAAAAATGTGATACAAAAATGTAGTAAAATGAAGGTCACCTTGATATTTGATCATTTGTTAAATTAAAAAAAAACATGTCAATTGATACTTTCAGACAAATATAACTAAAGGTACCTTTACACGGTAATACATATATTACGATATGTCAAAAAATGTTGTGGGATAATACAAAATCTCATCATGTAAAAGCATAATGTATTGGATAGGAGAGAATACGGATGCAAAATTTGACAAGTGTTCGGTAAATGTTTATTTTCTAAACCATTTTAGAAACTTGTGTATTCTCATCACATCAGAGGTGTGAAAGATTGGCAGCACTTACAGCATCTAATGAAGGTGGCTACACTTAATGATACAATACACAAACAATCAAAATAAAAGCAAATTTTTTTCATATTGTTTTTGTTAATATTGTTGAACCTTAACCATATGGCGTTACCCCAAAAGGAAAGTGGCAAGAAACAACCGATTTTGATTTTACCAACCTCATCCGTGTAAACATGAAAAATAGTTAGAACAGATTTTTATTCTCTTTTTTTAAACACGGAGAGAATTTCATAATATTTTGATTCTACATAATCTAATTACTTTGTATTACCATGTAAAGGTACCTTAAGTACATACAACACACATTTGCAAAATAAAAAAAAAAAGGAATAACACATAAATAAAATATACATAATAAAACCGAAACACATTAAAACAAAGCATCTGTAAGCATTAGGCCGTGAACATGCCGGGAAATTTTGAAATTTTACTATAAATATTTCAACAGAAATAGCAAATCAATATAAATTTTTATCAATACCTTTGGAGAACATTCAGATGAAAAGAACACAGTTTTTATTAAGACTTAATTTTATTTTAGAAAGCTGGAAAACAACCTTGAAATCATGGTGGAATAATAAGGTGACCTCGTCCCTACAACAACAACTTCCTGCAAAAATTTAGCATGTATTTGGTTGTTGCTAAATTCTAGCTTAGTTGTCAAAAGTGTTGCTATCACACATACACACAGTACACACAAACATTATAAAACATAAACAATTTGCCAAGCTAAGTTGGAAAACGTATAGCGGCAATAAAAGTCAGCTGATCAGTTGCTTCTTCCGACATTGTTTAATGTACCTTGCTTGAGAGAGCACCAAACAGTTATGCCAATTTGATATTGATTGCTGGCTCTAGCATGTTTTAAAATTTATTTAACTAAAAAGGATTTCGCAGCATTTTTTAAAATATATTTTTTCAACATTTGGAACTATGCGTTTTTTATTTATTTTTAGTTGAACTATTTGCTTCGAGTTCGATCTCCACTAAATTCTTATTTTCTGCAAATTAATATTTTTTTCACTTAATTAGCGTTAATAAAAAAATTTTAATTTCTTCATTTACAAAAAATAAAATTAAGTAGGGATCGAACTCGAGCCTAGAGTAATAATATCCATATTTGGAATTATGTTATATTTTTAAAAATTTTTCAAAGAAATTCAAAACATCTGGTTTCTAAGTTTTTTTAAGTTTTTTTTTTGGATCTGAACGGTTTTAAACGATCTACATTACAACATATCTTGGATTAGGGATTACTACTCCAACAAGTGTGTTGCCTGCAAGCATGTCACTTGGTTATATATTATTGCGGCGAAGACAGATAAGGAAAACGTTTTTAGGGTATTTCAGATCGATCAGCCTATAATTTTTCTTTTTGACGACTTAAGAATGATCATTTTATCCTAACTTTAGAAAAAATATTATTACGCACGCCATAAGTGATGATCAACATACTTATCGAAAGGGTAAATGTGTTTAGAGTGCGCTGCAGGATATGGTGGTATTTATAACACGAGCTTCGTTAAGGAAAGATATTAAGAGCCTTTAATAATTTGTTGGTTTGCAAATTTGGGGAATTCCCTTTGAGTGGATACATTCTAAGCAGCATAATTAGCAGCTCTAGCTTAGGAAATGGGAGGAGCTTTGTCCCCACTTCTGTGGATATCAGTGTTCAATTAGATATTGAGGAAGTTTGATACAATGAGTAGAACGAGTAGTTAATACAGACGACATAGTTGTTATGGCAACGGATAATTTTCATTTTGACAGAACTTAACTAAAATAAACAAGAAGGCAGAGCCGCCGGTGCTTGAAGAAGTTGATCTAGGAGTGGCGAACAGTGTTAGGTATCTGGTTGTTGTCACATATAACAAGTTGTCTTGGAGGGCAAGTAAGAGGAATAGGTAAAGAAATCTATGAATGCCTACTACACCTATACAAATTCAATAGGAAAATACTTCTGGCTACAAATAGACCGGTTTTCGACTTTGGGAAGGCCTTGGAGAGGGACAACATAAGGAAGCCCTTGTAAAAGGCCCAAAAATGTGCTACTCTTATTTTTGCAAATGACGGCCAATGTCAAATCTGTTTTAACATTTCTGAGCTAGACAGATGTAGAAAACAAGTAAACAAGAGGACCGCGGAACAATCGTGTCTATTTTTTGCGTAACAATTCGTTTGTGGTGTTGACGCAGCGCGAATCCCGTAGCCGATTCCTCGGTCGCCCGGCACCGACTGCGCAAACAATGCGGCATTTGACCACCAACCTTGAAGAGAATGGGACCACACGAAACGCTGCGAAAAGTGGCCGGCCCAGGAGTGCTCGTTCTGCCGAGAATATCGCTGCTTTTGGCGAGGATGTCGAGCTGTCGCCAGAAACATTAACCAGACGTCGCGCCCCGCAATTAGCCATCAGCCGGTCGTCCATCTTGTACCAAGAATAATCGAAAATAGACCTAAGCTGTTGTTTATAGGTATATTGTATACGTAGTTTCGAACAAACTTCCAGATAATAGTAACATTTTCCAGGCAGGGATTCCAGTGGTTATGGCGGCACACTATATATGTAAGTCTTGGGTACCGGTATATTACATTGACGTTACCTTAATGAAATTGCCGATAAACTAGCGAGAGGAGGACTAGCCAAACCTATCGGGTGTGTGAACCTGAAGGCCCAGTTTGGTTTTTCTTACGGTTTGATAAGGGCCGTAATCTTGAACATGCTAGGCCACGACTAAAAAAAATCAAAGGCCTAAAATTGGGATTTCCATAGAGCACTGCGATGTAAGACATATGACCAATAAATGGGAAAAAGAGTATTACAAACTTCTGAAGGTTGTGCAAAGATGAGAGACTTCGAAAACCTGGTTTGCCGCTGCCCATTGCAGAAAACCCCGCAATAAAGTGTTTTGAGGAGCACCTTTGCTATGCTGAGGTCTCTGGCTGTGGGCTGAGCGCATCATAGGATTTATCAAGCCTGTAGAATGGTTAGGTACTTTCTGCAGAGTTTGGCGGTAGCGCATGATTCGATAGAGAATTACTGTCTCTCTCTTCTATGTTTTAGCAAATCTTTCTACCTTTTACCTATCTACCTTTTTCTTTTCTGAAGGAATTTTCAATGTGTTTTACCTAACCTTGTTTTTGGTAATGCTAGTCCAGCAAAAGATGCATTTCGTACGCTTAAAGCAAAAACCTTGTTGAGCCGTATAAAAGACAAAAAATAAACGCAAAAGGAAATATATTTAGTCTTATTTTACAAATCGATTATACGTGGTACCCTTTGAATGACAAAAAAAATATGTATGACAAAAGCCTTTCCTAAAGTGAACATAAAAAAATCTAATAAAAGTTGTATTAAGTTAACCAAGAAGAACTAAGAGTTACCTTGATGATTCATTAGTGCTAGAAAATTCCTCAAATTTTATTCTTAAAATTGTCACAGAAGAAATGACGCATCATATAGGTAATGTTAGATACTATTAGGTTGATTTTATTTTAAAGGTAAATTGTTTTCATAATTTTGTTGAAATATTGAACAAGGTTTAACTGCCTAATAAAATATATATCATTACATTTTATGCATGCAAATTTTGGATTTCAAATCAGTATTCAAATTTGGCACAATTTATGAATAATTTAAAACCCTTTAATATGAGCAGAAAATATTATTCGCATTATTATGGGTTTAGTTTTCTAAGAAAACAAATAAAATATGTAAAATATTATTATTATTTAAACAAAACTTACCATTTATAATTTTTTCAGTCAAAATCATTGTTTCGTTTATATTTTCGATGGCAGCCAATGCATAGAAACCACCTTAAACGACAAAAAAAAATATATAAAAAAAGAAATAAATTATTAAACAAAAATAATT
The DNA here is from genome assembly GCA_963583895.1 of Melanophora roralis. Lineage (NCBI taxonomy): Eukaryota > Metazoa > Arthropoda > Insecta > Diptera > Rhinophoridae > Melanophora > Melanophora roralis. The sequence goes on along the minus strand of OY757188.1, from coordinate 91,360,746 downwards.
TAAGATAAAAACAATTTAAAATAGTTATATGTTAATATAAACACAACAATATTTAACCAATAAATTAAAAAAAAAGATATTAACCACAAAATGATTATTATTTTTTACACAAACAAAACAATATTTGAAATAATTTAGGCGCCACTTGTATAATTTTTTCCTAGTGAAAAAGTACAAAATACAATGACTTTAAATGCAAATGGATCAAACTAATCTTTAAAATATCAAATACATTAACGTGTGCAAGTTTAAAGTGTTTCTAGTAAGCACTCATGTTGTAAAATAAACTTTAAACAAAAAAATCGCCGTTTTATCAAAATAAATAAAAACTTAAAAAAAAATTCTAAATTGTTTACAAGTCAAAACCCAGTGCCCAGAAGAAATAAACGAAAAGCAATAAAGATTAAAAGTTAGAAGTTGAAAGTAAATTAAAACTTGAACATTAAACCGTATTATTTTCTTTATTAAAAATCGGTGGGATATTTTTTTTTTTTAATCATAACTAGAGAGATTGCCTTTAGCCTAATACAAGGTAAAAATTAATGAACAAACTTGCAGTGTCGATTTCCCTAAAAAGACAATTAATAACTCTACCCTAATGATAACTGTAAATTTGTGGTAGTAGAATACGATATATAATCATTACACAACAACAAAGTGTTGCTTTGGCTATACGTGGGTGGTTGCGAGTGTTTTCATTAAACGCCAGCATATGGGGCATTTTAGTTGCTGTTTCGAATAAATTCAAACATATATAACTTTTAAACTATCCTTAAGATTGATTTGAAATTTTTAATATGTAAAAAGGAGGAGTTAGATTTTCACATAATTATTTTTAAAAGAAAAAATTTTGCATAAAAGGTGCAGATGTACCATGATAAAGTTAACTGCCTCAGCTGTTTGCGCTTTTATTTTATTTTTGTTGTTTTAGGTCGATCAGTTTTTTTTATCAATTAAATTAAAAAAATTTTAAACCAAAAACCAGCCTTATGAATTTAGTAATGATGGGAACCAATTCTTTATAATATTTAAGTTGTTGGAAGCAGTTTTTGTGTAAATTCGTTATACCCTGCACATAGTGATAAGGGTATAGATCAGTTTGACATTTCGTTTGTGATTTTTACAATATTAACTTGCGACCCCATATTATAAAGTATATATATTCTGGATCCTTATAGAAAGCGAAGTCTATATAGCCCTGCCCGTCTGTGTATCTGTTGAAATTAAGTTTCCGGAAACAAGTAAAGAACTGCGGACCAGGTATTGGCGTCAAATTACTAGAAATGTCCTGAAGACAATCGCTTTTAAAAAAAAGGAAAACTTGGCACGGATAATTTGAAGACGAGAATCTAAACACGGATTGCTTTTTTTTATTTAAAAGAAAATTTTGTTAAAGAGGAGCTCAAGAATTTGTATCGCCTATAAAAACGTTAAAATTTTGTGAAGTTTTTTATTTTGAAAAATTAGCTATATGTATGTAAATATATAGAGATCGACTTCAAACCCAGCAAAAAGGTATTTAATAATAATATTTGCAGTTCGAAAACAAATTGGCTAGATCAGACGACTGAGTATAGAGCAAGTCATGCCAATATCGGATACCCTTTTTTTAAGTGCAATGAGTCCCAATAACAGCTTTCCGCATTAATCAAATCTTGCAGTAGTCGGAAGATAAAAATAGTCTGGACTTTAAGGCGGGGGAGGCGCTTCCTTTTAATCAATTTTATGTTTTGGAACCTGTTTTTAAATTGATATTTAAACAGTTTAAGATGACTTTGCAAGCTCTTTTTGGGTTCAACAACAATATTTCCGGATACCTCTAAATCATCGTCTTTATCTTTTTTCTGGCTAATCATTATCCGGATTTTGGGGGAAAATTCTCACCCACATATCAACTCAAAACCAAATGGGTCATATCACCATTATTAAAAGCATCCAATTGTTGCTTAAATTAGGTTTAAAGTGACTGCACTCAAAAAACAAAACCTACTTTAGACATGATTCGACACCGACAAACCAACCCTGCAAATGATCTAAGCATCTTTTTAAAAATTATATAATTAAAATGAACTGGTTGAAAGCAGTTTACGTGAAAATCCGCGACTTTTAGTACGTACAAGGGCAGCTTCACTGGGATTACCAAGAGCGATTATTTATGGAACTTTAAAAAAGGATCTGAAATTCCATCCTTTTAAAATATAAATCGTTCAAAAACTTAAAGAAAGTGACTTGACTTGCAAAAATTTTTGTGAAACGATGTTGAAGCGTTTTCGCACTGTGAATCCCACGAGACTAATATTCACTTAAAGGGCCAGTGAACAAGCAAAACTGCCATTACTATGGTCCACAAACCCTCAACCCTTGATTAAAACATAAAAACCATTGCTTTACCCCAGGGTAACTGTTGGGTGTGCCTTATCCACGCATGAGATAATAAGGCAGTTTTTTTCAAAAATTCTTGAGGCCAGGCAATGATTGTCAACGTGAAAATTGTCGACGCATGATTACGGAATTCCTTTTGCCAAATCTGCGAGCTCATTCATCGTTCTCTTCACACACGTGGTTTCAACGGGGAAATTTCCACCAAAAACTGATTAGTTGCTTTGGGGTCATCCCATGGCCACCGAGGTCGCCAGATGTAATTCCCATGGATTTTTCAATGGCGCTACCTCAAAGAGAGGGTTAATAATGACCACCTCTTGTGACTTTTAAAGAAAATATTTGTCGAGAAATCAGCTCAATTGAACCAAGTTTACTGCAGAGTGTGTATTAGGTAACCTGCAGCCAAAACTGGCAAATAATGGAAGCTAAAGTAGCATTATGTGGTCTTAAACATATACAAGACCAAACCCTTTTGTGACTAAAACTGAAAACGTAAATAACTTAATACTTAAAGAATCTAGGAAGTAAAATAACAAACGGAGGCTCCATAAAGGACATTGAGATAATAATAAATAACAAGATAAATAGGGCTTAGCTAGTTGTGATCTCAGAAAATTAAAGATATTTTTTCAAACAAACAAACTAGGCAGGCCCCAATCGAATTTCGAAAGTTAAAATGGTGGAGACTCTTGCAGATCTGATAAAATGCCGACTGCAATTGACTAGAATCCATAGTGGAGAAAAATGAAGCCCCAGCTACACCTACTTAATATGCGTTATGGGCGGCATATCGGTTTTATTAACATTTAAATATTTAATTGGTACAATTAAGATTTTAATTGAAGTAATTTCCTAATTAAAACCAATTTTTTCTGCGCAGATAGATAGGCAGGTTAGGTAGAACAGGAAGCCGTTAGGGGAAAGAGAGAATACAGCTGAAGAGGCAAATAGAAAGAGAGGAGATAGCAGAAAAGAAGAAATTGATAAAAGGGTAAGAAAGAAAAGTAGGATGAAGCAGACTTACCAGGGTCTCTGGTTTGAATCGAACCCACGACCCCCAGACTGGTAGACTCGTGCACTTACCGCTGATATACCGGGGCGCAGATGCTTTTTTTATTGATCAACTGTTAAAATTACCACAAAAATATAAAAAATATTTTTAATTTTCAATTAAATGTTAAGTGTAAAAACCATAAAATTGCAATAAAAATCAATTAGGTGAATAGCATTTAGAACTTGGCTTCCTAATCGTTTTTACCTTAATACTATCGAGGTCCCCATTTTTTCAAACATTAAGCATCTCTGCCTTTAAGTAAGACTTAAGTGCCTTCTAATAGACAAACGATCATCCGTATTGATGAATAAGCAGCAGCCTTCATGTCCGATCATAGCGACAAATTTAGAGAACACACTTAAACTATTTTCGAAAATTACACCAACAATAATAATAAAATGTCAAATAATTTAACAAAATCACTAAGAATGTGTTAAAGAAATGACAGAAGTAATATGAGATTATTTCAATTTCAGGACGCATAATTACAAGTGGCGCCAACTAAAAAAAAATATTTAAATTTCAGTTGACGCAAGTACTTAAATTATAAAATATTTTTGTTTGTTCTTTTTTAATTGAAATTATTGACAATTAAGTAAAAGTTTCGTAAACATTTAATTAAGAAAAAAATGGTTTTGTGTTTGAAATAAAATAAGAAAAAAAACAATTTTGTTAAATTAAAATCATTTTTTTTCTTTTTGATGTTATAAAAAAGATTAACATTGTAATAATTTAAAAAAAACTAATTATGTTGCCTTTTTAAAGTTTAGCCCCCAAAATTAATGGTTAAACGAAATGTTTTCTAGAATTTGCCTGTCCTTAAGCTAAAATATAATTTTTCATTTAAATGTTAAAAATTTAAATTTATGAAAAGATGTCATCTTTACCGTGCTAAGGCAGTCATATACAAATTTGACAAGTCATAAAAAATCTAAAATATTATTAATTTTTGTATTTTTTTTCATTTGAATAATTTTAATATTCGATTATGTAGCAGCATAAATATACATAAATATTTAAATTTCACACCTGAGTGCAATTAAATAAATTTTGCTTAATTTGAATTTTACATTGACATACGCAGCAGTAGTAGCAAGTAAATTATTAGAGAAATTTATAGAGATTTTTTTTAATTAAAAAAAATATTCGCATGATTGAGCTACAAAACAAGCAAAACCAAAAAAATTAAGGGATTATATCGAAAATATGTAAGAGAAATCGAAAGCATAACTGCAAGTGAATTTTACCTGTGTTTGGTGTCGTTTGGTTAATGCAACACAGTGGGCCAGAATGTATATATATTTGACAAAATTACGGTAAATGGCTAAAATTTGCAAACCTTGATTAAATAATTACCTTAAGAGCCTGTTTCATTTAATTCGTTATATATAGATATTGACTACCAGAAGAGATTTAAAATTTTTGGGTTTTGCTTTAAATATGTTTATTAATTAAGAAAAGAACGTTCTAATTAAGTGAACAAGGAAGCCCTTATATTTTTACAAACTTCACATAAGGTTACAAGGGTACACAACAGTTTGTCATCCTGTTTGTAAACGCGTTTCTTTTGCGAGCCTCTAAAGAATTATATATACCGGGTGTTTGGTGGCAGATTTATATTTTAAAATTTAAATAAAAAACGTAATAATTGACACAAAGCTTTATAAAGAGCAATGAACAATAGAATGGAAATGCGGATTTCATTTTTTTAAGAGTATGGCATCTAGATGTTTTCCGTAGACTTGAACACGTTGTTTAAAACGGAGCCTTGTGTTTTGCACCAGCTGCAGTAAGCTTGGCTCAATGGAGCTAATTTTTTTAAGAATATTTTCCTTTAAGGCTACAAGAGATTAGAGATTGTCATTATAAAGTAGCCCCATAAAAAAAATCCATGGGAGTTAGGTCGGGAGACCTCGGTGGTCATCGGTGGTCATGAGATGTCCTCAAAGCTACTGATGAGTTTATGAGGGAAATTTTCCCGGAGCAAATTCATCGAAGCTCTGGCTGTGTGTGCGGTCGCCCCATCCTGTTGAAAACACGTATGTAAAGAGTACGATGGATCAGCTCGCAAGTGTGGCAAACAGAATTCCGTACTCATGCGTTCATAGTTTCTACTGTTGACATTCGTCGCCGGGCCTCCAGAATTTTCAAAAAAATCGTTCAGTTCTTTAACGATTTGAATTTTGAAAGGATGGAACTTCAGATCCTTTTTTAAGATTTTATGAATAATCGCTCTTGGAAGTCCCAGTGAGGCCCTTTTTAACCGTATTGAAAGTCGCGAATTTTCATGTAAACTGCTTTCGACCAGATCAATGTTTTCGATAGTCCTTGAAGATCAACTGGACATGAAACATTCATAGCAGAAGTTGTTGCGCGGCATCTCTGCACCCACGAACGGATTAAATTTACTTTTGGTGCATCAAATATTTGCGGAATACCGATCTTGGAACAAAATTGTTGACAAGCAAATACGCAAGAATCATTTCCCCTTTAAAAAAATGTACCCACAGCGAGCGCGCGATGCTCACTCGACCACTGCGACAACGTGACTGACAAATCCGCACAATCGATAATTCCAACGGCGCCACCCTTCCTCCGCACTGTCTTTTACTTTTTTAAGTAATCGTATTTAAAAATATAAATTTGCCACCAGGCATCCTATATATTCTATATTCTTATAGGTAGGGAAACATTATATATATAAAGGAACGGGAGCCAAACGGCTTGATATTTGATATAAGCAAGTTCGGTTCTCTTCGGACCAAAATTTATAAAAAAACCCCATTTTTTAGGGCAAAATGTATGCATACATATGCCAACAGAAAGTGGAGTTTCTTGAAATCAGCTTATTGGGGAATTTTCGACGCAGCTCTGTCATACAAGGCCTGGCTATGTAACAAGTTGCTTCACCTTGTTGAAACCAGACAGAGTTTTAAGGGATTATCTTTCGGCGCAGCTCTGGAAAGAACAACTTTTTTAACATCCTCAAGTAAGTTTCCATTGACCGTAGCATTAAGACCGTTTTGCTCAATAAAGCTAGGCCCGACAATGAACCATCATGAAACGGCACACAACATTGTGACGTGAAGTGGATGCAATTGCATCTCATGGAGTATCTGTGGGTTTGAGTTACTCCATATTCGACAATTTATTATGTCAACATTGCCGTTTGGATCAAAGTGCAAAATTCCAAGCAAATCGGGAATCATTTGTGTTCAGTTTACTTGTAGGTTGAATTATCTTGGTGCAAAATTGTCTGCGGTGACTGTCTGCTGACACCCATTTTGAGCAGATAAGCTCCTTGTCGAAATTTTTTGTAAGCCTCAATATGACTGATAAAAATTATTTGGCTTTAGGATAAGAAAGTCTTAAAACCGCCTGGCAATTTTATCAATTTTGTTTAATTTCCTAATGACTTGAGTATTAATTTTCTAATAACATTTTGACGTTATGAAAAATGTATGCAGTAATCAACAATTACAACAACAATAACAACAGCAATAACTACCAAAATAAACTTCATTCTTTTTTAATATAACCGACCCTAAGTTGTGCATTTATTCTTAATGAAGAATAGAACCTATTTAAAGGTACAATCAACAACATTAAAAACAAGCAAGAGCGCTTCATTCGGCTGTGCCGAATCTAATATACTGTTCACATCGTGTAGGGGTTTTTACAATTTTTTTTTTGAAATTTCGTATGGCAACTCCTCGAGGGAGAGGAAATAGGGAGTAAGTATGCTCTAGGAAATTGTTTGCAAGGAAAAATGAGTTGGGGTCAGTCCTACATTTGACCTATGAATGGGCACCCTGAAAGCAGTAGGGGGGAATTTATTACAATTTCTCAAACTTTGTATGGGAGCCCACTTAGGGTATAGAAATAGGAGGTAAGTATGTTTAAGGAATAGGTTAGGGATAAGAAACTAATGGGGACCGGGCGTACACTTTTTTCTGTAAGTTCGAGCCTGGGAAAAATATGGGCGTTTTTACATAATTTTTGTAAATTTTGTATGGCAAGCCCCTTAGGTGAAGGAGATAAGGTGTAAGTATGTTTGGGAGGGAAAGCTAATAGAAGTCCGTGATACATTTTATTCCTCTAAGGGTGACTCTGGGGAATTTTTATGGGATTTTACCATAATTTTTTTCCAATTTTGTATTGCAAGCCTGCTAGGAGATGGTAATTAGGGGTAAGTATGTCCCACAAAATGTTTGGGAGGAAATGTGAATTACATTTGACTTTGGTATTAGCACCCTAGAAGCTATGAGAGCGATTTAAAAAAAAAAAAAAAAAAATTAAACTTTTTGTGGCAACAATGTTAGGGGGCGGAGATAGGGTGTATGTTCCACAAAAATGTTTGTGATGAAAAATTAGTGGTCGCTTGGAGTCGGTCTTACATTGCACCCGTGTAGTTGTAGAGGTTGTTATGTAAAAATTTTAGAGTAATAAACAGAGGTAGTCCTGGCTTTTGGCATATATCTCGGTCTGTTATCAAGCGATTTCGGAAAATTTTAATAGAGAAATTCTCGCAAGTATAGCTGATGTTTTGATACTGCAGGCAAGTCCGAGAAATATGAAGGGGCTTTAGAAACTTGATTTTACAAGTTTAACGTACAGATGGAAATTGCTAAATCAACTTTTCTTTCTACAAGGACGAAGAAAATATATACTTTATGGGGTCACAGATGTATATTAAAGATATTACAAACAAAGTGATAAACTTATTTATACCCTTAGCACTAATGTGAAGGGTATAAAAGGAAAAATTGCCTTTAAATGTAAATTGGAAAATGATTTATATTTTACACATAAGACAAGTGGCAGTTTCTTTTTTAAGCCAAAAATCACTGAAGAAGAACGTGCCGTGTGTTGCCAGTGCATAAAGAGGAATTTATCCAAAACAACATTTTTAACATGTGTGTACCAAATTGTTTTTTGAGACAATTTAAATTAATTTTAATTTTAAATATCCATTTGCGAAAATATGTGTTGAATATTATCTAAAAAAAATTGGGACAGTTTTGCAAGTATCTTTGGGAAAGGGACATAAAGTGGAGTTTTAAATAATTCAAAATATATTTACGATTATTTAAAGTACAAACTTTGGGTTTAAATTATTGTTTACGGAGGGGAACAGCTTTTAGCTATTAATAGTGGCTATACAGAATGTTATAAATAAGTCGGATTAACTTAATAAGATTAATGGAAAACTTTCTTTGCCCTGATGCCACAGGCTGTAGAAGTCTTTATTTAAGCTTCCTATGCAAATGGCTTGTAACTTTTATTAATACTTTAATGTCTGCTTTATTTAATTGCTTAAATTATTTATAACAATTTAAAGCCGAAAAAGAGCATAAAATAACTTCCCTAGTTTAAGTTGCTAAATATTTTATATAATTTATTATGTTCTGGTTTCACGCCTACTTGAGCAAAATGAATTTGGTACCCTTTTATACTTTAAACGAACACATTGTAAAACAATTTATTCAATAAAAAAAGTGTAAGAAAAACTAAAAGTTTTAAAACATGTTATATTTAGATTAAACCCCTTAAGAAATAAAATTTAATATAAAAATAACGGCAGGAGAAATGCAGAAAGGCAGCAAACCTGAGAATCCCAAAAACTTTTGATATGACAAGGGACAAACTGAAAGAGAAGACTGAAATTGCCCACAGATACTGTGTAAACAACGAGGATCTTTTAGAGTGATATGAAAAGGAATTGAACAAGGAAAAATCTCAAAGCCTTCAGGGACACCTTTTAAAGGGCATAACTCCCTTTAAGAGAGCAGCGAATGCAAAACATGTACCGAAGACATCGAGTCGATGAAGACTTTTTCCCCTTTTTCTGGCTGGATTTTAAGCAGGTCAAAATATTGTTTTATTTCTAATACTAGACCTAATGGACTTGGAAGGTATAAGATGGGAAATATTAGGGGTATTTGTTGTCATCACGAAATTTTTAAATGGTCCCATTGCGAGTAGCGCACAATTAGCCGATAACTGGTTTAGATGTACGTCCTGTGTATCTTAAGCCTTCCTTTTAGGTCTGCTGCTTTTGCTCTACCTACTTATCATATGCAACTTATGTGGGATTCGCAACAGATTTTGTTATTTTAAACCATAAATATTATTATTTTTTTTTAATACTAATGTGTTGGTGGATTAGTTTGAATGGAACTTGCTTTGTTCGTAAGCTGTGAAGTAGGGCCGAGAATGGTACGGTCTGGACATTAACATATCAACCGTAAGATGCAGCGCCGCTTACAATTCATACTTGAACAATAAAGGAAAAACTGAGACACGTTACCATATTGTCACTTGCCTGAGAACCCCTTCGCGCCGTTTTCTCTGCAGTCTGATTTTCGAAAATCGCAGAGTGTCCCGGAACCCAGCAGAGTGTAATACTTTTGGGTCCCAAGAGCGCTGATCTGCAGTTCCTGATCGCTTTTGATCTCATCAAACTTGAACCCTAAGAGGAGCTTGGCTATCAAAATATTTTGTAATGCATTCTCCCCTTAGACCGCTGTTCTGCCGAGATAAGTGCGCGGCTCGCCTTATTGTAAATATCTCCGCTTGGAGTACACTACAGTAGTCGCCCAGTTTGAATGACTCGATTTCAAGTGATTCACTAAAGACACCTCCTCCAGTCCCAGTGTCCGCCCAGTCCCAGTGTTTCGATAAAAGTAGAACGCTCTTTTCAAAACGCTTCACTTAAGAAAAGGGTATTCAAAATTTGCCCCTTTCGTTCTAAGCCTAAAAGGATTAGCTGCCCTTTTTTAAACTCAATCCATATACTCCCAGAAGGATAGGAGAAGGTCATAGATAGCAAAAGCAAATACTTTGAATTATAAAAGATTTAAAATTTTTAAAGATCCAGCATTTAAAGGTTACATCTAATATTTTTTTAATTAATTTTAAAAACTGACTTTTGATTTTATTATGTTTGGGTTTAAAAAAACGCTTTTCCCATCATCAAGATGTAAATTTTGTAAACATAAACCATTCGATGATAATTTTAATGCCAAACAGTAGAAAAAGAAAGTGCCGTAAAGATAGAAAATCAAGAAAACACGGGAAAAAAACAAAAACCACAAAAATAAAATTTGTTAAAAGTTTAAAAATAAAACTTTCAAAGGCACTGAAAAATAAATCTAAATTTTATATTAAAAAAAATGTACTTTCTTTGTGAGTGCTTTGAACACAAACAAACCCATTAGAATCTAAAATTTTTCTAAATGTAAATATCTTTTTTTACAATAAATTCTACATTTCTTATATTTGTTACTGAAATATACTTAAAATGCATTAGAGGTTTTTCAAGCAGACAACCAGACTTTAAACAAGTACTTAATAAACGAACTCGCCAACCAACCAACCACACACTTTGGACATATAAGAGCACGTGCAAATTATATCTATTATTTGAATATTTACTTTTAATTTTATAAAAATTTCAGGTATTTCATTTATTTATTATATTTTTTAATACTTGTTAATGTTGTTTTTATTGCTGTTTGAATAGCATCTCAAACAACAATTCAATTTAATAGCAATAATTCAAATCAATTTTGCCATTAAATGACAAGAGAAGCATGCAAGAATAGTTAATGTAAAGGAGTGAAATGTTTTTTAATAAAAAATTTAATTTTTTTCTAAATTTTAATTCAGGGGGCAAATTGCGGCATTCGATTCGAATTTAAACTTAAAAATTCTTATTAGAATCTCTATATTAAAAGCATTGACAACTCGATCGATCGAATGCCGTAATTTGCCCCCAGGAATTTTTATTCTTTTTTATTGGAATAATTATACCGAAACAAAAAAAAAACAAAAATTAATTTTTCCCGATTTAGGAAATAACAATTTGAAATTTTATTTTTTTTTTGTTCGAAGATTTACACAATCTTACGGTCAATTCCACGTAAGACCGCCCATGTTGGGGAAAACGGATTTTTTTCTTTTTTAAAAAAATAAATGAATCGAAAAGAAAACAAAAAATGATCGAAAATTAATAAATTATTTCATATTTTTTTTAGTTATTTAGCAAAAGCGTAAAATGATCACATACAAAATAATCAGCCCTTATTTTTAACGCTTTAATGAAAATGTCACACCCGTCACATTATATAAAAGGCTTTTCCTTTGGCAAAAGTAGATCTTTTGTAGAAATTATGAATCAAATATGAATAAAAACACTTTAAATTATCGTAAAAATCCAAAAAATTAAAATTAGAATATTTTACACAACTGGATTCTAAAATCGAAATATTCTTAAATTCCTATTTGTAAGGTCACACCCGCCACAGTCTTCAAGTGATCATTGTGAGCAGAAATTATGTTCTTGCAGTGTCTTCTTACTTCTAGTCGTTGCAAACATAGCATCCTTGTAAAACAAGACTTTTTTGAAACAAAAATGGGAATTAATTGAAGCGTAAGAGGGGTAAATTCAAAAATAAAAAGTAATTTTAAACTTACGGAGCTTTATTAAAATGCAAATTTTATATTTTAGTTTTATTTTAAACATATTTAATATTTATTATTTAAATTTTTTTTTCTGTACTTGCCGTAGCTAGGATTTGAACCTGGGACTCTCCGAACTGCAACACCTGCGCGTAACCGAGACTCATTGTTTTTAAATGTTAAAATATATTCAAAAATAACGCACTTCTTGACGCTTGACTTTTTGAAATTATCCCGACTAGAATAGATTCAGTAACATCTAAGTACAAATCGTGCTTAAAAATTTCAGGTACGACATTGGATAAATTCAAGAATAAAATGTTTGATCTTAGAATGTATTTTCTCTTCTGTGTGAGTATGTAAGTCCTACTGACTTTCTGATGACTTACTTCTTAACAGAGATTCTGGAAACCAAGATTGCCACTGATCTTGCATAGTCCTCCCAGACTAAGAGCTCGCAGGTTGATAAGTTTTTGATAGCCTAGCGACCATCAGGGCAATTTCCTCAAACCTCACATGCCCCTAAATCAACCAAGCGCTCTGACTGCCGTGAGAAAGGTCATCATTTCCGGGGTTCAAGGACACAAAGGCATTTTGGAAAATAATGGCTGAAAAATTAGCAAAACAAGGCGTTAATTTGTCAATAGAAAGGGCAATACTTAGACGCTTGGACTTTACTTTAGTTATATAAAAGCAAAGTCTATACTGCTCGCAAGACAAGACTGCTGGTATTTTTCAATAGAGTGTAAAGCACCTTGGAGTTCATTGCATCAAAACAATTGGTCTGCTAGCCCTACGGATCCAAAGGGTCTAGGTAAAGTCTTAAAAACTTGCCAGTTCATCTAACCTTACCTAGTCTGAAAAGCTTAGGTGTACTTATTCCCGATAGAAGCTAACGGGTATATAAAACTGAGTGGCAAGACGATGCTCATCAAGTTTGGATTATGGATGGTTCAATTCAGAAAATTGGTGACAGAGCACCAGGAGTGGTCGGCCCAAACAATCATGAGTTAAATGCCTTTTTCTCTTTCAGAGGGCTAATGGAAGAGAAGAAGATTTTGCTATAGACGTGATATCGGAGAACTAGACAGCGCTTCGAGTGCAAAAAAGTTGTCACAGATCAAAATTTATCAATGATGTATAGGGGCATTAACAAAAGGTCTACAACCCTTCTTTGGTGCTTCAGAAAACTATGCAAAGGAAAAATTCCAACCCTGGACTGACACATAATTTTCCTAGTGCTGAAAAATAAAGTCGGGTCTAAGACAGTCAATCGCTTAATAAGAGCGACCTCAATATGCTAGCAAAGATGCGTTTTAGACATTGTTGCCTTAGGGAAGACAAATTTTTAAACCGTGAGTGCTTAAACCAAACAATGAAGATTCTGCAAAATAGTTAACAAATCACCGAAGCATCAGCTTACCGATTGCCCCTTATTAATGTTAAGTGGAACCAAATTGGACGTTGTTCTAATTTTGACCCCGAAGAAGATTTATGATCTCTCACCAAAATCACTTAGAAAACACGTAGCTGTGAACCTGTCATTTGACATTTGCTTGCAGTGCAAGGTTCGGTAAGAAGGATTAGCACAACAATGGGGTGTATATATTGCGGTGTATTCTTCTTTTTAACACAACTAGCCAGGCATCTGGGCCCCTTTTATGGTTACAACCCAACTCTATTTCAGTTGTAATGTTAAATTCAATTGTGTAATTAAGACTAAGCCAACTAAGCAACTGAGTTGAATTGTAAACCATAATTAAGGGGCTAACCTACAAAGGCTTAGACTTACAAGTAGAGTTGGGTTAAACAGCTCTTTTAACTAGCCGCTCTTTTTAGTTTAACTCACCTTACTGAACGAGGTCGCTCTTTTGGTTCAGTAGCTTAATAAGGTCAGTAGTTCAAAAAACTCAGAACTTCAGTTAGTTTAGTAGGTCAACATACAAATTTTATGGCAACCCTGTCTGAGCGAGTTCATGTTATAATGAGAGTGTTAAAATCGTTAAATTTGGTAGCAAAACAAATTTTTTTCAAATTAAACTATTGGAGTGCTCAGTAATGAGGGTAAGCAAAATAGAAAATAAATTCATTAACACATAAGCGAAAAGACACAAAAAATGAAATGAACAATGAACTATGAAGCTAAAAGCGCTCACATAGTTCAGCTTACTAAATAGTTAAATTGAACTAGTTCGTTCATGACCTACATAACTCTACTAACAAACACTCTCCTTTGGGTGTACAAACAATAAAGCCACTATTAGGTGGGTACCATGCTGATGGCACATTTACTATGTCATCGATTAGCTTGGCTTTGCAGAGTTTAATCTATGACAAAACAACGCATGTGGAACTTCTTAAATAAACATTCTTATTAGACATTATATCCCCAAAGACGATTTACAATTTTAAAGATCAGACAACAAATCGATTACTAGATGGGATTCATGCTCTGCGATATAAGAGATCATTTATAAAAGCTTTTACTCCTTTAATTCCCTGCTTTGCAAATATTACCTGTTGTTTGTATTATTTGCATGTTTGCAAATGACGCTAATGTTCTGTCAACAATAAAGGAATGACTGAATCATTGAACGTGAAGTTTTTTTTTCTAAATTTGCATTTTTAAAATTTTTAATATTAATTTACTGTTTATTAAAGTTATGTGCTGTTTATAGAACACGAAAGGCGAAACGACTTGGACGTTTCGTCAAATGTGTTCTGTAAACAGCACATTATTTTCGAAAAAAAATTGTAGTCGATGTTGTTAATTATATTTTATTAAATTCTTAAGGCTCCACAACAGTAACAACAACACGATTTAACCATCAATCAAATCAAACATTCAATATTCGTTGATTGTTTCAATTTCTATCAAAAACCAACAACTGCAACTTGTAAACAAAACTAAACACACACATACGCACTTATGTATACGTAGGCATGACACAATGGCAACAAGAAATTTATTTGATTAAAAACCTATTACAAGTAAGTAATACTTTTTTCTACTTTTTTTTACATTTAACTAATAAAAATCTGTGTTCGATTAAAAAAACAAAACATATTTAAATTAACTTGTAATAAATAGTTGTTAAACTTTTTATTTATTTTTTTTAGAAAATTTAATAGTTTTTAATATTCACTGCTGGCAACAAGACATTTAACATTTTATGAAGAAATAAAATCACCAACAAGTTAAGAATATTAAATTACATTTTTTCAACTCCAACTTTTGTCCAACTCTAAAACGAGTTAGTTTTAATTCTTTATGTATTTTAAAGTGAAACATTTATTGCCTTGTTTTTCCACGAACCAACAACCACAAACAGAATTTAAATTTGAAATATTAATGGTGTGACTGCAGCTTTATTTATTGTGGCCACCTTAGTTGGATTTTTGAAAAAGTCGTAGTAAACCAACATTTTTTACATAAATAAAGGGTGTTTTTTTTTTAGTTTATTTGGTTGTAATGGTATTTAGCGATTTTCATACCTTTCACATTAGTGATAGATATGTTTCTCATTCCGTTTGTAATTTCTTTATTATCCATCTGCGACCCCATAAAGTATATTTTTCTTCGTCCTTATAGATAGGGAAGTCGATTAAGCGATGTCCGAGTTAAGGTTAAAACTTTTTGAAGCCCCTTCCATCACATAGACGATCAGAAATATCTGCGAGCAAATCGCTTTAGAAGTCCAGCCAACTTGACCGATAACTGACCGAGATATAAATCAAAAACCAAGACTACCTCTTTTTATTTCTTTAAAATTTGTACATAAAAATCTCTACAATTGCCCCGGAGTTGCCCCTACACGGGTGCAATGCAAAATCGTCTCCCATTAATTTTTCCTCCCAAACATTCTCTGTGGAACATACTTACCCCTTTTTTTACCCCCAATAGGACTGCTACACCAAATTTGAAAAAAACTAGGGTAAACCCCCCCCCCGCCCCATTTTCCCCAGAGTCCCCCTTAGAGGAATAAAATGTATTAGAGACCCCTATTAGCTTTCCCTTCCAAACATATTCCTAGAACATACTTACCCCCAGTCACCATCACCTAAGGGGGTTGCCAAACAAAATTTACAAAAATGATGTAAAAACGCCCCTAACTTCCCCAAAGTCGGCCTTAGAGAAATAAAGTGTACGACCGGCCACCATTATTTTTCCCTCCCAAATATATCCCTAGAACATACTTACCCCTTTTAGCCATCGCCTAAGGGTGATCCCATACAAAGTTTGGGAAATTGTTATAAATCTCCACCTTAGAGCTTCCGGGGTGCCGGTATATAAGTCTAATGTAGGACTGACCCTAACTGATGTTTCCTTGTAAACGTTTTCCTAAAACATACTTACGCCCATCTCCACCCTCTAAGGGGGTTGCCATACAAAATTTGAAAAAAATAGAGCAAAAACCCCTACAATTTCCCCGTAGTCACCCCAAAAAGGTTAAAACATGACACCGCCTCCTATTTAAACATTAAAAATATTTCACAAATAAGAAAAACGAAAATGAGCTAATGTGAAGCCGAATAGAGCGCTCCTACTTTAATTTTTTTTTATTAATTTTAGCTATTGTCAAATGCTGCTTTTAAGTAAATGAGCAAACCAAAACCTCTAAAAACAAACACCCTTTACTATTGCTATGCTCCAGTTTGAATTTGTATCCTGGATAATGACATTTGAAAATGAACTGAAATGCGAATTTCAACCATGAAACTGTAATTGAATAACCTGTTAGCATAAAGCTAAGGTGTGTTATGTTAAAACTAATCAATAAAAATTCAAACCTTTTAGGTGAGAAATAATTTAAAGCATTAAAAAACGTTTATTTTTTTAAATTTTTATAAGTGCATTTAAAGCTATTTTTATTTGAAATGTTACTACAATTACTATTTATTCGGTTTTAAGTTAATTTTTGAAGTTGTGATAGCTAAGAGTGTTAATTTTTAATAAATCTTAAGTAATTCCGATACTAGGCGAGGGTAATGCATTTTTGAAACCAGCTACCATTCTTGTCAGCACACTTTATATACAGTTCTAATAGGTTAAATATAAATTTGTTCTATTTAAAAAAAATTTTACTAGAATTAGAATACAGGAATTATATTCATATTTTATTTTGTTTATACGGAACTAAATCCACATACAAATTATTTTCATTCTATTTGCATTTATCACTAGTTACTTCGATTATTTATTTTTAATAATATTGTCGTCATCAATCGGACATCAGATTAACACCTTAACAATTATGCATGTGGTTGAAATCGAATCGAACCTAAAAGTAAATTTTTAACCCTTTTCGTTTGCAACATATTTGAAAAATTCATTTAATAGCCCAGGAAATACATACTTTTAAGACATATATTTAGGGTTTAGAATTTTTTAAAAGCTCTTCTTTCGGCAATCAAACAGCACTTCCTCCGCTCAAAAAACTATACAAGATGATATAGTTGTCTAAATATTCCTCGGGCATAGAGGCGTATATGGTAATGGGCAACGCAAATTTACCTGCAAAGGGAATACATTTGGTGTTTTGAAACTGATTCGGCCCTTTTTCAATAACAGACGGATAACGCCACCTATGAATTATAATCAGAACAGCATATCCAGGTTGCTGGCAGTATGATCTAGTCACTATAAGATAGCAAAATTTGCAAAGCGAATGGGTTTCTGCTTGGAAAAGAACTCAATCGAGTTCGTATTCGGTCTTCGTGGACCGTTTATCGACTTTATAGAACTTGACCAAGGATCTCAAATTGCTAACAGGTAGTAACCTAGCACTTTTGACCATTTGCAATTACTTGTAATATTACCGTATCTACATCTTTACTATGATTTATACTTCTATGTCTACAGAATACTACTTTCCCTTTTTTTCTCCTTCTAAATTTTCAGTGCAATACAATGGAAAGCGTTTTATCTCCAAGTGTTGTGATGTGCCACTTTGGGGTGAATTACTGGCCCTTACACCTACCTAACATCCACCATTTTAAAAAATTTCAGGTATATTTTTTTAAACATTTACTTCTACACCATAAGATATGTGGCTTTAAAGTCGATGATTTGGTTTCCATTGCAGCAAGAATTTATCAAAATTTAGACTTTTCTTTTTGAGGACCTTCACGAGCTGGACAGACGCTTGAAGTGATATTAAAAGCAAAAAAGGCAAAAAAAATTATCTTAAGAATGTGGCCGCAATTATCATCGGTCACTGTTGATTTGGCAACAACACCAAGAGAATGCGATTGTCTTTAAGGGCTTTCGTAGAAGTTATAAAGACGCAAGAGATTATTTAGCACCTTCTATGATTCTGTCCAGCACATGACGCTATCACTCTAATTTTACAGGTATCACAAAGAGAACGAAGTAGCTGCCTATCGTACCTAACCATATATCGTACGACATAAGATGTCTTGACATATGAGCTGTCAGACAAGACTTATGGTGTTTTCCTTTCTGGCAAAAATGTTACATTAATGTTACCATTCGAGCGGGTTTATGTTCCATTCTAAAAAAACATGCAAAAGTTAAAACAGTTATCGTGTTCCTTTCTGAACATGTTGCACAAATAACTGGCAAAAGTGTAACATATCTTACCCCCAATTATATTGCAGTGTAATAAAGTACCACTTTTTACAGCTGTGTTATGTATGTAAATACTTTTTTATGCAGGCGAGTTTTTAACGCCGAGTGTAGTTTTTATTAAAATCAAGCAATTTTCTGTTCCATTGAAACAAAAAAAATGGACAACTTTTTAAGTGTGTGTGTAAACTGATAAAAATATTACACATACATATTGTAACATTTTTTTTTAGAATGGAAAACACCATTAGTCGACCAATTAGAGCCGAGCATATGTGTGTTTTTAAAAATTTACACTTTGCAATTGAATATTGTACAAATTGTTAACGAAACAACCAACATATCATTCAGAGGAAGGATATAGAAATGTTTAAAAGGTGTAAGTGAAACCAGTTAACATCTAATTAAAAAAAATTTTAATTCGGAAGACAAATATTTTTCCATAAAAAACCTTAAAGTTTTAACTTTTGCTTTAAATTTATTTAAAACTATTTTTTATTTATATTCTGCGCTTCAGCAAACGCAAGAAGTGAACAGATTTAACGCTGAGATGCTGCCAAGTCCACATATGAAATAGTAAACATATCACCTCAACATTTGTTTACACCCAGATACACCACAGGGATTTCTAAAGTCTCTTTTTATTCAATTTAAAGATTTTGGTTTCTTAAGTGATCAGGTTTAAACTAAATATAATTGTAGGAAAATTTTAAACGTTTTTGTGGTTACAGTGGTGGTAGAATGAAGTATTGGTGCACTCTCTTACTGCAATACATCGTGGGTTTCATGTTCGAATTGCCGTATTTTTTTTAAATTAACTTAAGTGTGTTGAAAGAAATACAAAATTGTTTACATTTGCATGGCAATATTACCTTAAAAAAAACTGAAGTTCGATTCAATTTGTTTTAGGTGTAAATAAAATTTTCAAGTGATATTTCATATTTGGAATTAGTTTTTTTGTTTTGTGTAGGAAGAACTAAATGAATTTTTGCTTACAGAGCATTGACTCTTACGGCTGTATGTTTAGAAAAAAAAACTAAATATTGTTTTGGGATTTTGTTTAAATTAAAACAAAAAAATAATTTTTAAAATATTTTAATTACAGTTTTTTGGTCAGACAACAACAAGCCGTCTGACCTAATTTTGTTGTAAAATTCTATTCTTGTTTTCATTCACTTTCACTTAATTACAGGGTGTCCGCTGGCAATGGTTTGCCGCCATTTTGGTAAACATAAGTTTTGACGTTTCATATTTGGCAGTCAAGAAGAAGAGACGTGGCAAATTTATTATGGACAAATATTCGGTAAACCAAGGTGTTTTAATCGTTAAACCAAGACAACCCATGACAACCCCGATTTTTATGAAAAAATCATAATGAGTGACGAGGCACGTTTTCATTTGAATGGATATGTGAATAAACAGAATATGTAGTCGGTTCTGGGTAATAGAAAACCCTCAAATTATTCATCAGCCACCTTTGCATCCATTAAGCGTGACAGTCTTGTGTGCAGTTTGGTAAGGCGGAATCATTAAACTTTACTCCTTTGAAACTAAAAACGGCGTAACGATAACTCAATGGGGAGCGCTATCGTGATATGATTGAAAACTGTTTAATGCCACAACTACATGCTTAGGGATTGGTTAACATATGATATCAACAAGACGATGCCACATTGCATACAGCCAGGGTTACAAAGGAATTACTGCGAAATCTCTTTCCACAACAAGTGATTTCAAGAAATTGTGATATTGATTGGCCTCCACAGTCGCCTGATTTAACTGCTCCGGACCTCTTTTTGTGGGGATATCTGAAAAGCAAGGTTTATGCAAGCAAACCAGAAACGCTGGAGAAACTCAAACAAAATATTCGTGTTGAAATTAATGAAATACCGCGTGAAATGTGTGAGAATGTAATAAGAGATGTGTTAAAAAGGTATTGCATTTGCGAGGCTAATAGAGACGGACATTTATCTGATGTTGTATTTCACACATAATTGCCGACATTAAATAAAACATTTATCAATATAAGATCCATTCTCTCTCATTTAATCAAAAATTATAAACAAAAAAAGTAGTATACCTTGCCGGCGGACACCCTGTACTTGTGGCTGCCAAAAATTTGTGAATATTTTAAAAATGAAAAAACAGGCAGTTAAGATAAATGGAAACGCTTATGTTTTGGATCTTTTGAATTTGTAAAGATGTTTTCCTAATAGCCAAAAGTATTAATAAAAAAAAAAGTATATTTAGGGAGTAGGCTGGCCAGGAACGTACTATAGAAGCCATAAGAATACAATTATGCGGTTTATATTGCATTATAACCCACAAAAATAGTCGATATTAAAAAAGCTTTTAGTTTTAAGTTGCATCATGACTTTCCTGAGTTTAAACCAAAAAAAAATATATCCATGTCTTAATATAGAAAGGCCGTAAATCAGTTTTTTTGGCTACATAACAGGGTAGAGAAAAACAAAACATTTTGCATATAAAAAAGTTTTAATAAATTTGTTTTAAAAAAAGCAACAGATTTTATTCTCAATTAAAAAAAAATAAAAATTTATGGTAAACTTGTTCACCAGAATAAGTAAAAGAGCTATTTTAAAAAAACCGAGTTAGGCCCTTTTTATATTAAGTCATCGAAATGCTTTTCTAAAAGCTTAATTTTTAATATGGCAATACTTTTGTTTTAATGGGTGTAAGGATCCCTTAACAACTATGAGAAATCGCGTAACGTTACGAAAGTTTCTCTCCACTCGCCAACTGTGTTTTTTTTAAATTACAAAATTTAAATATTTTAAAACAAAACCTTTAAAACTTTATTTATTAAAATATATATAAAAAATTTACCAAAAACTAGCCAAACATCAATTTATTTAAATGAAAACTATACAGACTCCACCTCATTCATTAACAAAACAAAATTTCATTAAAATTTTTAACTCGAAAATCATTTAACTGGTTGTTTAATGATTTAAGTCTGGTCGATATGATTTAAACAACAAATTATTTTTTCTAAAAAAAAACAAGATTAATGATCACGATGCAACGCTAATCTACTCCACAGCACTTATATGGGCCATACTTTAGTACTCCACCATAACTTTTAAATCCACATCACATGCACATATAATTAATTTTATTTCGTTTTTTAACTAAAAATAAAACAAACTTTTTTAAATCTAAGAAAACTGTAACACAAAAATCAAAATAATTTTAAAGATTTTAAATTTAGAAAGGAGATCTACCTTAAACAAAATAGTGGTTCCCAATGTTTTAAAACTTGTAAGAATTTAAAAATAAATATTTGAGTTAAATTTCAAGAGAGATAAGAAATTGTTCCTCATAAGCTTGGAGGATAGGATCTCTATAAAGCTAAGAGTCGCAGGACTTTCTAAAAGTACTGGCACATAAACTTAGTTACTGTCAGTTTAGGGCTTTTGCTTTTTAATAAGAATCACTGCTTTAAGTAAGCTTTTAGCGTGTGTATCAATATTAATTATTTACTGTAATTAATTAGTTTCTTGGCTGCCTTTATAAATCTTAAAAAAAAAAAGATTTAAAAAAAATAATTTTTGTTTGTATAATGTTGTTCAATAAAATTCCCTAAAAGACGCTGACATTTAGAAAAAGTACAATCAAAATAGCAATTTAAATTTAGGCTAAAAACATAAACAAAAAAAAAACGAGTAGGAAAGTTATAATCGGTCAAGCCAAACCATATTATACCCTACACCACATTTGGGGCTTTATAAAAAAATTTACTGATAATATTTGTATTCAGTATAATAGTTGGTGGCAGAGAGAGAAGATGAAGGAATATTCGAGCCATTTATAGCTTAAAATGCTTATTTCGGAAAAGCATTTGTATGGGGGCTATATCAAAAAATGGACCGATCATATTTTTCTTCAGTATAATAGTTTTTAGCAAAAAGCTAAACACATATGCAAAATCTTATGAAGATATAAAAAGTAATATTCGAGTCAGTTATAGCCAAAAAAAAGCTCTTTCTGGGGAGAAATTTCTATGGGGGGTGTATTAAAAAATGGACTAATCATCACTTAAAACCATAGGCCTCACGAGAATGCCGAAAGACATACCCGTGCCAAATTTAATCAAAATATCTTTAAAATTGAGGCCTGTATCGTGTTTAGATGAATATACAGACGGGGGGACGGATATGCTTAAATCGACACAGAAAGTGATATACTTGAAGGTCTCAAACGACTACTTTTGGGCGTTACAAACATCTCCACAAACGCATACGTATGTGGTGTGGATGAAAAAAAAAACAAACAAAATATAAAAATAACAGGGAAGAAACTGAAGCAGTGCTGCCATATCAGAAGCAACTTACTTGCTTTTGTAAGCAAAGTTTTTCATACAGGGTGTCTGGTGTGATTTAAATTTTTAAACTTAAATAATAGAAGTAATAGTTGACACAAAGTTTTATTAAGAGCATTAAACGATAGAATGGAAATGCGGATTTCATTTTTTTTAAAGAGTATGTCATCCAGATGTCTTACGCCGAGTTAAACACACTATTCAAAACCGAGCCTTGTGTTCTACGCCACGTGCTGCAGTAAACTTGATTCAACTGAGCTGACTTCTCGACGAATTTTTTCCTTTAAAGTCTCAAGAGATTGGGGATTGCTATTATAAACCCTCTCTTTGAGAAAGTCCCATAAAAAATTCATGGGAGAGTTAAGTCAGGCGACCTCGGTGGCCATGGGATATCCCCAAAGCGACTAATCAGTTATGGGGGGAAATTTTTCGGAAACAAATTCATCGAAGATCTGGCTGTGTGCGCAGTCACCCCATCCTGTTGAAACCACATGTGTGAAGAGTACGATAGATGAGCCCACAAGTCTGGCAAAAAGAATTCCGCAATCATGCGTTGATAATTTTCACCCTTGGCATTCGTCGCCTGGCCTCGAGAATTCTCGGAAAAAAATGGTCCAATTATCTCTTGCGTGGATAAGGCAGTTACCCTGGGACAATGCAATGATTTTTGATGTTTTAATGGAGGGTTGCGGGTTCTTGAAGGCCAGTAACGGCAGTTTTAATTGTTGACGTGGTCGTTAATTAAAAATGAGCCTCGTCCCTCCAAAAAATTGGAAAACGCCCCAACATCGTTTCACAAATTTTAAATTTTAAAAGGGTGGAACTTCATTCATATCCTTTTTTTAAAATTTCATGAATAATCGCTCTGGAAGCCCCATTGAGGCTGCTTTTTTCCGTATTGAAAGTCACGGATTTTCAAGTAAACTTCTTTCAACCAGTTCAAAGTTTTCGGGAGTCCTTGAAGATCGACCGGGCCCTGGCCGTGGGACATTCATAGCCGAAGCTGTTGCGCGGAATCTCTGCACCCACGAACGAATTAAATTTACACTCGGTCCATCACGCATTCGCCGAATACCTAACTTTGAACAAAATTGTCGACGAGCAATTACGTAAGAATCATTACTCTTAAAAAATGTCTCCGAACCCGTGACGCTCACTCGACCACTGCGATCCCCCCCCCCCTCCGCCCTTCGCACCATTTACTACTTTTTGAATTAATCGTATTTTAAAACATAAATTTTCCACCAGACACCCTGTATTTATTTTAAGATGTAAGACTCTATTGAATGTACTTGTCTTAAGCATCAAACACAGTAAATTCAAAAAAGTATTTTAACGTACCACTTAAAGGGTGTAAAATGGAAAACGTTGAAGGAATCCATCTGCATCATTAAACTTCTGGTGAACCTCTCCTCTCCCCTCAAGCAAATTACTGGCATAAGTGTATTTTCTGGTGTACTAGAGGTCTTCTTTTAGTTCTCTTTTAAATCTTTGTATTTAACGTTGTTTTCCCCACTGTTTTCAACTCCTCCTCCATTAAAGTTTCTTTCCTGAACTTTATATTTTAAGATTAAAAAACTTTAAACAGAAATATTGGCGTTCAATCCTTAATTCCAAATTTTGCGACCCAAATTTAAGTCACCGTTTTAAAAAAAAATTTTTCAACAATGTAAAATGTTATTAGATTGCATATACACAAGCTTAACCCACAATAAACGTTTTAAATACAGGAATTGATCCAAATTTTCCACCAAGTTTTTAAAATACTCCAGACTGCTTATGTCTAGCAGTTTCAATAAACTTATTGAGACTTTTTAAATGGCCAAAAAATATGAAAAAATACATTCAAAACCAATCAATTATTATTTTTTTGTAAATTCAATTTTTGTTTCCTATGAGTACACTTTGAGTTAATAATTGTTTTCCAGCTTTATTAAATTTTAAGGTTCTAGGCTGTTCGAAGATGTATGAGTTAGTCCGTCAGTAACGTTTCTTTCTACAAACAGTATAAAGTTATTACTGCCTGTCTTTAACAAAATTTAAAATAAATAATTTTTTTTTATAATAAAATAAATTTATCATCATTTATTATCCAAAATAAATGGATCTAGTCCCTAAAGAGAAAGCTCTTCAAAGTCTAAAATAAAAAAAAATATTTTTAGCCGAAAATAGCAACTGTAGTAATTTTAATAACTAGAACTTTCATTGAGACTAAACAAATGACGGAATGGAATGGATTTTATTTATTAATTTTTTTTTCATATTACATTATCGATTTAGTAGATACAGATTGTAGAAAATGCTAAATGATTTTTTTAAGATCTGCTGCAACATAAATCGTTAGTTACAAAACGAAGATTTATGGATGAGAGACTTCATCATCATTATTATTGTTTAATCATCATTATTCAAATTAATTGTTTTTGTAGTTTTTTTTTTAAGATTTTGTTTTCAGTTTTCTTAGTTAACACCCCTTTTGGGGTTTTTTAATGTTTTTGTTTTTAGTATTTTTTTTATATTACGACATCTTTTGGTTTAAAATAAAAAACAACTCACGTCTTTAGATTAGAAGCACAGCACGTGTTATCATCTAATGGTTACTAAATAATTGATTTTAATTTTCAAAACAAATTAAGCAAAATAGATATAAATGATTAATGGTTTTAAGCAACAGAAAGCTAAATATAAATATATTAAGAAACAAATTTATTTGTTGTTAAAAAGACAGTTTATTTACAGTCGATTAAGGGAAGCCGAATTAATGTGTTTAAGGGTGCGCCAAGTGACGTATCTTAAAAATTTACGACTTGAAGAGACAAATCGATGCTTGACAAACGTGAAACTTAGTATGAAAAAAAAACCAGTGTAAAACTACCGGCTTTTTTTATTTGGATTTTGACATTTGTCTAGGCATGGGCTTGACTCGCCGAAACTTAGTTAAGGCTTCGTTTTAATTAATAAAAAAAATGCAAAAAAATTAAATTTTATTTAATATAAAATTTTATTTCTTTATTCGATTTTTTTAATAAAAACTGCCAAATTTAGTTTAGTGCAAAGTAACCAAAACAACCTTTAAAAAATGCACACATTTCAAAAGCACATAACTTTTAGACAAATTGCTTTCAAATAGATAAACGACAGCTAGACAAGCCCCTTAATAGCCAACATCTTCAAAATGAAATAAAACGGCAGCAACTGCATGCTTATGGTTACTACAAGAAGTGAAGATTTAAAAACACTTTAAAACTGAAGTTGCAATTTGCTTGTATGCAGAATCGTATTGCCGCAACAAACATTAGCTTTTTACATCCATTCGCTTAAGAGACCAATTGTGAACTGGCCAGCCGCAATTTAGTACCTGTTTCGTGGTGAACCCTGTTAAAACAAACAGTAGTTGAAGCATTTTGCTGTTATTTCTTTTAAAACTATTAAATTAACTTAAGGCATTATTGTTGGGGTATACGGTGCAATGCAAAAAAAATACTGCAATTGGTATTTTAAAACTAATTTTTTATTGCTGGTGCATGTAATTTTGAGTGGTGCCCATCATTTTAGGTGGCATGCGAATCGTTTCTGTTTGAAAGCAGTGACAGGAGGAAAATTAATAGTAATAAAAATTATTATTAGAAACAAAGAGGCAAACTTTTCAGTTACACATATATTTTTGAAAAAGGAGAAGAAGAACCAGTAAAAGGGATATATTGACACAGCCAATTCTTAGATACCCTTCACATTTGTATCTTGGAACACCCAGTCATCTGGCCTAGCCAAGTTATTTTCGAGCTAAAAATGTTAAATTAAATTATTTTGTGGCGGCTTTAAAGTCGATAGCCACCCTCGAAGGCAAATTAGTGCAAATACATTTTTTTATGGGAAAATGGGGAAAAACACGTTTTGTTCTGCGACTCCTCTTTGTCTGCAGTTAACCGTGCTGATTTTAAAACGAGATCATCCCGAGAATATTTCTAATGGTTTGACACTGATACCGGCTTCGTAGTACTTAAATCGACTTCCCTATCTATAAGGATCCGGAACTTATATATTTTATGGGGTTGCAAATAGATATTTAGAAAAGTATAAACGAAATGACAAACCTATATATACCCTTATCATTACTGAAGGGTATGAAAAAAGTATTTTAAGCCTAACTAGATATTGAATGCCAGAAGGGGGTCACAAACAACTTATGTCTAATAAAAAATCTCTTTTTCAGATGGAGCTTGCGAATTCAAAACGCATGTACTAAAGACAAGAGCCCTATATTCGGCTGTGCCGAATCTTAGATACCCTTCACATTGGCCTTTCGAAACCACAAAATGTTTTTTTTTACCCTTTTTTAATTTATAAAATATTTCTAATTTTTAATCATTTTCACCCTCTTAGTGTGCCTAGGGCAGCTGTAGGGGTTTTTACCATATTTTTTCAAATTTTGCATGGTAACCCTGTTAGGAGCTGGATATAGGTTAATAAGATAAGTATGTTCCCAAAAATGTTTGGGAGAAAAAATTAAGTGGGGTTGGTCTTACACGAGCAGCCTGGAAGCTGTAGGGGGGGGGGGGCATTTATTACAATTTCACAAACTTTGTATGAGCCCCCCCTAGGCAAGGTTGGGGGGGAAATAGGATGTAAGTATGTTCTACAAAAATGTTTGTGAGGAATAGGTCTTACATTGCACACGTGTAGGGGAAACTCTGGGACAGTTGTAGAGATTTTTATGTTCAAATTTTAGAGAAATAAACAGAGGTAGTCTTGGTTTTTGGCTCATATCACGGTCAGTTATCGGGGGATTTTTCTGGATTTCAATAGCGATTTGCTAACAGACTTCCCTATTTTTAAGGACCAAGGAAATATACACTTTGTGTGATGGCAGATGGATATTAAAGAAACTACAAACGGAATGACAAACTTATATATATCCTTATCACTTGTATGAAGGGTATTAAAACATTATGTAGGAGCACTGTATTCGGCAGGATCGAATCCTATATACCCTTTTCATTAAATTTTTTTTTAAATGAACATAGCTGTAAAACTTTTTTAATTTCTGAGACGCAGCGCATGAAAAATTTCATAAAATTTGTCCGCCTGCATGGGCTCTACGACATTCAGTGGTCCTGTCCCACATATCTCTTTTTTCGGAATAAAGAAACTTTATTTTAAAGTTTAAAAGTCAGACAAAGCGCAATATGGCAATGAGTTCTGACTCATTTTAGTTTTTTTTTGTGTACAACTACTTATATACTTAAGCCTTCCATGTGCGGCGACAATTCAGAAGAATGCCGCGATGTTTCGCCTTAAGGTCTTGAGACACCTGGTTATTTATAAGAGTTGGGAAGCAAGATACCTTGCGTTATGTAAAAGTTATTCGGGTACATTTCTGCTCATTCATTTTCCATACTTTTCCTTGAAGGTACGCACAATGGACCCAGGAGATTTTCGAGTGCTAATGTATGGCAGGGTGTGCCTCCTTTTATCAGCTTTCACAACCTAAACTATTGGCACTACCAATCAACGTGCATTAATCCAACAAATGTTTATTAATTTTGTCATTTAACCTGGCTTATATGTACCTTGATCAGTACTTAACTTATCTTGCTAATTTTAAAATGCGACTGACTCAGGGATATATGCAATAAGTTGGTACTTAAATCTGGTTCGTAGGACCAAACTTGGCTTTGAAAATTCGAAGATGGTTAAATCGGATTCCCTATTTAAAAGGATCCAAATGAATATTCTAGAAACTACAAGCGGAATGGCAAACTAATATGTGTATACCCTCATAACTATGTATAGAGTATAATAAAAAGATTTAGACAAAACAAATCTGGGATAATTTTATAATATATGGTTTTGGAAATTAAAATCTGTTTTTTAAACATTTTATATGCTTGACTTTTAATTTATCATAAATTTGTTGCAATTTTAATGACCAGTCAATAATCTAAATGTCATCTTGATAAAAATTAAACATATGGTTTTATTTAATACTTTAGTGAAATCATTTATATGAAACCTTTATTATTATAAGCTGAAAAATCAATATAGATGCAATCGCTAAACACACACAGCCTCATATTTAAATATGAAAACGTCATAAGCCATTATGGTGGTCGCTGTAAATAAAAATATCGTATAACCATTTAACGCAACGAAAAAATAATAAAAAAAACTGAACTAAATGTGGTTAAAGATATTTAGTTGGAAAAAGCTAAACGTGCCAGAGCAGCTAGATGCAGGATGCACAGTTATAACCAAATAAGGTGGTATTGGTGAGATTAAATGTTTTTTTTACAAAAAAAAAGAAAAAATAAATAAAATCGCAGATCAAAACAATTGTTTATTATTTTTATTATATTTGCGGCTACTGCTTGGGAAATTGTGGTTTTATTAAGAAAAATATGGAGAAATATTATATGAATGTTTAAATGAATGGTTGTTTGTTGGAATTGTGGTTTGCTGAGATCGCAATTATGATGATGCTGCTGCCTGTGCTGATGTTGCAGCCGCATCTTTTAATATGTGTAATGTCAAGCTGCTTTATGTTAACAGCAGTGCTGCCAGATTTTATTTATTTATCTTTTTTCTAAACATATATTTTTGTTTTTTTTATATTTTGTTTATATAAAATGCTTTTATTGCCTG
Source organism: Melanophora roralis (assembly GCA_963583895.1). Lineage (NCBI taxonomy): Eukaryota > Metazoa > Arthropoda > Insecta > Diptera > Rhinophoridae > Melanophora > Melanophora roralis. The sequence goes on along the minus strand of OY757188.1, from coordinate 91,331,274 downwards.
GAAATGATACAATATTGTAAATAAAGGTTTTTGGCCTAAAACAGACACATTTACAAACATTTGTTTTATACGAATATGGTGTTTGACATCTGTGTTATGTTGAAAATTTATTAGTTTGTTTTTTTTCTGTAAAAAACAAACATTTATTTTTGATTTATTTCAAGATTTATCTAGCAAATTGTTTATTTAAAATAAAATTGCAAATAAAATGAAAAAAAAAACGAAATATCATAAATGTTGGCACAAAAATTAATCAATATTTTTCTACACGCACAAAAAAATACGGAGAATGGAAAGGAATACGAGTCAATGTACATATATGAAAAAATTGTCATAAAGCAGTAATAAAACTTTTACAATTTTGCAGAAGAAGGTGGACTTAGAATTTTTTATGCTTGTCTAGTCATCGAATACACACCTTACGATTTGAAAAATGTCCAAACCCGGCAATCGGAGCTACGCCAACTCTTAGGCTTTTTTACCTGTTAGCTTTACATTCTTTCTGTTCCCGTTCAAGGAGCAGAAAGTGGATGATATAGTTACAGGCAAGATACCACATGAATTATTTTATAATTTCTATTTATTCGGAAATTTTTATTAAAAATTAATTAGGCTCGTTTTAATTAATTTTTATCACTTCGGTAAGAACTTCAGGCGACAGATTCTCGCACTCGTGTCGAATATTGTCCTTGAGGGCCTCCAGGGTCTCGGGCTTGTTCACGTTAAAACGGGCCTTAAAAAACGCCCAAAAAGTCTGGAAAGTTTAAATCTAGCGATCTTGTGCTCCGATGTAAATCGCCAAAAGGAGAGATGAAGCGACTCGGAAACGCCGTCTTCAAAATAGCGGTTGCGGCTCGCGCAGTGTGTGCTTCGTCATGTTGGAACCACATGTACTCCAGTACTAATTCGTTCAATTGCGAAAGAAAATGCGGGCACCGTCCACTGTTGTCGTTTGACCAACGGCGTCCTCAAAACAATTGGCCCGATGACTCCTCCATCGTGTCTTTGAGCGGGTGTAATAGCTCTTCGTGCATCACTCGTGGATTTTCGGTGTCCCAGAAGCGATAGTTTTGCTTGTTCACGTTCCCGCTGAGGTGGATATGAGCCTCACCGCTCATTATGATTTTGCTCGAAAAATCGTCCACTTTCACCTCGAGATTGTGGGGGTAGGTTACACCCTATTGGCGATTAACAGGCAGCAGCTTATGTACGGACTAGACAATGTACGGGAGCATGCGCAGGTCTGTGGCCAAAATTAGCCTTAGGGCCGACAGCTCGACATCATCGCCAACAGCGGCGACATTCTCTGCAGACTGGCGCTCCGGAGCCAGCGACTCTTGGCAGCGTCTCGTGTTGTCCCATAATCTTCAAGGTTGGTGGCCAAACGACGCAGTGATTGCGCAGTCGGTGTCGGACGACCGGGGAATCGGCGACGGAGTTCACGCTGCGCCTACACCACAGATGAATTGTAACGCAAAAAAATATACACTATTATTCCGCGTTCTTGGGGACTGTATCACTTCATGGGTTGTTCACTTGTATTCAACATCTGTCTAGTTCACAAATATCAAAACAGATTTGACATTGGCCGCCATTTGAAAAAATAAGAGCATCTTCTAATAGGGTGATTTCTTTTGGCCCACCTTGTACTTAAACAAACTTTAGCTAGAATTTGAATACTGGTTTCATATTCATATTCTATATTGCTTAGTCCAAAATAAATTCACATACAACCCTATGTGGAATGTGGAACCCAAAAAGGTGGCATTTTTTCGCCCCTTCTGTGGGTTACTGCAAACCACAGAGTACTAGGCTGACGAGGATTTGAACAAGTTCGCTACGCTGATAACTTGGTTATACTATTAAGAATAAAGGGTCTTAAAAAACTTTGCAGAAGAGCAGATGGCGTCCGAAATATTTTGCATAGCTGGGTTCAGCCCAAGGGACGGAGTGTGTACCCAGACAAAACTGAAACTTATCTTTTAACCAAGAACACGAAAAACTAGTTGTATGACCTCTCTTCTTCTTTGGTCAGACAATTGTGATATCGGAAAGGTAAAGTATCTGGGGGTTACTCTGGATTGGAAAATTAATTAGAAGTACCACTTCGGGCCATAGTCCAAATACTGCACGCTGGCTTTATAGAAGGCGTAAATGGGTCATTACTAACATACTATTCGGTGCCCAGAATATGCAACTTTGGAATTCTAGAAAAAGTCCAATGTGGATGATGCCCGAAGTATGCGGATCAATTAAGACTTTTCAAAGGAAGACTTTGAAGCTGGTTTTGAATACCCAGCTTATTACTACCCAAATACGCCACAAGGCGCCAGTTGCGCCAAAACACAGACAAAAAAGAGGAACGGTCTGTCTATCTTAGCATTAACACTATTTGAAGCAAAGAAATTGTCCGACATGGTTTGATTGTATTCCGACCAGATGCTTGAAGAAACGTTTTGCTGTACGAATGGCTCGAGGCAAAGAAGGAACCGGATTATTCCTCTGCTGAAAACCAGGTTACTGACAGTGGTTATAGGAGACAGCTGGCATTTGCCAGGAAAGTGAGAGCCTTGAGCTCAATACATTAAATAAGTATCACTTGGGACGAATAAGGCCTATGTGAGAATGTCTAGACCAGCCAGTTTAACCTAACCTTAACCATATTTTATAAAAGGGACCTTTAAAGCAAAAACTTTTCCACATTTTTTTAAGTGTAAAAACTTTTGCATTTTAAAGATTGACATTTGATTTATATAGAATTTTTTCTGCGATTTCAATTTCTCATTTTATTCCTCGTTTTCAAAAATTATATTTCTGCACAACCAAACAAAATCAAATATTTTCACTGGAAATCATTGTTGATTTTTCAAAAAATTTTAATGAAATTAAGACAGCATTAACTTCTGGGTGGTCTTTTTATATTTGCGTTGATGTGTTAATAAAGAAATAAATAAGAAAAATATAAACAAAAAAAACAAAGAAATAATTATTAAATTAAATAAATTTAAACTTAATTTACAGACTGATGATTTGTGGTTAAACTAATGGAAAACAATGTTTGAATTTAAAAACCTACAAAATAAAACCGATTTGAATTGAAATAAGGGGGAATGAAAGGAGATTTTTTTAATAAGTTAAAATTTTTTCAAACTAAACAAAACATAGGTGACTAGTGACTAAGTAGGCAAGTCCACCAGTAGCGGGTTCGATTCCCGCCAGAGACTCTGGTAAGACTGCTTTATCTTGTTTTTCTAATTCTTTTTTAAACTTTAGCTTTACTTTTTTACTCTTTTCTTTCTCCTCGGGGCTGAAAAAGTGGACCCACATCAGCTGTATTCTTTCCTTTCAATGACTGTCTGTTCTACCTGACCCAACAAACATTTGCTGGGTTATAACTCTCTTAGTTATGCTTCAACCAGGTTGTAATTTAATACTAATTTATACATGATGCTGTTAACAATGTTTTGAGTATTTATTTAACTCTTGTCTATGCAACTCAATATATCTTCAACTGGTATCTTCATCTAAGAATGCTTTAATTAGCATCTTTTATTTATTCATTATGTTCACTTTTTATTTAATTTAATGGTTTTTTTTGTTTTTTTTTTTTTCTTTGTTTTAACATTTACATATTTGTTCATCTCATCCATATACAATTCCTCATCTTTTGGTCTTAGTTTTAGTTAAGAGATGATGTTATATTGATTTGTGGTTAATTGTTTGATTCTTCGATTTCATTCAGCCATAAAGTTGTGGCAAATATTGATTGTTTTGTTAACGAAACCCCTTCTCTTTTCATTTGCCAGTGGTGTTAAGTGGAAGTTCTGCTTAATTCAGGTGTTGTTGTTAAAGAAACGAGTCAATATTTTTTTAACTGCGATAAAGAAAGCTGACAAAACTTGCAGTCATGTTTGTTTTTTAAAGTAATAAATTTTAAGCTTTTATTTTGGAAAAAAAAAAATTGATTTTCAGAATTAACAATTTGCTGTTAGAATATGATTATTGAAAATAATTAATAGAAAAATGCAAAAATTTTTTTCAGTTTCTATTCTATTAAAGCACAAATAATTTTTAAATCCTTTTTTAAACATAATTAAAAAAACCAATTATTTATGAACATTTTATGTCTTCTGCTGCAGCGTCTTTGTCGCTTAACATTTGGTCTTATTGTGTATGACTCAAAAGCCGCAAATGCAATTATGCAATTCCATAAGAGGTATTGTAATGATTAATAATCGTTTGAAACTTTTTTTTCTATAATGTAGAGTCGAATAAAAATATTATAAATAGAGATCGCTATATTCGGCTGAAGCGAATTCTTTATATGCTTCGCATTAGAAAAGCTACACAATTTATTCTTTTTATACCCTTTACATAGTGATAAGGGTATATATCAGTTTGTCATTCCGTTTGTAATTTCTTTATTATCCATTTGCGACCCCATAAAGTATATATATTCTGAATCCTTATAGATAGGGAAGTTGATATAGCCATGTCCGTCTGTCCGTCTGTTGAAATCAAGTTTCCGGAGTCAAATAAAAAGATACAGACCAGTAAATGGTGTCAAACTATTAGAAATATCCTGGAGACAATCGCTATTTAAAATCAGCAAAATCGGTTCACTATTAACCGAGATATAAGCGAAAACCCAAAGTAACCCATTTTTTTAGGACAAAATCCGTGCATATATCCCTATATATCTCAGTAAGTATAGTCACTCTTGCCACAAAACTTGATACGGATACTTCTAAAGAAGGGACCTAAATAATGGAAAAAGGTTTTGCATATAGGATCAGGGGAAGGGGTATTTTTCCTACAATTGCACAAATTTGGTAAAATATTTTATGCGCTATATCTCGGACACTATAACAGATATTGAAATCAAATGTTTACAAAAAGTAATTGAACATCAAGAGTTATGTTTTAAAGAAAAAAATTTTTGAGTGGGGGGTAAACAAAGGGTAGCTCCCAAACAAATTAACAATTTTTATGAAATTTTCAATATGATAAATTTAGAAAACTATAACAGAAATTGACTCCAAATGTTCTACAAAAAGTAACAGGATAATAAGACCTACAATCAAAAAAAAGTTTTTTGGGCAGGGGCGGGGAAAGGGGTAGCTCTAATACAAACTAAGAATTTTTATGAAATTTTCGATACACCACATCTGGGAAACTATAACAGCTATCGACTTCAAATATTCCACAAAAAGTAATAATCAAATAATTCATACATTTTGGAAAAAAAGTTGGAGAGGAGCAGGGGAACTAGAACATCCCATAAAAATTAACAACTTTTATTAACCTTTTAACATAAATAAAGTCAAAAACTTTTATTACCTCAAACATTCCTTATCTATTTCTATTATCCATACGAACGTAAACATTTTGTAAAGTTTTTTATGGGCTTTAAAACTCGCTGGGTATACTAAAAGACCAATGTCAAGGGTACATAAGATTCGGCACAGCCGAATATAGCGCTCTTACTTGTTTTATGTAAAGTTTGTTAGTTATACAGGGTGTCTGGTGGCAAATTTATATCCGAATGTATGCTTCAAGTTCAAAACGTTCGTACGTCTTTAGCGCTAGATGCATGCCCGCCATCTTTTACATCAAGATCTATTTGATACTTTGGTCTTCCATCAAGTGCTGCTAATAACTATATTGCCAGAGGCAGCGTAAAGTCCTGGAGGCTGTTTTTCCTGACGGTAATTCAAAAGCTGTTTCCCCCTTGTTTTGCCATTAAAGTTCCTTAGAACGATTTTAATGTCATGACCGGGGAAGCGTTCATAAGTCTGCTCTAGGCGCTCGTTAAACTTATTTTTCCTATATTAGTCTTTCTCTTTCCTCGGCACTACAGATCAGGTCTTAATGCGGATTTCTACTGGCGTGAAACCGGCGAACAGGTGACGTATTTGCCGGTTTCAAACAAATCTGCTGCTTACTTTCATGGCAGCTGCAGTAAATGTCGCAGTCTTTTATGAAAGCAGTGCCCTTTACATTTTTCTCCTGGACGGAGGTAATGGCAGCCCTGTTGGATGGGGGTGCCTGGGCTGAAGATTGTTCGTACATTCCAACTGCATATCCGTTAATCACGGTTCTTTGAAGTTTACGGATGTCGTCAACATTATGGGAAATCCGTTCATTATCATACATCGTAGTTTTCAATTTTTGTGAAGCGGTTTAAGGGTCCAACTTTAACCTCTTATTTTGGGGAAAGTTTCCGCCCCCACATATTAGCCTTAGACTTGGAGGTTGCCAAAACATTGTTGCCAAAGAATTACCACGAAGAGGCCTCTGAGACGTCTTGAGATGCAGTCAATAAGAATCGCACTGGTTAAACGGATCAACTAGAAGGTTGTAAAACGAATATTGTAGAATTTTAAACGGAGGGATAAGCTGAGAGACATCCTTATCACTTAGTAAACAGTATAAGAAAACCCGAGGAACTACATTTCCCTAAAGTCTTGCTTTGAATGTTCATTTAATTTGTGTCACAAACATAATGAAAATTTTAATATACCCTCCGCCTTTCATACATAAATATGAACATGCACATGCATGTACACGTTGGTGGTGGGCATAAAAGCTTGACTTAAACCGCATCATAAACAATTGCTGCAATAAACTTTTCGAATTTATTTTTTTTATGTTAAAGAGGGGGCGATATTTCATAAGCCAAAAATATAAAAAATAATTGCAAAAAAACACAATACTTTGTGCTAAAAAAACCCACAAAAAGAAAAGATTTATTAAGCGAAGACAACACAATTTATATATTTGAATACAAAAACAAAATTATTTAAAAGAAAAATATAGACATATTCTTCCAACTCATAAAATAAGAAGATTCATGGGACTTTTAAATAAACTAATGAAGAAATTAACATCAACAAAAGCCTTTAGGTTCAAAACCATTGATTATTTGTATCTTATTCATTTAAACATATGGCAAGGGGGATTGTAGGGGATTCAATGTCCTAAAACTTATTTCCCTTACAGACGTATACATTTTTAAAAATCCGAGATCGAAAATCATATTTTTTAATATTGAAAACTAAATTTTATTTAATTTTAAAATTTTTTTTTTGATGTTTTACTTCAGTTTCTAGGGCCCTGTTTGTCTGCAACCTTTTCTAACTTCTTTAAACCAATCCAGTCCCTAAAAGTGTTGGCATTTTTCGTTGCGTGGGTGCCTTTTTTTAAGTTAAACTTTAATGTAAGTTTGTTAACAAACACTTTGCACAAATAAGAAGTCAAGTCAAAACAATTATAAAGATTTTTATCTTTTCTTTTTTTCCAAACTCTGCAACAATTGTTCAAGCAAATGGCTGCAAATGACAATGATTTACTTAAAAGAAAAAAACAGATAAACAGATTTAAAAAAAATTAAATGATCTGGCTGGTTGTTACAAGTGAGATGCATGAATGGCAAGTAGGAAGGTTTACAGAATTATTACAAATGTGTGAGACCTTATGTTTTCTACATAGTGGGAAACATTGTAGGTGTCGAGATATCAGGTGGGTTTTGTTAACGAAACCACAGATGAGAGATCTTTTGTATTAAAAAGATTTTGCATTAAGAATTTATGAGGAAAAAATTATTAAATCATAAATCATTTATGAGGTGCATAATGCAAAAAATTAATTTAATAATAAAATAAACTTATTTCCGGTAGAACAAAGTTGAAAGATTATTTAATAGAATGAAATAAGGTAGACCTTAGGATTTTTTTTAGCTGCATAACTTGAAATGATAATGCACGTTACGAGTACATTATTTCATGACATTTATTTTTAAATACAATTTCCTGCATTTGTCCGGCCTAGTTACGGGTTACATGCTCCATTTGATCGGTTTTTACAACTTTTTTCTTTAAATCTGGTTGTATGGCATCGATGGTGGTTTGAATATTGGCTTTTAATGATTCAAGATCAATGTTAGCCAAAAATGTCTTTGGGGGCCGAGCACTAGTCGGATTTTACACATACATCAACAAATAGCTGCCGATTTTTTTAACAAAATCATCCTAAGCGATAAGGCACGTTTTTACTAAAATGGCTTTTAAATCACCAAAATTTCCGCCTTTGCAGAGAACCCACACGTGATTGTGGAAAAACCAATGCATCCACAACATATCACTGCTTGTTTTGGATTTTGGGTCATCCTTCTTTAAAAAATAAAGCTGGCCAAACAGTGACTGATACTGGAGTTCGATTTCGCGACATGATAACGCATTTCTGTAGAATCTGGATGCTGTTGATGTGGCTAATATAGGGTGTCTGGTAGCAAATTTATATTTTTAAATAATTTTTAATAAATTTTTTAATTAATTGAAAGCAGTTTACGTAAAAGAGCAGCCTTACCGGAACTTCCAGGAGCGATTATTAATGAAATTTTAAGAAAGGATCTGAAGTTCAATCCTTTTAAAATATAATTCGTTCAAGAATTAAAAGAAATTAGCTTTGATTTACGCAAAAATTAAAAAAAAACGATTTCGGAGCGTTTTCGCACTGTAAATCCAATTTTTGAAGCGACGAGGTTAATTTTTACTTAAACGGCCACGTCAACAAGCAAAACTGCCGCTACTGGTCTCCAAGAACCCGCAACCCTCGACTGAAACATTAAAAACCATTGCATTGTTCCAGGGTAACTGTTTAATGTTTCTTATCTACGCATGAGATAATTGTGGCATTTTTTTTTTCAAAAAATTCTCGAGGTCAGGCGACTAATGTCAACAGTGAAAAATTGACGCATGATTGCGGAATTCTTTTTGCCAAACCTGTGAGCTCATCCATCGTACTCTTCACACACATAGTTTCAACAGGATGGCGCGACTGCACACAACTTCGACGAATTTGCTTCGGGAAAATTTCCCCCGAAAACTGATCAGTCGCTTTGGCGATGTCGCCCGATCTAATTCCTATGGATTTTTTCAAGGGATTGCCTCAAACAGACGGTTTTAATGGCAATTCCCAATCTCTTGTGGCTTTAAAAGAAAAATATTTGTCGAGAAATCAGCTCCATTGAACCAAATTTATTGCAGCGTGTGGCGCATAACACAAGCCTCCGTTTTGAACAGTGTGTTCAACTCGACGAAAGACATCTGGATGACATACTCTTTAAAAATAAGATCCGCATTTCCCTTCTATCATTTAATGCTCTTAATAAAACTTTGTGTCAATTATTACGTTTTTTATTTAAGTTTGAAAACATAAATCTGTCACCAGACACCCTGTATATGCCCTACAGCCTATGAAATAATTTAATAACTGCCGGTGACATTTTCAGGTCGTGTAGCTCCTCGTTTCGGTCTTCAGTCTGTACGATTTAACACCACTAAATTTGTTTTTATGGATTTAAGTCAAAAGCCCACAACCCTTTTTGCATTAAGAAATGAGATTTAACGCTGCACCAACGGAATTCAGCCATATTTCGGAATAATTTTGCCAAACGAGTGCGCATGTGCATAGAAAGCTGTGCTTTTCCATAAATAATATTATCCTGTGTACTTAATGATTCAATAAAAATATAGTAAAAGACTAAAAACTTTGTTTTATTTTTAACATAAGTCTTGCGTCAATTTTGGATCACCCCTTATATGCGCAGGTACTAATAATTTCAATACTGTTTTATTAATAGATTTAAATATTTTCCGGTTTAACTACATAAGTATAGATTGGCATCTTTCACAAAAATATGTTTTAAAGTTGGCGTCGCTTTTTATCCGCTTGTGTAATCTGAACAGCGTTGCCATTTATTTAAAGTACGCACTGAACATAGACTTTAACAAAAACTTAAAATTTTAATTTGAGGAAAAACTTTGAAAATGTTTTTAATAAAAAAACGTAAAAAATCCCCAATTTTTTATATATAAATAGAGGCGCATTTTGACTCGCTTAAAGTTATAGGATAAAGCTAAAACGTTTGTAACGCCACCCCTTTTTTAACAAAAAATAAGTGATTATCAACATTAACTAAGTTAACTTTATTTAATTGTTTAATAAACTCTTTTGCTAAAATTCATATAATTTTCTTGCCTCTTATACTTAAATTACAATTTTTAAATTCTATATGAGTGAGTATACGCGCTTGCCATAATTTGTTGGTATTATTTGTAATAATAAAAGATGATTTATTAAATAATGACCTCAATTTTCTACTTAAATCAATCTATCCACTCTATTGTGACATTTTTATTACGATGGCCATAGAATGTGGCACAAGAGAAAATTAAAGATTTCCTGTATATAGAATTTAGAAAAGATATAAAATTGAATAAAATAATATTAATAAGTGCTTAGTACTACAGTTTAAGAAATAATTTTTGCGTTGGGAGAATTAGCAGAGATAAAAAGGTATGACTTCATTAAGTATTTGCAGGATAGTTTCATGACCTTATTGACAGCTAGAGCTTATTTTTTCCACAGAAAAAAAATTTAAAGAAAAAAGTTGTAATAAATTTTAAACAGCTTAAAACAAGTAGTTTACTTTACGAATCATTGCTTACTAGAAAAAAATTACAAAAACAAGCCTTTTAATATTTAAGCGGAAAGCAAAGCTGCAATAACAACAAAAACTTGAAATCTGGCAGCATTACCCGTCCACTCTTCCTTCACCATGACAAGAATCGACTAACGTTATCTAACTTATACATCTTCCTATTGAATATGTTACGACCGCCAACGTTTTTTTCTGTTTTTTTTCTGCATTTGTTATAACATATGTTAACACTTTTATGAAGTAAAATGGCTTCAGAAGGCGTTTCGCTACCATTGTTTTGTTTTATATTAAGACTGAGTTTTGTAACATTTTGATCGTAGGAAAACAAACTATGAGGAAAAACAATGGCAGAAAAAAAAAGCTCGTTAAGTCCACCATCTCCTACTATATCTCCGTACTATCCCCTCCTCTATTTCTTATCTATCTTTTTAACCTTCTATGTATATCAGACTTTAAATCCTACTACAGACCTCGAGCTCTTTAAAGATTGGGGCTATGAGACAGAGTATGAATGAATCACTTAACCGTGATTTGAAGCAAATCTCCGATTGGGGTTTTGCGAATAGGGTCGATTTTAATGCCCGTAAGACCCAATGTTGTTCTGACACATAAGCACACAGTATATCATGCTGCATCGTCCATATTAATTTTTTTTTTTTTTTTTTCATATATTTATTATTGAATCTTCACCTGTGGCGAACTAACAATAAGTGTTCAAATCTTAAAACTAGGTAGTTAATATAAGTCCAGCCAGTGCCAGACTAAAATTTAAGTTCTCATATTAATTTTCAAGCTTCATATGAGCGCAACAGTATCCCTCCTTTTCAGGCGGGTGTGCCCACTATGCTGCAGGATGTTTCGGGCGAGCGGATTTGGGTGAATTTCCAGCTTATTTAAATACTTGTCCACATAGTTCAGGATTTCGCATTTAACTAGTGGAACTTGTAGATCCTTGTGGATATTGCTGTTTTTAACATAATGTTTATAATGTTTTCATTAAGGCTGTTCAGACAATCTTCGATGTCTCCGGGTGTTTTTAGTGGTTGGCTTTCCGAGCAGTGTGTGCTGATATATTTTTTATATTTCAACCAATCTACTTTTTTAGTTAAGAATAAATCACTAGTTGCTATTTGATGAGGACTGCAAATAGTGATTATTGTTGGTGAATGGTCAGAAGATAAATCCAAGGAGGCTTGGGCCTCAATAAGCTCCGGGATATACCTTTTGCTACGCCAAAATCTATTACGTCTGGTATTTTATTGCGGTCTGTTGGCCAATATGTTGGTTGTCCAGTTGAAATAACGAAAAGTCCCATTTCAGACACGGAATCATACAAGACACGACCTTTCGGACTAATTAGGCGGTAGCCCCAGTACGTGTGCTTAGCGTTATAGTCTCCAGCAGCTATGTATAAAGCGGGGCCCTAAAGACTTGTAAAAACTGTTGTACTGATACTTCGTTATGGAGAATCTGGGTGGACAATAAACTGACGAAATAACGAGATTATGGTAAAATTCCTCAATGCAGACGTTTGTTGCTTGTATATAACTTTCGGAGAGACCACCTATCCACTGGTGTTTGATTCTTGATTTAATTAATATAGCTGAGCCACCACATGACCTATCTCTGGGATCTTTTGAGTCGTAAAAAGTATAGTCACATATTTTGAAAGTGCTTCTAGATGTCATATGAGTTTCGGAAATCAACATGACATCAATTTTTTGGTGTTTTAGAAAATATTCGAGTTCGTTTTTGTGTTGGCGGATGCCGTTTGCGTTCCAGAAACAAACCCTGAGGCAGTTCATGGTCTTTTAAGCATAGCCTGCAGAAAAGCAGACTGCATTTTTTGCATTTCTTGCATCATGTTGGCCATTTGCGCCATGATCTGCGTAAATTGTTTTACAATATTGTCTATTACGGCTTCCAGGCGGCTGAAATTGGGGCCCGTAGGTTCATTTGTTGGCACCTCTCTTTGTGTTGTTGGCGGGTTAGGCTTGCTTGCGTTGGGCTGGTCAGACTTTAGCGCGTTGGCATAAGAAAGTTGACTCGTAGTTGGCTGTGCTAGTGGAGGCATAGAAGTAGCTGATATATTTAACTGCTGGGAAGGAGCAGGAACTACTTTTGGCTTTGATGATTGCCTTACTAAATTAAAAACAGGGCAGCCTCTATAGTTGGCAGTATGATTTCCACCGCAATTGCTGCATTTCTTTACACGAGGATCATCTTTTTGTTTGTCGCACTTTGTCGTAGCATGCAGGTCTCCACACACCACACAAACAGAAGGCAATTTGCAGTAAGCCTTGGTGTGACCATATTCTTGGCAATTTAAGCACTGCACGGGCCCAGATCGCTTATGTGGCGCTTCAACCACATATTAATTGACAGTAGAAATGTTGGGGAGACAGAAACTCTTGATGTTCTTGGCATGAGAATCCAGTGCGATGTCCGTTGGACTGAACAAATTTGTTTTGTATCGAAAGAAGTATCCAAGTGTCTTGGCTTTTTGACACGGTTTAGGAATTATTTTACGCCATCTGACTTTTTACCATTTATACCACCTATGTCCGGCCTCCTTCTCCTCCTTCGGGGTATGCAACCGCCTCAATTCACTTGAACTTTGTTGCAATGTGGGTTTTTTTTACTATTCTATCGATACTACAATGGAATATGCTCTGAAGAAATCAGGTAGCTTGTTCCTGAAACCCGGGATTTCTTACCACTGACATACCGGGGCGCTCTTCTTGCGTGATACTCGTCTCTTTTGAAAAGCACACGCATTTGTAATCGACTGGCCAGTGAACCACACTACGCATTAAAGAGAAAATTCGTTTTTTCGTCGCATGATGTGGAATAAGCTTTCTAAGGATGTCTTACCTGTCACAGTTAACATCGAGAAATTTAAATCAAATGTCCATAAACACTACTCCCTCTACCCTCCTTCCCTTAACCTATTTCCCTGATAGCAACACAATGCAATGCATGTATAGGGGCCATCACCTGAGTGTTGGTTTTTAAAAAAGTCCACATTCAAAGTTAAAATTTTTTAACAATTTATTAATTGTAACGATTTTATAGTTTACAATTCTGTCAATTGAAAAATATCACAGTAAAGAAATTTTTCCCCTTTTCCTCTTTTGCACTCACATCTCCATTGTTATGATAATATAAAACTTTAATTGAATAATGACGAATGACAATTTATGAGAAATTTCTTTTGAAAGTGCATTAGGTGTTGGATAGTTTTGTATAATTTTCTAACAAAATTTTAAAGCGCTTGTGAGGTAGAGTATAGAAATGCAGTAATGTAGAGTACGAAAGGCGACTGCGAAATTAAGCAATAGAACAAGGTGCAGCCAGTTTGCGTCAGTTTTTTCAGCTCTTTTGTGATAAATATTGAAGAGAGAGAGAGGGAGAGGAAATTGAAGACTAAGAGAGAGGAAGTAAAAAAAGAAATTCAGAACTTGAAAATTTTGATGGTTGAAGATAGTAACTTATTTGTATAGTTGACAATAGTCTCCCCATCCTTAGCCCTATTCTCGAGCCTACCGCTATTCCAGCAAAGAAAACTTGATTTTTTCGACTAAGGTTAGCCACATCCGACAGAATGTCCAGCGTTCTAGGCCCAAAGGGCCTTATTCAGACGTGGGTCAGTGCCGCACAAAATCCCAAGAGGTGTTTGATTCTCTCAACATCCTCTGCATCTTGACACTTCCCACAAGCGAGGGAAAAGAAGTTTTAATCTACTGGCATGGATGGCGTATCCAAAGTAAGCTGTAATAGCACATCCAGTGTCCCTCAGTCCACGTTTGCCAGATTAAGGATGTTCGGCATTCGCAAACTAGTCGTAATGTATACAACAGTAATGGACCTGATGGCTAATTGGTTGTCGGTGAAGATCCTGATATTTCTATCAAATATGCTGGTACCGTAGCCAATTGGCCGCTATTCCAATCGCTAACAATTCAGCCTGTTGTATACCTGCATTTTTTGAGAAGCCTGAACGATATCTGGACTTCTGTTTGTAAAATTTAACATGCCTTCATAAACATCAGCTTTCCCCTTAAACCCGTACGTATATATCTCCATACTGACAGATCATTTCATCCGCCGTTCCCTCTAAAACATAGAAGGAGGATTTTATGCGGCGGAAAAGTTCTTTTTGGTAATAGACAATGAGATAAGAGTTAAAAGCAACTCAGTGGAGTCGATCCTATTAAACCCATTACCAAAATCTTCATATTGCGCTTCGTTCTCTTAATATGTAGACGATTCGCAATGAATTTCATAGCATTTCACCAGACTATAACTTTAAAGAAGAAAAGCTCTTCTATTGCTGTTTTGGAAAGCCAACTAAGGCTACGTGGACTGGGGTCCCAGGAACAGGCAATGACTCGTTTGTATACATACATTGCCGTCTGTGCTTCTGCCACCTTTGCCATCACACTCGGTCTCCAGGACAGCTTACTGTACAGAATTACTGCCAGATACTTTGCGCTATATGACAGATTCAGTACCACTCTGTTGGGTATCGGGAGATCCAAAAGACAGGGCCTTGTATCTGATCATCAACAACACCAGCTCTCTTGAAGAGGAAGTAATAAACAGCTTTTTTGTGCGTTCTACTCAATAAGTAATCTCAGTTTAAATTCCATTCTATCGGAGATAAACTAAAGATGGACTTCAGGTATCGTCACTTCCCGCCAACCCCATAGGCCACAGTCCTTAGTTCCTTTAAATTCATACTCCTGAGCAACATGTTGAGAGCCATGTTACACAGTAATGCCCTCCTTAGGTGGTTCCTTTGTCCGCTGATCTAGCAGTAGACTGGAAGTAAATATAAGCAGAGAATTATCAACACCCATCTCACGTAAGGACTCGATGATGGATGATGGGTTAAAGTTATTAAAGGCACCTTCTATGTCAAAAAAAACACAAGCATGTTGTTCTAAAAATCAAGAAAACTTTCAATAAAACCAACTAGCGAGAGCTGTATTCGCTTTCTGACCGATCCGTAGGCAAATTGGAAAACCAAAGAACCCTTGTATGGATTGTCAGGGCATATAGTCCTTTGCCATTGTGTATAAATTTATACACTTAAGCTTTAGCTTTCTTGGGGATTAATACGACGTTAGATTGCGTCAACCAGGGTAAAAGGCGGGGGTAAAGAGTTTACAATAAAAAAGGACCCACACAACTGCCCCGACGACGCCCTACAGAAGGGAAAATGTTGCTCATATAAATATTATTGGCACAATGCACCGCTACCAAGAATAGTTTTTTTGTTCAGCCACTTGAATCTAGGACTTTAAAAAGCTTATTAGCTTCCGCGGCGATAAGTTCTAAATGCCCACTGGTGAAGCAAAACTGCCAGCTAGGAAGCCAGTGTTGTGCAGGTGGTATCTGTTATTTCAGTTGCCATTTATAGAACTGGTGAGACCCTTAGATCCTTCCTTCCAAGAGACAGAATCCCCCAAGATTTGCCTCTAGATAAAGTCAAAAATCTCCTGGCCTGTCGCTGCTCCGGGGCATCACTCCAGTGGGCCTCAAAGTCGGCGTTTAAATTTCCCACGAGAGCGGCGATAAGAGCCGCAAAACAGCTCCAAGCCAACAGGAGGGCAGTTTTCCGCGTAGTTGGCGTAGCAGTGGGTACGTTCGTTGTTAACATGGCCCTCATGATCCGGAACCAAGCGTTAGCCTTATTGCGCGCACTGAGACTATTCAGAGTGTTCACACACTCCTCTACCCATGTGGATCTAATATCATAAGCTGCAAGGGCTCTTAAGGTCGCCTGGCTTTCCAAAAGAATGAAAGGGAAGTGTTAGATGGATATTTTTCAAGCCCCTTCTTCTATAAAAAGAAAGGTGTTGCCATTGACATGCATCTTTGCGGCCTTAAATTTTTTTAAAAAAATGTCCCTGCTTGTCTGGGCTAGCTGCCCTACAACTATTGTCTTAAATCATTTCATTTTATTAAAAAAGAAAATTAAGATCTCATTACTTAAGTTCTTCTTTTGCATTAAATTAAAAAAGACACTTCAGACACAATCCTTTATTTGACTGACAGTCTAACGACTGACGTAGACGACAATAAAACTCGTTGATGGTGTTTTTCAAAATTTATTCCCTCTTTGTAATTTAATTTTTATTTAATTATCCCTTTTAAATTCAAATGAAAATTATGAGGATGTTTGGTGCGGTCATTTTAATTTTATTTAACAAAAATCTTTTAAACAAAAAAAAACTTCATTGTTTGTGGTTAAATAAAGCAAAGAGACCTAAACAAATAAAGAAATCTTTTAGAGATGGAAATAAATTATTCTCAACATCATTATGCTGTCACTTGAGTGTTTGAAATGTTGTTTGCTGTTGTCGTTATTGAAGATGATCATAATAGTGGTTTAAAGTAAAATCTTTTTGTTTATTAAGAAGTTAGTTAGACATACACACAGTAAAAAAAATATTAAAATAATAATAATTTTTGTTTGTCTTATTTTACTTAAAGGCCAGCATAATTTGTGAGTGTCGTCTATGTTCATAACAAAAATAAATTTGTACTTCTGTCACGAAAAGGGGTAAAGTGTATAATAAGAGTGCGTGCATAAAGATGCAATTGGAAAGGAAATTTTGGAGTCAAAGTTATGACACTTCTCGGTAGACATTAAAATTTAACACAGAATGACCGATAAGAAAAGAAACAGATTTGGATAAATTTTTATCTAATTTCACATATCGCTAATTTGATAGAACAACGTCATAATCCAAAAAAAAAGTCATTTCGAACCATTTTGATTTTCTTAAATTTATTAGAAGAGTCAAGCAGCAATTCTTCTTCAAACGTAAGAAATAGAAACAATTAAAAGATGAAATTTATACACGATAAAAATCATAACATAATTTATAATTCTACATCGTTAACTCCGAAAATGCATTTTTTGAGTTATGACGTTGTTCCGAGCGATATGTACATGAAACCTAATTACCAGGGCAACCAAAAATATGAAAAATCAAATTTTCTCTGTGCGTCGCATTAACCTTTGATGTTGTTATTCTTCCGTCTCAAAACTTTTGCAGTTTTAGCAGCGATTTGTTAGAGCATATTTTGCATATAACAGCATATTCTGGTATATTTTTCCGTTTTTTCGTAAGCCCCATTTTTAAAGCATTTTTTGAATTTTTTATTTGAAAAAAACTATACAAAAAATCTTTTAAGTGCTCATTTCAGGTTTTTGTTTCTTTTTTAATTTTTTGTTTTGAAGCAATTTAATTAATATACGTTTCAGAATTATCACAAAATTTTTGCATAAATTTTTTGGAGCATATTTTGACATATTTTGCATGGAACAGCATATTTTGGTATATTTTTCCTTTGATAGCATATACTACTTCTAAAGCATTTTTTAAAATTTTTGATATTAAATTGAAAAAAAAACTCACAAAAAATCTTTTGGGTATTTATTGTCACCTTTTGTTAGCGAAACCCATTCTGGCTTGTTTTGATTTAACATAAAATCGATGCCCAAGTTGGTTTAAAACTGTTTAATTTAACATTATTTAACATGATTTTGGTTTGTCTTTTTTTTGTACCTAAGTTTTTGGTCAGTGTTAATGCGTTATTTCGTTAACGCAACTGTTAGCTGCGTTCTCGTATTTTTATCTTCTTACCGCACATTTTATGCGCATAAAAGCCTTCTTTAAGAGCATATTTTTGGTTGCCCTGCTATTTACATATATTTTTTAATGTTTATTTTAAGACTAACCTTCCACAACAATCCCTCTTTTAACCATTAATTTATACAGAAATAAAATATTTTTTCTGGATTCAGTGTAATAAACCCTGTCTGTGTGTTCACTTTAGTGTGACACACTGTTGCCACAATGTTAAGATCTCTTCTTTCAAAGTTCTTTTAAATTTCATTTTCAAGTCACTTTATTTTCACACATAGATTTAAGTGAGTTTGTATATAAAACTTTATAAATATATTATTATCAATTTCATTGTCATCATTATCCTGATCATTATCAACAACAGCATCGTCATTATCAGATCATATTACCATGGAGTGTCGTTAATCAGTTTGACTCTTTTTCTTTATTCATTTCAAAAAAATTCTAAAATTTTTTTATATTAAAAAATAATTATTTTTTGATAATAAGTTTTAAATAAGAAAACTGACCACAAACCGACTACTTTTGACATATTTAAATGAATGTTTTATGATTTATTTATTTAGTTAAAATAATAAACATTTTTGCTTATTCTTTGTTGAACTCAATGTTTTTAAGCTAAATTTTGCTTCATTATTTTTATCTTTAGTTTATTTTTTTATTCAATATCTTTTTACTAAAAAGTAGTTTATATTAATCATTTTAAAAAAGTGTAATTAAAAGATACTTTTTGGAAAACCCAAGCTTTCCTACCAACGCCAGCCAACTAGAAAGCATATTCGAAACCAACTACAAAATTTCTCACAGTACTTTTTGAACATCTGTTTATCTTATATGCTTTTAAGAAAAAGCAAACTGAATTGCTTTTTTTGTGATTGAGTCAAGACTTACTGAGAGTGAACACTTGTTCGGAAATCTAAAAAGAGGTTTTTAATAATGTGTTAGCTAAAAGTGAATTTTATGTTTCTCTTGAAAAAATTTACTAAATGTTTTATGTAGTATATTTAAATGAATATTCAGCCCAAAAAAATAAAAAAAATTACTGGAAAAGTAAACAAAACGTTTAATAAGTCTTTAAATAGGCTTAGTGTTTATTACGGTTCAGTCAAATGTTTTTTTTGTTCTTTTTTTTTTGTTTTGAACAGCTGAATACCGCGTACTTAAATAGTAAACGTTCAATAAAATTTATTTTTCGGTGTACAAAAACATGATTGCATAATTTTCAGTCGCTTCTATAAAAAAAACTTTTTATTAAAAGAAGACTTGTCGATACAATTTTTTAAAGGCCTTAACTCGCATTTCTATAAGCCTAGAGTTTTTTTTTTTTGATATATGGTGCCCTCATACATTATGACTTAAAAAACCTAGAACCTTTCTATATTAGAGTTACGATATGTATAATAAAATGTTAAAAGATTATTAATTAATATATCGCTTGCTCAATACTAACTTGACGTAAGTAAAATTTTTTAGTAAATGTTTCCGAATTATTTTCGACAATTTCCAACTTTGATAACATGTCGCCCTTGGTTCTCTTGAACAATAAATTTAATTCCAAAGGAGTGGCTTCAGCAACAAACAAGAATATAAATCTGATTTTCTTGTAACTCACCTGAAAATATATCAAAATTTAAAAAAAAATAAGAATTTATTATACATCATAAAATAAAATAAAAACACAAATATAAAAAATATATACATATATAAGATACATATATTCTAAAAGTTTCTATGTATTACAAAAAAAGTTTTTGAACAAAAAAATAATTTCCCTTTACCTCTCTCTACCTTCTTTAGATAAACCACATACATAAGTTAAAATGCACTTCCTAAGCTTTATAAATAATTTCGAAGTCATAGACATCTGACAGAGAAAGAAAACTTCATAAAGGAACTTAAGAAAGAAAAGCAAACATGTGGTCAAGAGCAATGTTTTCTTTACTAGAATTCTTATATGTAAAATATTCTCCACTATTATCTTTTTATTTAATTTGATTTATGATTTGTTTGTGAGCAGCCAAACACTTAAAAAAGAATAAAAATATTTTCTAAGTTTTAGTTCAAAAAGCTGCGGGATGCCGCATAATTTTTTCCATATTTTATTTGTGTTGCAGCAGTGAAGCGGTGCAGTGTTTATGTGTTTATGATTTCATATTTTTGGTACCTCAAATGCATTAGAAAAATATCTTTCTTTAAGCATTCAAAGCAAATGTTTTATGAAAATTAACAATTAGAAGTAAATAAAAAGCATTATTTTAAATTAGACTTCATTTGAGGCAATGGACTAGTTTTGGGGCTATTTAAGGTTAGTTTTTTATTAGGCCTTCGTCTGAAGTTATGTCAGTGTTCTACACTACTGTTAAATTGGTTTTAAATAAACTTGATTTCTTTTTGTAAATAAAAAAAAGACAAGAGTGTTAAAAAGTAACAAGTATTTTTGTGAAATGTCGCCTTTAAAGAATGAGGTAATTAAAGTTTATCCCTAGAGATAATCAAAGGTTTATTTTTTTCCCCCTTTAAAAGAAGAAATTAATTTCTTCTTATTTCTTTATCTACGTGTTGCCGTTATTTATCATAATAGATTGTTAATTCTAGCCGTAGACGCCAAACAAAGGTCTTTCAGTATGTACTATATGTAGACCAGAACATTACACACTGCGTCCACAATCTGTTTAAGAAAGTTCAAGTTGCTCTTTAGTTTATCCTACGTTAACATTGATATTCCGATTTCTAGTTACATAGTGCGTCTATTACAGGTAGTATCAACATAAAATACATTCTTCACTAGGTTAGGTTCCAACTATTTAGCTCACCTGGAGGAGAAATACCAAAAAGTATCATGAGCACATGAAAGTTAAATTTGCATGATTTTTTATATAATTTTAATCTACAACCTCTAATTTTCTATTTTGAAAATAAGTAAATACTTATGAGCAAAAAAAAAATAAAAAGTAGTTTTTATTCCAATTAATTTAATATTTAAAAATCTCAAAAATATGCAGAAAAAAAACAATCAGAAATATTAAAAAGTATTTTTTATTCCACTTCTAGCCTCAAGGAGGGTCAATAGACCTCAATTTTATATTTTTAGAATCAAAACCTCAAATAATTCATAAAACTTTAAAGTACTTTTTTATCCAATTAATGGCCTTTCGATTTTATTTTGGGTTATTTCATATTCCTAAAGCCATAATCTCACAAATCGCAATTAACACCAAAATAATTAAAGTACTTTTTGTCCACTTTTGACTTCCGACACAGATCTGGGTCAATAGTCATCAATTTCTATATATGTAGACTGAGAATCCCAAAAAAATTTAGAAAAAGTACCAAAAATTGAATAGATGAGTTTTTTTATTAATCTTCTTTCATATTTCTTTAATCAAAAAATATGCAAAAAGCTCCTTACGAGCACCAAAGTTATAATTAACACTTTTTTGGTCCCTAGTAAAACAAGATTCCAAAAAAGTACCAAAAACCTTTTCTAGGATTTTAGAACATGTCAAACGCAACTGAAAAGTACTTCAAAGGTATATTTGTTAAGTTTTTCCTTTTTAACCTTTTTGACACTTTAGGGCCAAAAAAAGGACCTAAAACATATACATATTTTTTAGACCTGTCGAACGCACATTAAATTGTTATCATTGTTGGTTAGGAAGTTACAGAATGGCTATAAAAAGTACTTGAACGTGAGTACCAAATTTCTAAAAAAAATAGTACCGAAGACAGGTTTATTTATTTTTTGAGTGGAATACGATCATTTTTAAATTTTGTTTCTATCTTGTATAGTTAAGAAGAAAGCAAGTTACGACTTTACACTTTTTGGTCTTTTTTACCCATTTAGGGTATGAATTACCCGAATCGCTTTTAAGTAAATCTATAAATCAAAAGAGGTACCCAGGCAGCCAATTTTAAACGCTATTTCATTTCCATTCAGGTTCGGAATTTTCCGAATCCGTTTTTAGTAAATCTTTATATCGAAAGAGGTGCCCACAGTCTTAATTTTAAGACAATGCTTCAGGATGTACGATGACGAGACTGTCAGTCATAAGCGCTATTCCTTTTTTCTTACTTTTCTTCTTAAAGGGGGCTTCTAAGATGCGATGTCTGAAAGGAAATTGAAGATTCTTAACAGTTAAACGTCCGGGGTAATGATGCAAGTTTTGTTTTTTCACTCGGATTTGAACCTGGTATGCTTCTGTAGTTATTTTAGCCTCTTAATCACTATACAACGCTAACTCCGAGCTTCCTTAATAGAATGATTTAGTTGTTATTGGTTTACAAAACCAATTCGGACTTCCTGTATGTCTCTCTCCATTCGCTCGTTGATACGGCTTCATTAAGCCGCTCCGAAAATTTCAAAAGGCTTTCTCTTATCCTACCGTAACTTAATATTATAAAGAGTCTTATTAGGTCTTAAAAATATTCGGTTCTATATTTTCTATTTATTTAAATTTTTTTAATTTATTGTTAAAAACTTTTTTAAAATCGATGCCTATTTTTTCTGTGCTATTTATTTCTTCTCAACTGTTTGTACATATATTATTTATTTTGGCCAGTAAGCCCAGCATGAAATCTTTATTCTAAGATAAAGAAATCTAGATAAATATTTTATATATTTTCATGTGCAACTTTCTAAAGAAAAATCAATAAATTTTGGCAGAAGTTTATAAAAAAATGCTAGACCAAATAAAAGGAAAAATTTTAAATCTTAAAAGTTCAATCAACTTTCTGATAGAGAAAATTTAACTTAAAAAAATATTTTTTTTTTCTTAAAAAAAGAAATAAAAGATTTGTAACTGATTTTACGCATGCATTTGACTTATATTGCTCTTCTTTTTTACAAAAACCGTTTGCTTAAAAAAGCTAACAAATTGCTGCTTTAAGCTCGTGTTTTAATAAAACATAAAAAATTCTATTAAAAATTTAACCTTACGCCTTAAGAACTTAATGCCATTTAGGCATAACCGAAACTTCGGGTAAACAAAAATAAATTACTTTTGATATTATCATTTGCATAAAGACATAAATAGAAAAAGCAAAAAAAAGCCTTTTAGAAACATTGCAATAGTTACTTTTAAAATTACCAAATGGCTCTACTTATCCACAAAAGCTTATCTCTTGCAACTGATCTTTGTGCAACAAAAAATATTATAAAACAAAATAAAAACACAGCAAAAATCTTAAGCAATAACATTTCCTAATCCCAACAACAAACAAAAACGTTTGATTTTTAAATTTGTTTTAAAAATTAACATAAAAATGAAAGCCTTAAAATGCAGCCATTGAAAACTAAAGCTTAAAATTGCAAGACAAATGAAAAACGAACCAAAAAATAAAACAACAAACAACCATCATAATTTTATGTCATTTTTAATTCAACTCCTTTGCAGCTAAAAAAAATTGCATCAAGGGCGTATCTAAAACTTTCAGCACTTCCATCTCTAATGCCAAGAAATGGAGCAGCAACAAAAAAAATCTAAAATTATCCTCACAACGGGCAGTCTGCAATTACAATATTTTTTTAAGGCAACTTTAGGAAATATTTTTATAACGAAAATCATATCCAAGTTTTAAATAAACGAACGAAAGAGAGGATTTATAAAAAGAAGTTGAAAATTAAACCCCATATTTAGGAAAAAAACTTTTTGGCATATAAAAGGTCCATAGAACAGATTTTGTATGACATGTTTGACTTTACAAGCCTTTTATAAATTTATAGTTTGTTTATAGATAGTTTGTTTATAGATCCTAAAAGCCTTTAATATATTCTCTAAATTGTGTTTTTTAAAATTTAAATAACACAACTTTTCTATAGACTCTTTTTTGTTTTGACGATTTCAAAATCATTTAGGGTACTATTTTATAAAAATCGTGACATAGAAAAGGTAATGCATTTCAAACAGTGTCTCTCAAATCTGTGTCCAACAAGAGCCAAATTGTAAATAATTTTCGGCTTAACAAGAACTTTTAATTAAGGACAAGGAAGTCAGTTTCATTTCAAAAAAATATTCTGAATCAAAATCCAAGCATTTTGGATCGAAAGGGGAAGCAATACAAAGCAACAGATGAATCTATAATTTTTATGAAGGTTATCCCATAGGGAGGGTTTAATTTTTATGGGAGAGACACCGCCTAAAAGAGGCTTTCAAAAAGTGTACAAAGCCTTAAAACAGCAGATCGAGCAAAATTGTTTGTAGAGGAAATATGTTTTTGTTAGGCGTGGCCTGCCAACGTTTTCAAAATTTTGACATTAGTAGTTTTCGCTACGTTTACAAATTTTGTTAAAAATCAATGCAGCAGAAATCCTTTCGTTGAATGTTACATTTTTGTGGACATATCCCTCCCTACCTTCTTTATTGCTTTTAGAATTTCGATTTTAAAGACCTTATAAAGGTGCTCAAAATTTATAAAAAAAATTTTTTGAGTAGAAGTGCCATTATAAGGAGATAAATTTCTGTAGCTGACATCGCCCACTTTTTTGCCTAAAAGAGTATTACTATAGAAGCCATTAATATACAGGGTGTCTGGTGGCAGATTTATATTTTCAAACTTAAATAAAAAATTATAAATTTATACAAAAGTGTTATTAAGAGCATTGAACAATAGAATGGAAGCGAGGTTTTTATTTTTTAAAGAGTATGTCATTCAGGTGTCTTTCGTCGAGTTAAACACACTGTTTAAAGCGGAGCCTTGAGTTCTGCGCCACACGCTGCACTAAAGTTGGTTTAATTAAGCTGATTTTTTGACGAATATTTCCCTTTAAAGCCAAATAAAATTGGGATTTGTCCTTTTAAACCCTCTCTCTGAGGTAGCCCCATGAAAAACAAGTAAGAGCGCTATATTCGTGATAGAGATAGGGGAGCATATGTTTGGGAAGGGGAAACTAATGGGGGTCGGTCGCACACTTTATTTCTCTAAGGCCGACTCTGTAAAAGTTATGGGCGTTTTTACTTCATTTTTGTAAATTTGAGGTAGTTGTGGGAATTTTACCATAATTTTTGTAAATTTTGTATGGCAACGCCATCTGATGACGAAAATAGGGGGAAAGTATGTTTTAGGAATATGTTTGTAAGTAGAAGCTAATGGGGGTCGGTCGTACACTTTATTTCTCTAAGGACGACTCTGAGTTAGTTATGGGCGTTTTTACATCATTTTTTTAAATTTTGTATGTCAACCCCCTTAGGTGATGGAGATAGTGCGTAAGTATACCCTATAAATATGTTTGGGAGGAAAACCTGATTGCAATCTGTGATAAATTTTATTCCTCTAGAAGCGACTACAGAAAATTGTAGGGGTTTTATCTTATTTTTTTTTTTAATTTTGGCGGAGATAGGGTGTAAGTATGTTCCACAAAACTGTTGGTCGGAAAAAATTAACTCTCTTACATTGCACATTGTAGGGTTGTATGCGTCGATAACTTTTACCGTTGACATTCGTCGCCTGGCCTCGAGAGTTTTGAAAAAAATGAACCAGTTATATCATGCGTGGATAAGGCACACCAAACAGTTACCCAGTGGAAATGCAATGTTCTTGATGTTTCAATTGAACATCCAACATCGTTTCGTTTTTGTGTAAATCAAAATCACTTTCTTTCAGTTCTTGAACGGTTTGAATTTTAAAAGAATGGAAATTCAGATCCATTCCGAAAATTTCAGAAATAATCGCCCTTTCAATTCCCAGTGAGGCTGTTCTTATTCTTACTGAAAGTCGAGGGTTTGTACGTTAATTGCTTTCAACCAGTTCAGTGTTTTCGGAAGTCCTTGCAGATCAACTGGGCCCTGGACGAGGGGCATTTATAGCCGAAGCAGTTGCGCGGAACCTCTGCACCCACCAAACTTTGAACAAAATTGTCAACGAGCAAATAGGTAAGAACTATTACTCTTAAAGCATGTATCCACAGCGAACGCGCAATGTTCACTGTTCTTTAAACGGCGCCACTCTCCCTCCCCTCCGTCTATTACTTCTTTAAATAATCGTATTTAAAAATATATATATGCTAGCAGACACCCTGTATACCGAGAAGAACCAGCGCCCCTAGGTGTGTTTATAGAAAAGGGTAACCTTAATTGCTTTTTGACTGTTTGGTTGGTTACTGTGTTAAACCCTCAATATTTGAAGTTCCAGAAGCCTCTTCTCAGTGGATCTTGGCAGTTCACATTTCTATTTTCTGGCTTGAATAATTCGGGCTGACGACGATAAATGAATCAGTTGGTCACTTTACATACCTTTTATTTCTAAGTTTAAATGTCGATAGATATATCAAGGCTTTTGCGTTAAGTTTCCTGTTTGTTACTTAGAAAAATAAGAACAAATTGGGAACCTGTGTTACAACGTGCAATAACTAATAGTTATCACCACTCCCTTTACCAGCATTTTAGTTGTCGTTTTTTTTCTCAAACCATGAACACGTGTTTAATGTTGTTTTCAAATTATTTATCCAGTTAAATTACCACAAAACATTGCTTGGCTCAATGAATTACTTGGTCCATTAGGTTATTACTCCATCTTGTAATTCCTTTACAGTTTCATATTGTAAACGTATTTGCAATTTCCATTTTTTCCTTCGTTTAGCTTTTGCTTCAGCAATGTTCTTTTGCTAATCTTGTTTAAGTTCTGATTAAGTATCTTTCCTTTAGTCATTTCGGTGTGTTAAACTGGGGAGAATAAAACTTTTTTATACAGTAGCTGACTTTTAGTTGCCTTAAATTCTCTAGACATAAATAAATTTACGTATTTAGTTGGATCCACCATTTAGACTTTATTTGATTTTACTCTTCCTTTCGTATATTTACCTCATGGTTGTTGTAACATAAGGAACTTTTAGATTATTTTTTAGTTTTCGCTTCTCGTTGTTGAATTAAGTGGAAAATCATGTTCATTACATTGGTGTTGAAGTATTTATTGTTGGCGTGAATTTTGTCGGTTTAAATTACATTTGGGTGGTCATCAGAATTTGTAGTCCGTTGTTGTATGCTAGAAGTTTTACACGTATTTGTTCTATGCTTCGCAGTGTATAATGGAGTTTAATTGTAAATCGACATTTTAATTTTTTTTTTTTCAACAACACAAACAGTGATTTGAATAATGGTCTCTACGTTAGGGCTTAAGCTGAGTTTTCCAGCTGAGAGTTAATTTTATCAAAAGAAATTTTGATTTTATAATTAAGTTGTTTCACTCTTACACTCAAAAAAAAGATTGTACTACATTTAAGTTAGATATAAACTAAATTTTAGTTCATGGACTTTACTTAAACTTAGTTAAAATTAACTTAAAAATAATAATTTTAACTCAAAATAAAAAAAATTTACTCATTGAAAGTAAAGAGCATATGCTTGTTAACTTAAATATATTACAACATTTTACTTGATTAGTCTTACTAAAAATAAGTACATAAATATTAAAAAAAATTAAAAATGTTTACACATATATTAAAAAACTCGTAAGAACAAAGATTTTCTTTCCTTGAAATAAGTAATTTTAATTTTGTATGAAAAGTAAAAAAATTAGTTAACGCCTTCCTTAAAAACAGTTAAAAATCATATACTTAAAACAAGGAAAATGGGATTTGTATTAAGTAAAATATTACTGAAAATCAATATTTATTTCCTTAAAACAAGTTAATAACTTTCTTAAAAGTTGAATAAATTAACTTAATGTTGGGCTCATTTTATTTAATTTGAGTAAAAAAATTATCAGTTGCAGTTAAAGGTTTACTTATTTTAAGTATTTATTTCTCGCAAGATAGTACAAATCAACTGCGTTTAAGAAAAAATTTACTTAGTTTTAGTTTACCCATTAAGTTTTTTTGTACTAATTCTTAAGAAAATTTTAAACTAAATATAAGAAATATTTTCCTTGGAGCCAAATCATTACCGAATTTCTTTAAGTTAAGTAAAATTTCCTTAAATTTAGTAAACTTTTTTTTGAGTGTAGCTGGAGATTGTTATGAGTAAAACATGTGGGTAAAGGTGGTTTTAAATGTTAGTTTAAAAAAAACGAAGGTATAAAGGTAATTTAAAATATTTATTTAATAATATTGAACAATTACGAACGGCATAAAAAGTTTTCTCTAATTTCATTCTTTATGTTTGAGCAAAAGGCAACGTACTCAAAACAGTTCACTAGAGAAATATGTTTGTTGGGTTTTTAAATACAATTTATAGTGTTTTTTTTGTCAAAAAGTCTATTAAAGTTATTATATAAAGGCAGAAAATATGCACAAGATTTTTTTAGAATATTGGTTAAAGTCTACTGATGTTGGGCATTTATAGGTCATTGGCCCAACTAAGAATAGATTTTTAGGAACTTCGGTATTCTGTGCTTCTTCTTCAATTACTCACGTTAAGTTTAGAAAGGTTTTCTTGGACTTGGTCTTTCCAAAGGAGTTTCGGTCATTTCCTTTTTCGCTTTCCCTTGGGATTATACTTAAACGCCTTTTTGGCTTCTTCATTCACTTGCACACGTCCGAGCCAGCGAAGTCTTTGGACTTGTACGCCCTTCACTACATCGATTCCGGCATAAAGCTTATACAGCTCTTGGTTCATACGATACCCATATTCTCCGCCTACACAGATTTGTCCATATATTTTGAGAAGTATTTTTTTCTCAAATACTCCAAGTACATCTTCAACAGCTTAAATAAGTGCCCATGCCTTCGCAAAGTATAGCAGTAGGGGTAAAATTAGTGTATTGTATAAGTGTGACCTCTATCTTCCGGCCCTGTTCTTAAATTGTTTGCTTAGCCCAAAGTAGAATCAATTGGCAAGTTATAATTATTTGCTTTATTTCCAAACTGACGGCGTTTCGGAGGTACACAAATTCCTTAACTACCCCAAAATGAAGTTACCAGCGTTTTTAGATTCTCAGATCTTATTTCGTGGATTCTCTATTCGTTGTTACCATCAACTTAGTTTTGTCTTTATTTACATGCATTTTGCTTGCATTTTGCCGATTCTTTTTCTTTAATAGCAAACGTAACAGTGACATCTCGCAATCTTTGCCCAGTTTATATTTTCTGATGCGTAATACACGATCTTGTCATCTTGTTTGGAGCCGCATTGTGTGAAAATCCTCCTGCAAAGTCTGACCAGCTTTGCATTTACGCCGAATTCAGACATGGTCTACAGCCGGAAACGAATCGGACTATCTAAAGTGGCCTTGTAATCGACGAAGAGACCGTAACTGTCGATCTTTCTCTCATAAGTTTTCATCAAGATTTGACGTAGCGTGAATATCTGGTGGATTTACCAGGTCTAAATCCAGATTGATAGGGGCCGAATATTTTATCAACTTTAATTTTTAATTTACTGTGTAGTTCGTGACAGTATCTTATACGCGATTGAGATTTATTTCCTTTTTTGTGGACGAAGCATAGAATACTGCGATTCCAATCATCGGACATGCGTTGCTTTAGCCAAATTTTGCAGGTGAGTTGGTGCATGATTCTTATCAAGTCGCCACCTCCGGTCTTAAACATCTCCGCCGCTAAACCATCGGTTCCAGCCGCTCTAAAATTTTCATTCGGCATATTGATGTTTCAACGTGTTTTTGGCTGGAACGTGAGCATTTTTCTCAGTCATCGGTTACTAACAGTTTGGAAAACAAATTTTGGTTCCTTCCAGATTTTTAAAGCGCTATCCTTATCTGTCACCAGATTGCCTTGTTGTTGGGGACTTGTTGTTGATAGAACTTTCTGGCATCGTTTCGACTCCTGTACATCCCAAATTCCTCTCACTCGCGTCTTTTTATTTCTCTTTTCTTTCGCCGGAAAGGAAGTTCTCCTATTTTATCTCCCGATACGTGTGGCTACTGTCTGCAGAGTTGCGTGGTAGGCTGCACTTGTTCCTTTAGCTACTTCGCGACACTCCTCGTCATTTCATCGGTTTTGTTTAAGAAACTTCTGGTAGCCAAGCACGGTCTTTGCAGCGTTCTCCATGGATTTGGCAAAATGCTACCAACAAGCGCAGGTATCAGGACAAGGAATGCTTTCTTGAAGCAGCTGGGTTAATTGAGCGAAGAAGACATTCGCATTTTGTTGTTCTCATAGCTTTGCGATATCTATTTTTTTACTCAATCGCGTTTGTACCATGGCTGCGAAAGGGCAGTGATCCGAGTCAATGTAATCTCTACGGATGGTCCAAACATCTAACATACTTAAGGCCTGTCGCCTATCCACACAACAACTTAAAAGATTTGGTTCCTTGTTATTCGATCAGGTAATGTTTAAGTCATCCCATAGTCAAAGATGTAGGAAAAACTGAAGAAGATCTTACTGAACCGCAGCGTAAATCTATATCATGAAAAGGACACCCAGTTAATTTAATATGCTCCAAGCGGTTTGAAGGCAACAGTTCTTAAAGGATAGCGCGCTTCAATAGATATTTGGGTCACTTTTTTTAGACGATCAGTCAGCTCACAAGGCCTCAAGGGCGCATTGCCGTTAAGTCTAGATTAGTAAGGGATTGTGCTAAGGAATTACATAGGTTCTGGAGCACAACAACATTTCTTATAATAAAGTTGTCGAAGATCTCGCTTGTAATGGCTCGGCTCTTGATCTGAAACATGAAGAGGAAACAGTAAGACCGGCAGCAGGGCACTGTTATGGGAACAAGCTAGCTTTGGACCAAGAAAATCTTTTGTCGATCAGGTCAAAACATCATATAATAGTTAAACAATCTTTGAAGTGGAGATCTCTAGAGAACCTCGTTGTCATAGATTAAAAAAAATTTGACAAGCTGGCTTATAACGCAAAAACCCACCAGATTACCTAACAAAAACTGCCACTGATTGAAGCCCACAAAAGAGCAGAAGTGGAGAAAGGACCGCTCAAATATGAAAAAAGTAGTTTACTAACGAAGAAGCGACACTAAAAAAACCTTGAATGAAAAAAAATTAGTAACTCAAGATAGAACTCCATGGACGGCATTTGTGATAGACGGGAATACATTTGTGGGAAGAATAGGGAAAGGGTGCTAAACTGAGAAAATCTTGAGTGGAACAACACTATAAATTATAGGGTATCTGGGGTGCTATGGTCAGAAGTAAGCTTAGTAGGTACTAAGGTACTGCTAAATCAATAAAATTTGGGTCTAAGGACTAGGACTGGAATCATTACTTAACATAGTCCTGTCACGGCCGAGACAAGTAGTTAAAATCGCGGCCCTCTAGATTTTTGGATAATTGTTAGGATTTTGAAAAGGACACACTAGAATTTATTATGCACCCAAACGTTAAGAGCCTTCAAACAAAATCATTTTGAAAAATTATTGTAGGAGAAGTCCGCCAAATGTTTAGCACCTGAAAACGATTACGACTTGATTTTCAAACATTTCAGCGCTCTATTTGAGTAACAGCGGAGCATGTTTTTGACTTAAGGTATTGGGTGCAAATATGAGCGAACTGTTCTATTTAAAATATACTTTACTCATCACGATTTACGAATTAATGCTTTAACAGAGTTAAAGGTCTTCTCCTCGTGTAAAATTTTTACAATCTTCAAAAACAAATAAATTTAAATAAAAGTCTACAAAATTCTTTCCTATAAATTTTTGTTTGCCTAGAAAAAAATAACTTTAATCAATTACAATTTCACAACTTTGGCATAAACGAGTCAATACGCTGACATTTTTCGATTTTAACAATGTTTTTATTTTTGGTTGCCAATTTAATTGTATAAATTCTACTCCTTAAACAAAACAAAAGTGGTTTGGAAAAGCGGCTAAAACTACAAATAAAAAAAAAACACAGAACAACAAAAAAAACTTGCTAAAACAGCAACAAAAACTACAAAGTTAAACATGTTGTTTGACACCAAAATTTGTGTTTTTGTTCAATTTTCGATTTTAAAAGTGTAGAGGATTTGGCAGCGTATTGTTTTGGAGGTTGTAAGACCATTGTACTGTTTTGTTTGTACATTATATGCAAGTTGGCATTTCAGCATTTAAAGCAGTACTTCCCAATGTGGATTGAGATCCTAAACTGCAACTGAAGAATTTTTTAATAGAATCTATACATATTAAAGAGCAAAGTTTTCCAAAAAGATTCATCATTGCACAACCCAAAAGCGTAGACTAGAGACTTGAAATTTAGACTGCAGGAACCCCTCCTGATGGAAAGTTCTATTAAGAAGGGATTTTGGAAATTCAGATTTAAAAGGGATGAAAAAGGGCCAAAATAAAAAATCTATAGTTTAGTATCTATAAAAGTAAACACGATAAAATAAAATTTTAAAAGCGTCATTTCTTTATTTATAGGGTTTGTTGTAGGTTAAGTTTGTCTATATGCATTTCATTGGTTCTTACACCAAATCATCAGTAGACTTTAACCAAATTGTTAAAAAACCTCATGAGTATCCTCTGCCTTTATATAATAACCTCAATAAACCTATTGAGAACTAATATAACCAATTCAATATCGCTAAGCTGAATGCTTAAACTCACTTAAACAAAGAGCAGAAAGCAATGCTGGTTAAATCGTTAAAAGCAATTTAAAACAAATGTGGCAAAATTTAAGTCTCTCAACAATCATGTTATCATAAGACACACCTGCTGCTGTGTTATACTTTCCTACTCAATCAAGTTGGCTATTCAACTTGTTGTTGGTCTTAGCTTTTTTGATTAATGCTTTCCAAGCACTTAAGCTTTGTGCGTGATTTTTTCAGTTTGTTAAACCAAGGATTTGCATGTCTTCTGTCACTTGATCCGTTCATCGAAGTCTTTGCCACTTTGCTTACCGTGGTAGTTGTCACCCACAGAATGCAAGCCGGCCCAACTTTCCAAAATTTCGGCCCTACAAAATATATTAAGATATGTGAAAAGAGCTATGAAAAGGACCGAAAATGATCTTATAATATGACATACTTTGAACGAAAGTAGACTTACTAATACAGAAAGTCAAATATAACAAAATACTTTCCTGAAAAGAAAACAACACTCAAATGAATATATAAATAATTCTAAGAAATTAGCCATTTTTTTATTTAAAATGAATTTCAAAATTATTTAAGAATCACTGATAAAACGTTGCACATAGTTTAAGTACGGATTATACCGTAGGACTTGCAGTAACAATTTAAAAATAAATGTTTCTTTATACGAATGACTATCGGCCAACCATCCTGAAGCTGCCATATTAAGAAGTAGCAGGGTGAATTCATATAAAACAGCTAAGAGCGCTCCATTCAGATGTGCCGAATCTTCCCTGCAAAAAATCTTGGACCACCTGGTCCGTTTTAGCTGAAATGGACTAGTTACAACATGGTCCTTGTGTAATGCAGTCATGGACCATGTCATTGTCAAACAAGAACTTGTAGTTACTTAAGTGATATGCGTTTGTGTTTTAACGATTGCGTACCGAGTTGTCGTTGTTTGTAGATAGGATAGAGTAGTTTTGAAACTACTCCGACGTAATGCAAATCTGGGTTAAGTGGTCCGGCCCTAGGACAACATAAAGTTAAAAAGACCATGTTTTTTACATGCATTTGGGTTAGTTTTGGAGTAAACCTACTCCTTTATGGACTAGTCCATACACGCATGTATGGACTAGTCCTGTTTTCTGCAGGGTTATACACGCTTCACAGCGTGTAAGGAGTATTTACCCTTTTTTTTTAAATTTTGTATGACAACCTCCTTAGGGGGTGGAGATAGGGGAATAAGTTTATTTTAGAAAAATGTTTGCACGGAAAAATGTGTTGGGGGTCAGTCCTACATTTGACCTATCCACGGGAACCATGGAAGCTGTAGGGAACGATTTATTACAATTTCCCAAACTTTGTATGGCAACCTCGTCAGGCGTTGGCGGTAGGAGTTTTAGGAATATGTTTGGGAGGGGAAACTAGTGGGGGTCGGTCCTACACTTTAGTTCTTTAAGGCCGACTCTGGGGAATTTGAAAGCGGTTTTACATAATTTTTGTAAATTTTGAATGGCAAACCCCTTAGGTGATGGAGATAGGGGATAAGTATAATCCACAAAAATGTTTGGGAGGCAAAATTATTTGGGGTCGGCATTATATTTTTCCTTAGTAGGAGCAGCCTGGAAGCTGCGGGAGCGATTTAAAAAAAATAAACTTTGTCCGGCAACTCTGTTAGGGGACGGAGATAGGAATTAAGTATGTTCCACAGAAATGTTTGTAAGGAAAAGTTAAAGGGAGCCGGTCTTACATTGCACTTGTGTAGGGGCAACTCTGGGGCAGTTGTGGAGGTTTTATGTAGAAATTTTAGAGAAATAAACAGATATAGTCGTTGTTGCTGGCTTATATCGCTCTTAGTTTTCGGCGATTTTGCTGAATTTCAATATTAAAATTTTCGCAGGTATACCGCAAACAGGTCCGAGGGCTTTAGAAACTTAATTTCAACAGATTAACTGATCAACTTCCCTATCTATAAGGATCAAGATAATATACACTTTATGGGCTCGCAAATAGATATTAAAGAAATTACAAACGGAATGACAAACTTATATGTACCCTTAACACTAATTTGAAGGGTATAAAAACGCTTACTGACTTGAGTTTAAAAAGAAGTTATTTTCAATTTCGTTTACAACAATTAAAAAACATACATTTAACATGTGAACAAATGAAACTTATTTAAAAGTAGCGTTATTAAGTAAATATTGCAGATCAGCCTTCGGTTAAGAGCAGGCAGGCAGGCAAAAGGAGTGCATAAGTATGTGGCAATAGGAGAAGAAAGAAAATTTTTTTTAAACATCCGAACATGGTGTGGGCAATCAATTGTTGCATGTTAAACATTGTTATGTATATGCACTGCAATGCAATGCGATTACCACAACAACCAAAAACGGCTTAACTGCAGTTAAATAATGCAAAGTTTTACTACGACAGTTTTGAGTTTCGGAGAGTTAAGTCTCATTATGTTTTATCGAAAACAAAAAATCGTCAGAGTATAGATGCTGGGCTAACATTGCTGTTGCTGGCTGTTTGATGCTTTAAGTGGATACGATGTTACCGACCATGGTGTGGCTGTTTGGTTGTTCGGCCTCTAGAGGTTTAAATATTTTATTATTTTTCTTAATTCTGATTTCTTTAGCAATTGCATGGGATTTCGTGTCGCCAATCGTTTAAAAAAATCAAAAGACAAAGATTCAATTTGACTTAAAACTGCTGCTGGTGTTCTTTTTATACGTTCCTTGTCAGAAGTTTTCTCCACATTTGGCCGTTAGTAAAGTAGGCAGTGGTGGTTTCGATAATTTGAGAATTAAAAGAAACACAAAACGTACAGGCAGAAGCACGAGAAGGCGATTTAAAAGTTTTTTGAATTATTGGGTGTATTACTCAAATACGAGGCATATTTTTTAAATTTAAAAATTTGTTTTGAAACAATGTTTGAGTACAATGCAAATTGGTTCAAAGTATTGTCTGTTGTTAGCTATAACGTTTTTTTCATCTGTCTAGCAGCATATGGATTATGCGCCAAAATAACTACTTTTCTTTTGAGCCTTAGAATGAAACCAGCCCATTTAAGGTACCCTATTCACAAGTAAAAATTATCCTAGAGGATACAAAACGCTTTCTGTATCGATGAAAACAAATAGCAGTCAGACAGGGCAAGGTCTTCACCATAAGCGAGTGAGGCAAAACTTTCCCGCCGTTTCTTTCTGTTATTTTTCATTGAAGTATTAAGATTTCATTTCCAGCTGTATGTTGTGCGCCTTTTTATCCAGTATTTAACAAGTAATACATATTATTGGCTTGATACAGCTTCTATGGTCTGACCACATTTCAGCAGCACGTAACGAAAAGGACCCTTTCGGTTCTTCCAAATACTAGGCATTATGCAAGCGCCATAGATACTTCACTTTAGTGTCAACTCGGCCGGGCTTCTTTTAGGTTATGTTGCCAAGGATAGTGGCAAAGCATAATTACCTTTTTCCCCCACAGTTCTCTCCCTCAGAGCAGTACTTGGAAGAACAGCAAAAGAATCTTGCTTCTCTACTGTGGGTAGAAATAAATAAAAAAAACATACAGAACAGAGGAGAAAAAAGTAAAGTTCATCGAATCCTTCATAAGCGCTAAGCCCTGTGGAAGATGATAAGCTCTATAATGTCTCCTATGCTACAGCCAGAGACCTAAAAAATCCATCCTAGAAGAGCTCCTGTTTCCACTTTTGTCGGAGAATTTCATGCCATAGGAAAGGACAAGGTTTAAGCATCGTAATTCTTCTCATCTTCGCACAAGCTGCAGAAGTTTTAAGTATTTCCATTTCACTGACTGGTCATATATTTCATATCACAATATCCGTAAGAGTCCCAATTATACATCTTCTTTTCTAGGCCTTAAGCACCGGGGGACATATACCCAAGACAGGCTTACTGTGTGCTCCCAGCAATATTAAGAATTTGGGGGAAGAAGTTAACAGTATTCTGTGATGAGGACGAGTTCCCTCAACATCTCCTATTTCGCACCTTCAAACTGAGCCACTTTTCTTTCGAAATCACACCTTGTGTAAAAGCTGAACAGAGACAGAAGAAAGTTCCATCAATTCGATGTCTGTCCTCCTTGCATGCCATTCTTTTTTATTCTATCCGATGTGGATGCACTTGTAAGATTGAGTGGCCGTCAGCACATTTATAACATTACTCAATTAAGGATCGTTCGGATCGCGCCAGAGAATTTTTGTCATTATGAGAACCATCTCTTTTTTGGACAGCGCCCAGTGAGCAGATTCTGGTCACCCCTTCAACTCAGTCCTTGTTGCAACGAACGGCTAAAGGTTCTCCAATGAACTAAACGTTCTCTCCTAGCCCAGAATTTTGGCCTGTTCATTAACGATGTGCCAAGATGTCCAGTAGCCCATATAAAGCTACTTGGCCCCATTCTAAGTAACCATTTTTCATGCCCGAACACAATTGCTCTTATCGTCTATCCGTACAGATATCCGCATCTTTTTGCCACGCTCTCAGTCAGAACCAATTTTCCGTGATTGCTAGGACATCCGCTATAATAGTATAGAAGGCTAGGAGTAAGTCCCGTTCTTTTCTACGCCCTAGAACCATACGCAAAACAAGGCGTTCTTTCGATCAGCGCAGTGCAGTTACTTTGAATCTATTTAAGGTTTTCGATCCGTTATTTAACCTCGAGTGTCTCCTAAATGTTAGGTTAGAAAGGGTCGAAGTACACTTTTGCGTAGCCACAAAAAGAGGTTCGTCATATTATGCGATTTTTCGTTTTTTTCTTTTTTTGAAAATACCCATTTCAATCAAGTCGGGGTTAACAATCAGACCCTTGGGCTGAGTTCAATCATGCGTCATATTCAGGTCCTTCTCCGCCCTTCTATCCAGTCCGGTCTGGAGGTTTCGTAGTTAACACTGTATATAAGACACATGTTTCTATCAAACCGTATTATAAAACCCCTTACTTACTGGCCTTACTGGCTCACATTCCAACTTAAGCCCCTCGGCCAATCCCCTTCTCGTAAGCGTTTTCAGTGCCTCCAAAGTTACTTTCTTATTGCAAATTTACTTTAATATACGCTTGCGAATATGCTTCTCATACAACCCTCGCTCTTTATTGTTTATTAAATTGAGTATCTGTCAGTCTAAAAGAAATACTCAGTTTGTCATCGTTGTATTCGGCTGGCATGTGCGAAACTGATATTCCATAATCTAAAGTGTCATGTCTTGTGGCTTCTGTAACTCTTAAATTGCTTAAATGTTTTGAAGGTTTGAAAAACCCAGAAAGAAACAAAAACTTACTTGTACAAAGAATAAAATTTGGCTAAAATCTTTCTAAGACACTATTTTGCGATTCTGAACTGACCTCCTTCCAAATATGTGTATTTTATGACCTGAAGCAGGGCAGTAATTAATTAGCAGCGTTTAATGTTATTGCAGTTGCAACAATTACCACTTGCGTTTACTACTTAAAAACCAACAACAAACTCCAATGAATGAATAAAAGTTTCTTTGGCACTTCGTTTCAATACTTTTTAGACTTATTTTTAAAACTTTTTAAAATTGCGTGCTAATTAATGATGGCTGCAAACATAAATAAAAACAAGAGGAAAAAGCAAACAAAATCAGTTTTTAAATCATGAAAAGTTGTCACATTAGCACGTTCATGACAACAAGCCTTGTCAGTGGCAGTTAAATGTTTTATTTTTGCTAAGTTTCAGCGATTAGTATTTTAATTTACTTTTTTTGATTTTTTTTTTACAAAAACACAAGGGAAATACTGGCTGTGTAAACGGTGCCAGTAGCAGTGAAGTTTACAACCAGAACTGTAGTTAACATTTCAATTAGCGTTTTTATATTGATCGTTAAATAATTTTACGATGTTATTAAGTTAAATATTATAGTTTAACATGTTGTAGACAAATAATCGATAAAAAGAATGTTGATGTGATGGAGTGTTCAAAAATAAGTGAAACAGTGAGGAAGTGAGTCAATGCATAGAATGGTTTTAAAACGTGTCTGCCTAACAGGTGGGTTTCAGGAACAAGTTTCACAAGCTTATTCCATAATAGTGTCGATAAAACAGTAAAACGCATCACTCATTACGGCAATGCTGGAGTTAATCGAGGCGATCAGATATTTCAAGGTCCCCAATGAGTGCCTTAAGCCCATTTCAGAACGCGGTCAAGTCGCTTTAAAATAGACTTTTAAGCAGCAGCCATACATTAGAGTTGGATCGAATTTCGGTCGGATAAATGATAACTGTTTAATCGACAATCGGCATTATCACGGTATCTTTAACCTTCTGAGCGTTTAGTTATTTGTACATGGTTCAAATATTGGGGTTTTTTTTCCAACCTTCACAGACATTAAAGATCTGTTTAAATGATCTGATGTACAGGCTCTCGTTAATTTGGACACCAAACGCTTAACAGCAGATTTTCAAGGGACACTGCATTTTCCAAAGATGAACTTAAAGCACCCAACAAGTGCGCAAATGATCAATTTTTTTAACAAAATCAAGGGCTGCTTAATTATGTATCTTAACATGATGATTTGGCATTAATGACTGAAAACAAAACAACAGCTACAGCAAGGGGTTTTAAATCGAGGCCACATCTATCTACGCCAATTACATAGGGTATCTGTTTGCAATTAGTGGTTTAAGGACATAGGATCCAAATAGTTCTTTGTCAGATGGATAACTTCGATGCAGCACCACAAATTCTTGGCTGGGAGAGGTAAATTGTAAAAGAGGAGGCGATTTTCACTTCTTTTGTAGATCCTAACGGTCAGCGGTACATTGATGATGTTATATAGAGGATGTCCGATGCTAAGGGGAGAAAAGATAGTTGCACATTCAAAATACTTGGTCATTATGGCCAGGGAAAGGTTCTTCCAACGGACGTGAAGCTTTTGCAATTGGTGTTCTGTGCACTTTCTTTGTAGGCGTCAGGGAACAGGTTGATAGCGAATCCTGACAAAACGGAACTAATCCTCTTCACCACAAAGTATATGCTGGGGACTTTTAGAAGCACAAAATCAACGGGGTGGAGTTAAAGGAATGATGTGATGAAAAACTATCAAGGAAAAGAAAATACGGAGAAAATGGTCAAAAAGTGTACTTAACAAGCCCTCACTGCTGCCATAGTAGGCACACTTCAAGCGGCACTAGACCGGCACATTCTCCACGCAATACCTATTGATAACCAGGTCAACGTTTATCAGATTTACCAAGTCAGGATAAAAAAATTGTCTACGATTCCAAGGATATAATAAAAATTTGGTTTCGAAGATCTTAGTAAAGGTAAGGGTTCTTACAGGGTGCCCCGGTAGGTCAGTGGTAAGTCCACGAGTCTACCAGTCAGGGGGTTGTGGGTTCGATTCCCACCAGAGACCCTGGTAAGTCTGCTTCATTCTTCTGTTCTTTCTTTCTTTCTTATCTATCCTTCACTCCAGGTAACACAAAGAGACCGAATTAAGCGGACCCAAGTGAGCTGTATCCTTTCCTTCAACGGCTGCCTGTTCGACCTAACCTACCTACCTAACCTAAGGGTTCTTACAGGGGTTATATGGTCCCAGAGATAAATATTTAAAGACCACAACCAAAAATAGTTCCTGAAAGGGATTGTTGGTTGGGATAAGATAGTCTATATGAGTGTTAAGGTTTCACTGATAGTTTTAGAATTAATGAGGACACCGCAGTTGGTGTTAAAATAGTGGCATAGAAAATTAGATTCTCTTATAGAATATCTAAAAAGTAAAGTGTGTGTTCCAAGCGGAGATACTGACCATTTTAAGTGCAACATATCTTTTGCTAGAACATTTTCCAAGGGATAGTCTGGTCACTATTTACGTTGGCAGTCAGGCAACATTAAAGTCCATGAAGTGCATTACGTCAAGTCTAGGTAGGAAAGGCACTGGAGAAATTACCCTAATAATATCGTGGATTTCAAACTATATTGGGCTCTGGAACTTTCGGTGGACATAAGTAGAAAGGGAAAACTGCATGTCCACCAATGGGTCACTATTATGGGAAGTTAAGGACATGGTTGCTTAATATGGATGTTATATTTAGAGCCATAACGCCGAGGCTGAGCTCAGCAAACACTAGGTTACTCATGAATTTGGGGAGATTAGTCTAAGATCCACAATTAGGGTCATAACTGAAACTGGAATTAGATTGCATCACTGTGAATATTGTGGCATGTGTAAGAATAAGGAGAACAACAGGGTCAAGTGGTTGGGTAAGAGTCTACGAAAAACAAGGTGACGTTTGGTGGTGTAAACTGGAAAATATAATTGGGGTTGTCATGGTGATCAGGAGGCTAGGGGATAGTCAATGAAGAGGGGCGTTTTATACGGGTATTCGAATTGATTTCTTATTTCTGAGTTTTCAACTATCTTTTTTCTTTCTGTTACTCTTTGTACTTACTGCTTTTCTCCTTTAGTTAATGTCTTATTTCGAACAACTAGTGAAAAAGGAATCTTTAGCGACTTTCTGAGTCCAAAAACTTGTAGTTCCTCTGGGTAAAGGGCTTGTGCGGACAAAGATCAGTCAGTATAAAGGAAGACCTGTTATCTTAAAATGTGGTACCTAAAGTACTCATTGGCAAAAGGGCATCTAATATACATAAACATAAAGGGATTACCATAGGTGCGACAACTGCGTTGGTAAGGGATAGCGGATTGCTTACCAATTTGATAAAACAACTCCTTGAGGAGCAACTAAAGACTGGAACCGGTTTTATTCTTCCTTCATATATATACACGTGTCACTATATAAGAAAAAAATTTCGATGTTAAGAAACCTTAAACATATAACCCGAGGCCCTATCTGTGAGAAATGTAATCACAGTTTTTTTACGACAGAAAATGTTCAATAAATAAAGAAATTATCAAAATATTTACTGCCAATCTTAAAACGCTTCTAAAAGCATGTTATATTAGGTAAGGTAAGCCGGACTGGGAACCTCACATAGACCTTTTAGATCCCTAATATTGCCAGACAAGGCAAAATGATAAGCCGGTAAAGATCACTTATTTGATTAAAAAAATGAGCTAAAAGGTGCTCGAAACTCACTGGATATGTGCAAATATTATTTTATAAAGACCAAAGCGAAGAAGTTGATCCCCTAGTTGGTTATTCTTGTAGTGCTCAAACGATAGCCTCTTTAACCCTCTGAATTCGGAAGAACCTGTGAGTCCCACTAGCGAGAGATGCTGCTCTTTCGGCAATAGCCTAATATAATTCCCACTGGAAGAATACAGTCACTCCTAGCTAAGACAATAAGTAGCTCTTTGTTCCCGGGTGGTAGACTACCACATTAACTTACAAGTGGTATTTAACAAAAACGCCCTAGCCTAGATTATGCCAGCAGTAAAGTACAAATGACCATTGCTCTTTAAATGGACAAATGGGCCTCTTGCTTTGCTATCAACTATTTGTCCTCGAAACAAGTAAATGTCAACATCCTTTAACTGTACTGAACTTTCTAATGAATTCTTTGCACTCTTGGAAAATTAAGGCCCAAACGAGGTTTGCGGAAACAAACTCAATCGCTGCCGAACCATTAAAGTTTTCAGAGCATGTAGCAAAAAATAATTTTTCAAATAATCTGTAAAAACAACCAAGATATTATAGGCAAACCTCTGA
Source organism: Melanophora roralis (assembly GCA_963583895.1). Lineage (NCBI taxonomy): Eukaryota > Metazoa > Arthropoda > Insecta > Diptera > Rhinophoridae > Melanophora > Melanophora roralis. The sequence goes on along the minus strand of OY757188.1, from coordinate 91,289,039 downwards.
TATTCACTAATGATAAACCGTTACAAATTCATACTTTACACAACTTATCAAAAATAATCGCCAAAAAAATTCCGTTTTTAAAGAAAACGTAGATAAAATAAAATGAAGTAAAACGGTGCGTGTCCTAAACCAGCAAGCTCCAAGAAATTACACACATTAAAGAAAAACACAAAAGAATTTACATGGTAAAAATGACAGAAAACATATGCTGAACAATGCACTTTAACAATTCTTACACTTTTGCGCAGTTCGGCATAATTGTCAATGAACCAATCAACCAACCAGCCTACTAGCCAGTCAGCTACATTTGCCAATTCATGTATGCAGTACGTATTTAGTAAAAGTTTCGTATTCTTTTTCTTCTTCTTTTGGTCTTCATATTATCAGAGATTATGTGAACACGCATTTAAGTTAAAAAAAAAAGAGTCAAAAGGTAATTTTTTAACACACGACTATACAAGAGACAGACTGCAAAAAGCGTATGATCCACATGCTTTAAGCTGTTTTGTAGAGATTGTACTTATTTGATGCAATTACTGCTGCAATACTGTACAACGTTAACAAAAACAACAACAATATCAGCTAAGCCAGTGTTATTTGGTTGGTTGGTTGGTCTGTGCTTCTTTGTATACTGGCTGGTAGGTAAAGTCTTAAGCTAATCGGTAATTTATTGCAATCGATGTTATGCAGACACGCTTAACTAGAGAGGAATACTAACACTTACGTAGATATTAACATATGTACATGTGGTTTTACAAATGTATGTGCGTCTGTTGTACATTTTTAGTAATTTTTGTCGGAAGATCCTACCACGTACATATATGCATGAAATTAAAGTCAGTGACAAGAAAATTGTTACTTGGTTTTAGAAATTTTCTCGATACATTGCTCTTAGAGCCCTTAAAAAATTAAATCTTTACCCAGAGTTACATTAAGAACAACTCATATGACAGAAAAATTTTCACCAAAAATTTTAAACAGTTTGATTGACATTTAAATGCATCGTTAAGGCCGGGTTAAATTTAAATTTTAAATGGGTAATAAACCATTAACGTAAATTAGTTTCTAAAAAAGAAAGAATCTCAAAGGAAATCCCAGTATTTCAGTTCACCCATAGGTAAAGACGCAGGACAGGTAATCCCTTGATACTTCTTCCTCGCTTTTTTTTCTTTCTTTTCCATTTACAAAATTTATTATCTGCCCAAAAAGACGGAAGCTGAAAAACAATGTGGCTGCAGCTTCCAATTCACTCTTAATTTTGAAGCCGTTCTAGAAGAATAGAACTACCTTTGAGGAACTTCTGTGGGATTTCTTTCTTTTTCTTGTTTGGCTTTTCGCAACCTGATTAGGTCTTTAGCCGAAATAAGGCTAATCTCCAAGCGCCTCGATCTTTTGCGCTCTTTCTCTAATTCCGGATATTCAGATCAGCTAGATGTTTTTTGGACCTGATCTTTCCAAGGAAGATTCGGTCTTTCTCTTCCCTGCATGTGGGATTTCTTGGCAACCAGATAACTGGGAAGTCAATCAGATTGGTCTTACATCTGTCTTTATAAGGAAAAGCGGTTGGTTTGTAAAGAGGTAACAGCACAAGATAACCACTGCCAACTATTTAACTTAACCTTGTTCTACTCTCGTATTTTGGACTTTGTAATTAGCGAGATAAGGGAGAATAAGTTCCCAATGCAACGCATTGTTTAAATGAAAATGTTTAATAGACTATATCGGAACCTCATTGCAGATAGTGGCAATGAGGAAGGAAATAGCGTCAGGTTTTTTACCAATGGTTTTGTTAATGAAGGAAGGGCGTATGCAATCTTTAACTTATCTAAATAGAACCTAGCCTGTGCTTTGAGTCTGGAATGGTATGTGATCTTTTACTAGGCAAGAATGCTTGGTTTTCTGTATGCATTTAATCATCCTTTAGAAGATCAGGAAAATAAATACAGTCAACGCCCGGTATAGCGAATGATATAATGTCAGACCCATTCGTTATAGTGAAAAATTCGTTATAAAGCAAAGTTTTTTATTTAATTTATTTATGCATTTTATATACATATACTTATATGTATTATATGTATTTCAAGAGCTTTTGCTTTGAGTCCCATTCCATTTACCGGAAAAAATTTTTTTCGCTGTTTTAGGAACCAATCGTAAAGTTTTTGCTCCATATCAGGATACTCTCCCTTTCGAAGTGATCGCCTGTTTTTCGAACCATTGTTAGTGCTTTCCAAATTTGATACAATTTTGTTTTCCATTTTCCTTAATGTACATATTGAAGATTTTGATATTCCATATTTATTAGATATCACTGACAATGAAAGTCCACTCTTGCACTCTTGCAAAATCTTAATTTTTTTATTTAAAGAAATTATTTTTCTGTTTCCCATATTACTTTTTACAACACTAACACTCAACTAAAAACAAGCTTCAACTTTTCCACAAATTACTGAGAAAGAAGAAAAAAAAACTAACGGTACTACATATTCTTCTTTTTGTCTTTGCTTTTCTATTAAAACACAAAGCAATACATATTTTCTGTGTGTTTTTTTTTTTAATCATTCGTTATACTGAGCGTAAAAATTTAAAAATATTCGCTATATAAGGTGTTTAGTACTTGCAGAAAACTAATTCGTTATATCGCGAATTCGTTAAAATGAGTATTTGTTATACCGGGCGTTGACTGTACTCACTACACTCCCCCAGGTTGCACACAGGGACCGAGGAAACGGACCCAAGTGGGCTGCACAACTATCACTTCCGCAGCCGCCTGTTCTACCTAACCTAACCTACTCACTACACTCACTCACACTACTCACTCACTACTACATCATACTAAATAACCGGTTTGTTATAAAACAAACGCGGCAAATGAACGCGAAAAGGTTTAAGAAAGAGGTTTTTGTACACCTTTCAGGGTACTTCAAGTTAATGGATTGGTAGGGGCGAAAGTATTGCTTGCCGTAGACTTTATGCAGCTAGGAAGATGTCTGGAGACAACCACTTGTAGGCACATTCGTATGTTCCTTAAGGAGCAATTTTGCAAAAAGGCTTCTTGAATATCGTCAAAGTACCTTAATGCATTACTGACTGAAAACGGTACCACGGTAACTTTTAATATCAGCTTACCGAAATAAAAACAGAAGAAGGCTTAGACGGCAGCACAGGAAGGCACACACCTTGCGTGAACAAAACTAGAAATCTGACTTTAAAGGAAATGCTGCCAATGGAGAAAAACCCAGCAATAATGAAGAAGATTGGCAACTACAAGCCGACAGTCACACATCGATCAAGTCTAGAGAACTCCTCATATTATTCGGTAGAAAAAGACAGTCAGGGACAAACGAACCAGTCCCCTTCGTACGTTATACTGCTGCCTCTTTTTTAGAGGCGCCCAAGTGTTTCTTACCCAGTATCAAAAGTTAACTTTTTACCAGGGCTCTTCAAAAGCTTCGGAGCAAAATTTTCTCTGATGGACCAGCAAGGCACATGCTTTAGGTATAGTTCTATATATTCTTCTAATTGAGGATTTTTTCTAGCTTGAACGTAAGAAAGTTTCAACTCAACAAGTCAATACGACATACCGGCATAATGAAGGAGTATTCTTTTACTGACTATAGAATCGCGAATCTTAAATTTGAGATTTCTTTCCAGGAAATATCCCCGAAAAGGTAGAACGAACAGTCCGAGAAACTGTTTAAGAGTCAAGAAGTTTTTACTGATATATCGAAAATGGATTTAGGCACCGTTGCTCGTGTTTCCATATTGAATGCGGAAGTTTGAGTTCATAAATGTAGCGATTATCGGGCACAGATTTCGACGATGATAAGGCCGGTGAATTGATTAACAAAACTTAGTGGGCAGTATTGCTGCGCTCAAAGCTTTAAAGGGGCATTATTACAAGTTTAGGTTTGTAAGCGATTGCTCATGGGCGATTATAGCAAAAAAGCAATGTTTGGCTCTGTTGAGCACCAGGTCATTAAGACGTTAGCTGTACTAAAATTGCCGAGCATGCGAGGAAGTGATCAGCATAAGGTATTAAATTAAGATGCGAGCTAGTAATACCACATTTGGGTATTTATTATATTAAAATAGAGACACGTGAATTGGCCAATGTAAAGCACACCTGCAGATTTGATTGCGACTCTAGACTTCTCTGGCCCCGACAGAATAAAAAGGCTAATAACCTGAAAGCAGTAGGAAGGATCTAAGGTGCACATTTAGAACTTTCACAAGGGCACTGCGATATGAAATTTATAACCAGTAGATATAGGGATACTTCAGGCCTCTGTAGAATGAGAAGGTGTAATTGACTTTTGAACACTTTGTCTGCCGTTACCCAAGAGAAAAAACTCGCCGGGAGAAGTAGTTGGAAGAGCGCTTGGACATGGTAAAATCTCTGGTTGAATGCTGGGAGACATCATCAAATTTATCAAGTTTGAGGGTGGTTAGGTAGTTTACAGCTTTCCACAGGGATTGGTTGGAAGGATTCTGTTTTATAGCATATTTTAATGTTAGTACTTAAAGTACATTCTTATCTTGTTTTTCTTAACTTTCTCTTTCTCTTATTTACCAAAAAAGATTTACAATGGTCCTTCAAATGTCTAATAAAAGTGGTGACTATCCTGGGCAATTCCAAGTTTGCCAATGTATTGGTTTCGGGTTCGATTTCCGCCAAACACTCTAGTTTGTTTCTTCCTTTTACTATTCATTTATCATCTCTACCTTTACATTTAATTCACTGTTAACTAAAAACAGTTAACAGTGAATTAAGTATTTTTCTTTCTTTCTACAGGTAACACATATTGAAGGGTCTGCGATGAATCTTTTAAACAAGAGTATTTCATCAAAAAATACCTTTAGAAAAGGCCTTGAATAAATTTTCCCTATAACAGAATTTTCCTTAAAAAAAGAGCATTTGTTGTAAGTTCTCAAAGAGGTGCACTTTGCAAAAATTCTACGAAAAAAATTCTGGCAACCCTTTACTTGATTTTGCTTTTGCTCTTGCAGTTTTCCCTACTAGCGCTATCTAGCCAAAACATCGACAAAACAGTCTAAACCTTAAAATTGCTGGCTGGTTGCTTAACAAAATTCACTTCTTTTGGGCTGAAAACTTAAAACTTAAACATAAATGAGCATAGAGAATGTTGCTATTGCTGTTGTTATATTTTGCGCTTGGCAAGGCAGCAATAAATAGTGCCTCCTGCTACAATTCGATACAATCTTTATATTCATTTTATTTCTTAAAGTTTTTTTTCTTCTTCTCGTTTTAAATTCGCATTTTAAAATCGTCGACAACAACAAAGAGGACAGCATCAAAAATATTGTCTGACTTTATACGGAAATATACAATTTATGCTGCTGTTATGTATTGCCCTTTATTATTGTTGGATGCTGTTGTTGTTATTGCAATATGGCAACGGAGTCTGAAGAAAAATTTTAAATAAAAAGGTAAAAACAAAAATAACTCGTTATGTGTACGTTTCCATTTATACTTTTATTTATTTCCTTTAAGGGAAGCAAAAAAATACAATCGCATTCGTTGCATCTTTCTTTCAAAGTTAGTTGGGTTAAGTTTTAGTATGATCCTACATGTAGGAAGAGATGGCCAACCTTTTCGAACTTAATATAAAATAAGTGGCAAAAAAATCTTAGTTTAACTTATGATTGAAGATGTATTTAATAAAAATTCTTGAAACTCTTAAAACATTCGCTGCGATTTGGGATTTAAGAAAAATCTTTCATAAACAAGTGACCTTAATATAGCACAGCCCTGCTTTTCAGAACCGGCAAAATAATATGCCCATCGCCTTTTAAAAACTAAGAATTTTATTTGCTGTCTGTGGCATTGAAATTTGCAATTCTTTACGATTCATAGTTTAACATGAAGTGTGAAATAATGATTCCTTGGCAACGATAAGAGGTTTAATAATGGTAGGGCCTCCAACTACAGACACTCGCTCACATAGTTGCAAAAGGACATTGTTGTAAAATATCGCAGCAAGTTTTCTTTGTAGTTTTGTCAGGAATAATAAAAATAAAAATTATGGTCAGTTTGAAGTAAACATACCAACACAGAAACATTTATATAAAACATCTTTAAAGGCATCTTAACTTACATCTGCTACAAAAAAAAAAAAAAAAAAAAAACAGAAGAATCTTAAGAAGAAAAAAAAGTATCCAAGAAGAAATCTTGCTGCATGAATCTTACCTAAATTAAATTTTTTTTTGCTATATTTTTTGTTGTATTTTATTAAATTAAAAATTAGGTTTTAGTTCTGGTTTTCGTTTTCTCTTCAAACTTTTGTTCAGGTTTAACAAATGTTTTGCTGTGTTAGTACTTAATGCAATTGCAAACTTTAGAGTAAATTTTGTATAATAAGCCTTTTGACGCCTTTGCAATTCACCTTTAAGTGCTTGAGTAATGTAAACGTATTTGCTGGTAACCTGATTGAATGATACAGATTATTGGGAGCCCAACAAATATTTAATGAGCCAAAAGTTATGAAGAGGGAAAAATTATGTTATTTTTGCATATAACTGAATTGTTAAGAGTTATGAAGGAAAACTGAGGTTAAACTTAATTTAAATGCTTAAGGTGTTGTTAAGACAAATTACCAGAGATAATTTTATGCTGCAAAAGGCAAAGTTGTAATTTGCTCCTAATCTCCTAAAGTTCAAATTATGGGTAATTTAAAATCTAAAAATCTACAGGCTTCCTGTAAAGAAGAAAGTATTTTCTATAAGAATGTCCTGTACAAGAAAGCTTTTTGACTTCATGGCTTTATAGGTGTTACGATGCAACCAAAACTTTAAACTTTAAACCTCTCACCCCTCTTTGAAAACTACAAGATAAATTCCAATTAACCTTCTTAAGAAAGAAAGATGTTCTTCGTGTTCACAAAAACAAGTCAGACCTGGAAAATTTTATATTCTAAAGGCCTTCCAGAAGGCTCACTTTAAATAGCGAGTATGAAACACCTAAATTTTTACCCCAACGCATGTAAAAATTTCTCTTTTTGAGTTTGGAAGGTATGAAATGACTAACAAACCTTTTTTGGGTTTATGTTTTTAAAAGATAAATTACAATAGCTGGGTGAAACTAGTTTAGGGAAAAGAGATAGCAGCTCCGGGTACTTCGATGCCCAATGGGTATCTAAGTTTTTGTCTGCTGCCACAGAAATAAGTCAAAGGCCTTGTGCTGATTATTTTAGAGGCCAATTTGGTTTTTTGGCTTCAATTTTTGTATATTTCAGGCAGAAAAAATTTCGGCAGCTGCGGTGTTTAGTGGGCAATTAACGACACGCGCCCAATGGTGCATTTTCTGATTTTTATAAAATATCAAAGGAATAGGTAAGGTAAGGTTAAACTGGCTTCCCTTAAGGACCACTTAGTAATACGTAACAAGAAGAAACCATTACCAGCTCAACTAATTAAATTTAACGAAGTCCAGGGTGCAAAACACTCCCTTGACAAATGCCAGCAGCCCCAACTGATATTTCCGGTTTTGTAACAAATAAGACCCTAGACAGTTTACTTGGTAGTGCACGAACGCCGGACAGCTACACAGAATATGCTCAAACGTCTCCCTATTTCAAGGTACGTTTCAGACCCTGTAACCATCGCTAGCCAATCGTTCTGCTTTTTTTTGGCATGAACCGTTCAATAACAATGACTTAATTTCGCACTACTAAAACCGTTCCTTTACAAAAAATAAATAAGCCTTATCGACCCTGGGTCATAAGATCCCCACATAATTTTGTAGACTCTACACAAAACAGTATTTACCCAGACCTTTGTGACTCTGACCCTAATCGCAGGATCTATTGTAGAATTAAAGTGGAGCACGAATGTCTCTTGCTTTTTTCGTATTCAAATAGACCCCTTGCTTTACCGGCTTACTCACTATTCCATTCCCATTAGATGTGAAGGTGTTGAAGAGATACCTGCCCCGACGGCATTTATTTACGGTGTCATATGCACAGAATGAATATGTCGACTAGCTCCCTAAAGACAAATAGTAAATTACCGTTCAGGAGTTAAATTGACTCCACCACTTTTAAGGAGGGCTCACCAATTACAGTTATATGCTAAACCCCTAGAATGCTGAAACTTTTGGCACTAACTATTAGAGATTGGTTGACCTGTGTCGCCAAAGACATATCATTCCTGACTTTAGACAGAAAGTTACATTTCCCAGCTGCTAAATACCAGTTTCGAACACTGCCAGAGATTGGTGAAGCTTCACTTGTAAATCAGCAAACTGAAACTTCCATATGCATACCCATCAACTAGGAAACGAGAACAGCTAACGGCCTGCGCGCAGTTAGCGCCATCCCAGTGAGCATAATTGAGGTCAGCCATCATAATGTTTCTTTTCCCTTTGAATACTAAACGAGCAGATGCGCTTAGTCCAGAAAATGTCCGATCGTCGTCAAAAGCTCCACGTGCATCCCGATCGCGATTATCAAAAGCAAAGCTAATGCCTTGCAAATCCCTAACTGCATGGTAGTGAACACACTCCTTCTGTAAGTGTGCAACGCTCTCAATTTTCCGTCACACGCGCAATCCGAAAACGCAGACAATCCCGATCAAAAAAAGCCCAGTCTAAGACCAAGGCCAATGTCTGGGAGTTGCCGTACGAATGATGCTTTCTGTATATAACCATACGTTACCCTAGCCTTGTCACTGTTTGTCCAGCATATCCTCTACGTAAAATCAAGTTCCGCTGAGAGAAGCGCAACTTGACAAGCCGAATTTTCCTACCAACCGAATCAGAAGCAGAAGTCCTTCTTGACTTTAAAGCACGACATATCACTATCAAGTCAAGAGAAGCTACACCTAGCAAGGGCTAAAGAGCATTAGCTTAAACTGTCCGCCATACTGATATATCCATCCTTTGTCTGGATAAGAACTTGTTTCTGCCGGGCATAACTGTTTCGTATCACACGGAGGCACCTTACGTTGCTTAGGCAACGAACAGCAGATATGGTACTCAAAGAACCACTTGATAGGGGAAAAACAAAGATAATTGGATATATTCGGAGATACAAATTAAAGAATATAATCTACTAAGACTATTCTGAAAGAAGCTACAATGGTGGCACTTTAGAGACTATGTATCCACTTACACTTATTGTAAATGAAATCGGAAACCATTCAAGCATCGATCGGGTCTATATTAAGGTCCAGTGGTAGAGCGTAACCCAGGAATCGAATATATACATTAATTCGAAATTTCAATTCAGAAGTCAGATTCATCTATAGAAAAAGAAACAGCAAGTTAGAGCAAAGAGCGAACTTAAAATGCCTGTGTTCTTATTAACCAAATCACCTTTACCAATTAACAATCTGTCATTTTATTCACTTAAAAATGAAAAATATTTTGAATTAATTTATGTTAACAATGAAATAAATAAAATAAATTGATGAAAATCTTGCAAACAAAATAGTTATTTATTACATTCTACATCACAACAAAATTATAAATTAAAGGAAGGCCAGTCTGCCACAGAAACTTGAACACAATCAATTGGCAACAAAAGAACGCATTTGTAACTTTCAGGCTGAAATGCTAAAAAGATCTTAAAAAACTGTTTAAAATCGCACTTGAAGTGTTAACGAGGACCGTCTAAAAGACACAAAAGAAAATAAAGAAAAGAAAAAAACTTTACAATTTATTTCTTTAAAAAAAGTTTTATTTTTTTTACAAAACAATGCCAATTTTTTCTTTGAACGATTTTAGGCAATATTGAGAAAGTGGTTCCCAATGTTGAGCAAAGGGATTTTAAGGGACTAAGTGTGTTACACCCTAAACAGACTAATGCCCCCTTCTCGACCTACCTCTGATGCGGAGGGGATTTTTGGACATCTTCTTAAAGTGGGAAACGATGGTAAGCGTGCGATTTAACAGATAAGCCGTAATCGGAGTGATGTAAGAAAGTCGCTGTCAGTCTTAGCGGGAAATTGGGTAATAGTTTAGCATGCATATACACTCGGATTTTCTTCCATCGAAAAGGATAAAGAATAAGACGGTTTCTCTCTATCTGTTTCTGAAAATTTTCTGTCATAGCTGTTAGAAGACACACAAATCTGTTGTAAGATGCCCACATTTTTGCAAATGGCAGCTAATGTCAAATCTGTTTTGACATTTGTAAACTAGACAGATGTAGAATATAAGCCATGGAGCGATACACTTTCCAAGAACACGGAATAATCGTGTCTATTTTTTTGCGTAATAATTCGTCTGTGGTGTTGGCGCAGCGCAAATTCCGTCGCCGCTTCCCCGATCGTCCGGCACCGACTGCGCAAACACTGCGCCGGTTGGCCACAAACCTTAAAGAGTATGGGACCACATGAGACGCTGCCAAGAGTGGCCGGCCCCGGAGAGCCAGTTCTGCCGAGAATATCGCCGCTGTTGGCAATAACCAGAAACAACGACCAGACGCCGTGTCTCGCAATAAGCCATTTGCCGGTCGTCCCTAAGGCGAATTTCGGTCAAAGACCTATGCATGTTCCCGTTTAAAGTCCAGTCCGTGCATCAGCTGCTGCCTGCGGACCGCCAAACGTGTGTAACCTATGCCCAAGCCATCCTCACTCTCGAGGCCGAAGTGGACGATTTTTCGACCAAAATCATAGTGAGCGATTAGGCTCATTTCTACCTCATCGGGTACGTTAACAAGCAAAACTATCGCTTCTGGGGCACCGAAAATCCACGAGTGATTTTCGAGGAGCCCTTACACCCGCTCAAAGCGACTGTATGGTGCGCTGTTGACGCTGGAGGAGTCATCAGGCCATTTTTTTCAAGGACACCGCTGGTCAAACGACAACAGTGGACAGTGCACACTATAGGGCCATGTTAGCCGAGTTTTTTTTTTTTTTTGCCGCAATTGAACGAATTAGGACTGGAGGGCATGTGGTTCCATGAGTACGGAGCAACAGCACATGCTGCCCGAGCCACAACCGATATTCTGAAAGCGGCGTTCCCGGGTCGCCTCATCTCTTGTTTTGGCGATTAAATCGATAAGTACAGTCGCCGTACAGGACTTTAACAAACTCTCAATAGCGAAAACGAACACAATTGAACACAATTTTTAGACCAATTCGTGGACCACTTCTTACCGAATCAATGACGGGTTTTCACAGAAAGTTTTCATTATTTGGTAGCGCTTTTTTTAGAAACAAAAACATGGTGTGCGTTAGAACCACTGCTTAAGCCTGTATGTATCCCGTTTTAGTTTCATGCAACAAAGTGTGCATTTTTCCGTTGTATGCCACATTCGGCCAACCAATCACAAGCAGTAGCATGTCTAAGATCTCTGGAGATTTCAATGGAATATTTTTCTGTTTTCGTTTATTATATTTTATGTGTCCATTGTCATTATTTTCTTTTTAGACATGAAACGAAAATTTATTCTTGGCATTTATTTTTTTGCCAATTTTAAATCAGTTTCTTCTTGCATTTTCATCTCCATATATTCGTCTGTTTTTTGTTCTAGAGCTGCATGTTATTTTCAATTATTGATTTGATGTGCTTGAGTTGATTGACATGCTATTTTTGATTTAAGCTCTAAGTTGTGGTTTTTTCAAACAAACTGCTGTATGAACATCATTAACTTTTTCAAATTTTGTTAAATGAAATGTCCAAGCAAAACCGTTACAAATTATTTTAGGAAAATAGTACTTGTATGAGACTCTTCTCATTCATGATAATTATCTCCCTTTTGTTTTCATTGGTTATTTGATAAATTACCAAAAATAATTTTAAAATCAGCTTAAGCCTTGTAGCAAGATTTTGCGGCTTATACCTTCGCAGAGGATTAAATCTTAGTGCGTATCATCCATGTTATGAAAAAGAAGTTGTCCGCCTTTCCGCTGGTATCTCTCTTTAGTGTCGGTTAAAAGTCAGGGTTAAACTCATTCTATATCAGATATTTTCCTTCAAGTATAGCCGGCAAACGTTTCCAGTCTGCGGGTGATGCCAGAGGATGGTAACGCACTCCTCTACAAGTGCAAGGGGAAAATATATTCGATAGCAATCGAAGCATAAAAATGATAGAGGGTTCCTTTAACATAAGAATTTCTTTAACATACGAATGATTAAAATTTTGTTTGCGCCGAGATAGGCAAAAATAAGAAAACCTTAAAGAATGGCCTTAAGTTCCGAATAACATTCATACATTCATTTAAGTCTGTCATCGGCTTTGTATGCGCTCCTTGCAAAGAATTTTGGGGAACTTCACAGAAATGCGGTGGTGCGGCTGTATTCTCTCAGCAACTTCCGTTTAACATTTCTTAGATCGGCCATATCGGGCTCGGGTTTGTGCTTAATTCGGACGTAACACAAGAAATGCTACATCGATTCAATGTCTTACCTGCATGTCCTGCAATCGGTATTTTCCTGAACCCCTATCCGATGGCGGTGTGCTTTAAGGTTTAAGTGACAAGTCAGCACACTCATTATTTTGCTCAATTCAGTCTTATTACCATTTGGGTCCCCTTAAGCGAATTTTCAACATTTTGCCAACTGTCTCATCATGTAACAGCGCTTTGTAGGCAGTTTTTACACACTCTTTTAAACCGGCCTTCGTTGCAAAGAAAGGTTTCGGGGGTTTCAGGCCAAGTCCCTTCTGTTTTCTAGCCTAAATGGCAAAAAATTCGGGAGGCGGAAGTAGATCTCGGCCCCCGGGTTTTTAACCGAACTGGGTATAATTCAATTCTTCCCTCCGCCCTAGAGTTAACCGAATAACAACATGTTCTGTCGGTAGGAGTCCGGTGCAATATGAACATCTATCTGGCATCAGCGCAATGCATTTAGCCTTAACCTTAACTTGCTGTATACGATTTGACGATTCCACTGTGCCTGTTTTAGGTCATAGGCTCTACAAAATGCGACGATGGATAGAATTGTTACCCCCATCAATCTATTTCTCCGCTGCCTGTAAGTGTTTTGCCGAAAACAGCGGCCCTTTTTGGCCAACTTATTCCAAGGATTAGGATTCTTATGTTGTACTTCTTGTACATTGATGTCCACCAATTCACTAAGACGAAGGTGAGTACTGCCCCAATACGGTTTCTGTGTCGCCAGTGCGTCATATTTGGACGTGGGACCCAATTAACGCCCTTACATAGCGCCCAACATCAATGCAACTTCACTGCCCTTTTTCAAAGGTGGTGCTTCCAATTTATTTTTCGATTAAGGATTTCTTCCAGATATTTTACCCTTTCGAATGTTACAATTGTCTATTCTAAGACACGAAGCTCGCCATAATATTATTTTCGGGTTCACACTAAGTCCCTTTGTCTAAGCCAGATCATGTTCATTATTCTAGGCGTCTTCAGAGCTTCCACAAGCTAATTGGGCTGCTTTCTCCAAAGAAGTATAACCACATCGTCTGCGTAGCAACCAAGATTACTATTAGAGAGAAGGGCAATAGAATGCCATCTACTGGGGATCTACGCTTCGCACTGTCCTCAATAACAAAATCATACAATCCGAAAGTTATCCTGCTGTTCCTTAGTACGCGACAAATTCAGCCTTTTAGTACTTCATCAACGTTAAACTGGTCTAAGCGTATCGTTTCGTAAGTATTAAAAAATTTTCTCATTATCAATGAATGCAGCCAAGGTATACAACTTCTTAAAAGGTTTTACCTATATTGTGTGTCGCCTCGAGTAATGCTCTTTCACGAATCTTCATTTGTTCAAGACATGTTGTTATCGTCCCAACCTTTCAACATAGTTTTAAGCACAGAGGAAGGTAAACTAACAAGTCTTAAAGCGTTAGGTTTTGCGTTGCCGAGTGGCGTAATTTACCCCAGATTTGACATCATAACCATCATCACCGCAGTCTGGTTTTCTGAAGGAAAAAACGCTCGTCCAAAAACACAATCATGCCTAGAGACTTTCCCTACAGCACGAGTATAAACCCAATTTACCACGTGCACAGCACGGATACGAACGGAACGCCAAACAACGAGCAACGCATTCATACCCACACATACGCAGAGGGCGTATTTTTTTTTTGGCTTGAAATGCTTTTGACGGACATTTTTTAAAATTCCGGCCCGAAAACTTTAGCCTCAGTATCACCAATAAATTGATTAGATCTATTGGTATAATCCTGCGAACTAGATATTTCGAAAAAAGCTTTGTACTTACTCCTGTTGATTTATTATATTGTTTTGTAGAACTTGAAAAATAATGTATGAAAATACTTTTGCATTAAATAACAGCGAATTACATTCAGGTTTGCAACACGTTGCCTAATCTGACAGTAACAAGAAACCATTAAAACATGACAAAGCCCTGCGGCACAAACATTTCGCACTTAAACATTATGCTTAAAACTATGAATATTTTACAATCTTTTTGAAATCTTTATTTTAAAAAAGTAAATCAAAAAAAAAACCTAACAAAAAGCTCAAACAAAACACTTACGCAAACTGTCAAATGTACAGCAAATCCTAAAGCTGACAACTCAGATTTATAAAAACTGATTTAAAACAGCAGATCATTTTCAACTGAATAGAGAGTAGGTGTACATTTCAACTCACACTTTTTTTATATGGAACACTAATGTATGTAAAGCACATGTTACTGATATGCAGCGACAGACGACCGACAATTCCAGGGAAACCAATAACAAAATGCACTCACAAAAGCACACACACACACACACACACGCCTGCAAAACAGTAGCTTAAATCCTGCAATACAAAAAACCGTACTTATCTACCACATAATCTGTCAAAACAAAAAAATCATAATAAATCACAAAAATAAAAAAATAAAACAAAAGACTAAATTAATACAACAAAACACTGGAAACTATGAAACGTAAGTGGTCACGTAATGAAACTTTTTATTTAAAACAGGAACCACAAGAAAACAAAAGCAATACCACTATGAGAATAAGTAAACGGGGTAAGCTAAAGCAGAATTCATCTGGCAGTAAAAAGGTTATTGTTCTCTAAAGGGTTTAAGAAAAAAAAAAATAAGAAGGATGAAGAGAGAAAAAAGGACTTATACCTTATGCAAAACTTGCGATCACTAGCGGTTATCTTAATAACCCAGTCACAAGCAATTAAAATTAAATATTTTTAAAAAAGTGCTGTATAAGCAAGTAATTGAGTGCGCTACATGAGTTATTTGAAAAATATTGAAATAAAAATAAAGGATAAGTGAGGTATGCTTTTTTAAAGACTTAATTTTTTTCCAGCGACTAAACTGCCGTAATTTTGTCAGATCTGGCAACTAAGTTCTTGTTTACGCTTTAATGTAGTACCTCCCTC
The DNA here is from genome assembly GCA_963583895.1 of Melanophora roralis. Taxonomy (NCBI): domain Eukaryota; kingdom Metazoa; phylum Arthropoda; class Insecta; order Diptera; family Rhinophoridae; genus Melanophora; species Melanophora roralis. The sequence continues at coordinate 91,273,749 of OY757188.1, read as the reverse complement.
TAGTTTAAGGCAACTAAAAGTATGCTGCAATTTTTAAATTATAAAACAGCAGAGCCCCAATTTACAGATTTTGGTCGCAATTAAATGGCTTTCTGCCGTAGGCAGTTTGCGGGTATTTCTTAAAACGCTACCCTTGTCTCTCGGAGGCGAAAATGGTAACGGCAGATGTGCCATTGCGAAATGTTGTGAAATACCTTAATTAAAGTGACTCTTTTCTACAGCGATGTACTTTTGTGCATGGCTCTGGACCAGTAACCCCCAAAAGCTCACACGCGTGCGAATGTTCTCTGAGCATTAAGAGAGTGAGAATAAAAAACTAGGTTTTGCAGTCTCTCGTGACAGACAACCAGTATTACCATCGAAGACTTTCAAAATCTTTAACGAACAAAGTTTTAAATTATTGTACATTCAATGTTTGGTTTAACTTACTTTTGCGAGTCTTTTATGCGTTATAAAAAGTAATCAAAAGCAAAACCAGAAAGTAGATAAGTGGCATGTTTATCACGAAGTAGTAGTAAGGCAAACTCATTTCGGATTTATGAAACTTGTTCTTTCGAAGCCGAGCACTAAACGTGCTTTACATTTACAAGCACAAGTACAAGCGAAACCCGGAAAAATAAAGCAAAATACTCAAGAAGTTTAATTTGTATTATGTTAACTTTAAACAAAGAAGGTTTACGTCGCGATGTTTCCTCAAACAATATATCAAATAAAAATAATTTTCTCTTGCCGGGCATAAAGGCTCTGCACTATACTTCAAGTCGTTTACATATTAAAGAAGCTTTGCGAAAAATAATGGTCCTCATTAAGAGCGCAAGCAGATTGCTTTAGCCTAAATCTCCTGGCTTCCTGTGGAGCTCACGGCTGCACAATGTAGGCTAAAAGAGATGAAGAGAATGGGTTCACGCAAGCAATATGTATTAGGACTTTAAATCTTGTTTTTATATAACCAACTGCTGCACTCCAAAGCGTTTTCACTTCAGAAAGTTCTTCTTCAACATCTAAAAAAGGAGAAACCGATAAAATCACTTGTATATCGGCATTATCTCATATTGGGACGGATCGCAGAGGACTTGAGCTAAGGAAGTTATATTCATGCACAAACAGGATGTAATGAAGAATAATTTGCGTTTAGCAAAGTAGCTCACTGTCTGCGGTAATTGCAGATTTTTTAGAAATATGAACAGTTACACCGACACTCAAGCCACCCTAAGATCCCTAATCTAACCTTATTCGCGAATGCCGGATATTCTTAAATTGAATGACGATACATTTTCGAACTGCTTGTGCACGGAGCAATGCAGAAAACTGTATTCCTTGCACAAGCAAGAAAGAGTACGAAACTGCATGATGCAATGTATTACCACTTCCGTAATATTCCTCTCTCTCTCTTTTTGCAAACTACAGGTGGTCACCTGTAATAAGAGGAATTGCTATAGCCAGATGGTTTCATAAGCCTTGGTGTAAAACTAAAAGGAACAAAAGACCAAAAGTGGATCTAAAATGCTTTAAGTGCCTTTTCAGTCTTTAAAGACGGAGGCTAAAAAATCTTAAGTCGTCAGTATCTGGCCGAAGGAATGGCACTGCCTTTCAAAGGCTTTTGTAGATATAGTCAGGGCGCAGAAGAGAAAGCGACTATTTAGCACCTCGACATGATTCTGTCCGGTACTAGACAGTTCCCGACTAAGCCATTTTAGAATATGATTAGAAAGTTTTTTAGATGTGGCTGGCATTGGCCTGACATTACCGATTCCCTTTTTAGAAATTTTCAAAATATATGTACACACCTAGTATATCTACAGCATTGCTTAAAGTCCCGCAAGTCTACCAGTCTGGGGCCGCGGGTTGGATTCCCATTAGAGACTCTAATGGTCTGCTTCATTCTATTTTTATTTTCTTCTAATCCTTCTCTGAACTTCGGCTTCAATTCTATTTACATTTTTTTAATTACAAGGACACCGAATTAACGGACCCAAATAATCTGTATCTTTTACTGAATGGGTTCCATGTTCTTCCTAACCTCACCTTACTCTGAAGTCTAATTTGAATGCCTCCTATATAAATTTGATTAAATTTCAAACAAATCAACCAAGGTTTTTCAAACCTTACGAACCAGCCTGAATTAAATCTCTAAAAACAAATTAAAAAATAAAACTGGAGAAGACCAAAGGCAATCCAACCAAAAATAAAAAATAATAATCATGAACAAAATGACCATGATGTTCCTGACAATAATTACATTCAACACAATCATGATCAGAATAACGTTAAAATAAAATAAATAAGGACGTGGTCAATAAATTTAAAAAAAAGGAAAGCTTTAAAGAGGTCAGGTAGCTAAAGAAAGGGTAAAAAGCAGCAGCTTCTACTACAACCAAATATCAAACACACTCCGTTGGCCTCTTGAAAAAAAGTGTTTACTCGATTATGGCCAGAAATATGCGGACGACAAGACAATTTTGAAATAAACGTGTGTTTAAAAATATGGTAGGCGTACAATAATAAAAATTGATTGTCAACTAAAAATTAACGAACGAAGTTTTAACCCACTTGAGGATGGCAAGCAGCAAACAAAGGCTTGAAATTCTTAAACCTTCATCAAAAATTCCAAATGCGTATGAATCTTCTTAAACAACAAAAAAAGTCTTAAAGGAAAAAAAGAATTGAAAACAAAAACCAAAAATATCAAAGAAATCTTACAAGTAAAAGAAGTTGAAAAACAGCCAAAGGCGTAAGTCAGAGGTATGATATGTCACACTGAATTTTTTTTATTTAATTTTTTTTTGTTTTTAGGTTTTTATTTTTTTAAATTTTCCTTCCTTTTTGCAATTGTTAATAAGAGGTTTTAATCTAGCAATTATGATCAATAACATGTTCGTCATGTTCACTAGATGTAAATCAAAAATTGCTTAGTAGTTTAAAGAAGAGTAAAACAGTTGCTAATGCAAGGGTTGCCAGATAAAAAAATATGGGCAAATAATTTAATAATAAATTAATAATTTAAAAAATAAGCACACTTGTTGAGGCAAATATTTTTTAATAAATATGTCTTTAAGACATATGGTTTTGTTTACAAAATTTAAAAAATTAAACTAAAGAGTGGCAATATTGTTAAGGGAATTTATTTTTTAGAGTGAGAGCATTAGAAAAATCGCTGTCAAAATAAAATAGATTCTGTATGATTAAACAGAAAGCTACCGCAACTTCAAGCAAATACGACTTTCATAACTTAAACGTTGGCTGCAACTACACGAACTGTCACTTGCCACCACTTGCACCATCCTGTGATGCCAACAACTTTTCCTACTCTTATTCACAATACTTTCTTTAAGTAAAAATTTTTGTACAATGGCGACTGCAAATTATCATGCTTTTTTACTTCTTCAATTAAGTTTTTTTTTAATTTACTTTTGCTCATTTTTTTTTTGTCTTCAAAACATATAAAAACCCATATATATTTTTTAAAAAAGTGTGGCAATATTGTCGAAAGAATTTGTTTTTTTAAAGCGAGAGCATAAGAAAAATCGCTGTCAAAATAAAACAATTTTATTTCATAACTACTTTCACAGCGTGATTTTACGTCAAAAAGTATGAAAAAACGTCAAGCCTTAGTTGCGTTTCATCATTAATATTTGCCAGATCGAAAGAAAACTTTAATATGAATGCAAAAAAACTATGTGAAAAAATATTTTATTATTAAATTTAAACTGCTACTCACCTAACTATTGCAAGGTTATACATTTTTTATAACTTTACTGCATATACTCGTATGTACTTAAATTGCTATTATGAATACCCCTTTTGTTTCACACAAGAACACACGTTTTTTAATGACCGAAGTAAATCAGTGAATGATTATAAGGTTGGCTTAAAATGTATTATTATCTAGACGCATCTTTTAATGAAAAAAAAATATTTCTGATATCAGAATGATCGATTTAAAACACCTCTCTGAAAAATTAAAAAAACAACTTTTTTGATTCATGATTTTTAAAGCAAAACTTTAAATCTTATTTAAAATTTATAACAAAAAAAAAACTACCTTAAGCAGCAACCTACACATTAAATCTTCTGTTTTGTATACCCTTCACTTAAGTGATAAGGGTTTATTATAAGTTTGTCGTTCCGTTTGCAATTTCTTTAATATCAATCTTTGACCCCATAGATAGGAAAATCGATTTAACGATGTCCGTCTACTTATCTGTCCGTGTCATGGTTAAAAACAACTTTTTGAAGCCCCGATGTCGCATAGACCTGTAAGTTGTATAAACCATCAGAAAAACTGCGAGGAAATCGCTATTTAAATCCAGCAAAATGACCGAGATATAACCCAAAAACCAAAACTCCTTCTATTTATTTCTCTAAAATTTGTACATAAAAACCACTACAAACCACGTACAATGTACAATGTAAGACCGACTCCGATTAATTTTTCTCCACAAATATTTTTGTGGAACAAACTAGCACTCCATCTCCGCCTCCTAAAAGGGTTGCCATACAAAGTTTAACCTTTTGAAATCAATCCCATAGCTTTCAGCGTGCTCCTAAAAAGGTAAATTGTAAACCCGACCCCAATTAATATTTTCTCCCAAACATTTTTGTAGAACATACTCACCCCCTATCTCTAGCCCCTAGTATGGTTAACTTTCAAAAATTAGAAAAAAATAGGGTTAAACCCATACAACTTCTTCGGAGTCGCCCCTAGAGGAATAAAATGTATGACAAACCCCCATTACTCCTCCCTCTCAAACATATTACTAAACATATTACCCTGTCTATCACCTAAAGGGATTGCCATACAAAATTTACGAAAATTATGTAAAAACGCCTATACCTTCCTCAGATTCGCCCTTAAAGAAATAAAGTAAACTATCGACCCCCATTAGTTTCCCCTCCCAAACATATTATTAAAGCATACATACTCTATATTACCATCGCCAAAGGGGGCTCCTACACAAAGTTTGGGAAATTGTAATAAATCTTCCACAACAGCTTCCAGGGTTCCGTGGATAGGTCAAATGTAGGGCTGAGACCCCTACTCATTTTTTTCCTACAAACATTTTCCTAGGTCATACTTACCTCCTATCCCCACCCCCTAAGGGTGTTGCCAAAAAAATTTTGAAAATAGGGTAAAAACCCCTACAACTTTTCCGGGGTCACCCCTGAATAGAATGTATGACAGAGGTAAAACTAATCGGGGAGTTTTACCTCTCAAACATATTTGGCCAACATACTATCTCCATCGCCTAAGGGGGTTGCCATACAAAATTGACAGAAATGATGTAAAAACGCCCATAACTTTTCCAGAGCCGGCCTTAGAGAAATAAAGTGTACGACCAACCCTCTTTAGTTTCCCCTTCCAAATATATTCCTAGAACATACTTATCCCCTATCAATACGCCCTAAGGGGGTTGCCACACAAAATTAAAAAAAAACCACCACAACTTCCACAAAGTCGCCTCAAGAGAAATAAAATGTATCACAGACCCCTCTTAGTTTCCCCTCCCAAGCATATTTTTAAAACATACTTACCACCTATCACCATCGCCCAAGGGGCTCCCATACAAAGTTTGGTAAAATTGTAATAAATCCCACACCCCCCCCCCCCCCCACAGCTTCCAGGGTGCCACTGGATAGGTAAAATGCAGGACTGACCCAAACTCATTTTTCCTTGCAAACATTTTTCTAGAACATACCCCCTATCTCCACCCCCTTAGGAGGTTTCAATACAAAATTTTAAAATATTAGGGTAAAAGCCCCTCAAACTTTCCTAGTCACCCTAAGAGGGTCAAAATATGACATCGATCCCTATTTAAAAATTAGAAATACTACATAAATAAAAACAATGGATTAAAATAAAAAAGGTTGGGGTTCCGAGGGGCCAATGTGAAGGGTATCTAAGATTCGGCACAACCGAATAGAGCGCTTTTACTTGTTCTTTTATTATTTTGGGTTTTGCTTTCAATTTAATAGAGATCATTATGTTGTTACGTACTAAAAATGAGTGGCAGCAATATGGAAAAAAGAGAAGGAGAGATACGAATTGATTTAAAAACGATAAGCAAGTTGAGATTTCTTAAAAGAGGATGTTTGTAGGAGCTTTAAAAACAACTGCATTATTTACTTCAGACTGTTTTTTTTTTTTCAAATGAGCATCAATCAAAATTTAAAAATTTACATACATTTTGCATATTTTTATAGATCTGTTATCAATGCAAATAAATAGCAAAATTTTAAACAAAAACAAATTTATGTGAAACATAACCATTATAGATGAAAAAAATTTATTTAATTGAAATCAGATCTGCTTTACGTTCTTCCGAAATTCACACTTAAGCTAGGATTGCATGGAAATACCTAAATAATGAATAATTCTAAATAAGAATATCTGCAATTTGCAATCAAGGATTACACAGATAGAGAAAATCACGGTAATCTTTAATTCAATTAAAGTGTTTATATTTTTACCCAATCGATGTAACTTTGGGTGCGTGTTGTTGAACTATCACTTCAAGCAAACAGGACATTAATTGAAAAATCGCTAGGAAAAACCGCATGTCTTAAAACAAGCCCCACGCTTTCTACGAATTTAGTACTTTGAATAGAACACCATCAAAAAGTTTACTTTGCAAATTAGAAATTTTCAGTTTATTATTCATATTCACCTTTGCATTAAAGACATAAAAGAAATTTTTCTATTTAAAACTTAATTTGTTGCATTTTTATGCTGCTTTATTTGTGTGTGTGCGCGCGTGTGTGTAATAGTTGTCGGTTATTATAAAAAGTCCATTTGAGTTTAAATATTATAATTTATAACTTCCCATATCATAAAACTGTCATTTATTGAAAATTTATTATTTTTCTCTATGTTTTCTGATTTTTTTCAAATTTGCTAATTGCAGTTATCATTGCAATTCACTTTACAAGTATTTTGTTGAAGTGGCAAATGTGCAGTTTTCGAGTGTATTTAATGTCATAAAATTGTTGTTGGTTTTCTTATAGCAAACTTAATCTATGTAGGTTGATTTTTTTTCTTTTTGCTTTCATTTGCTATCATAATAGTATGAATTGCAAAATATAGAAAAGACAAAATGCCTCTTTAAGATTATCCCACTTTTTTCCTGCCAACACGCCTCTTCTTTAGCAGCAAGCGTTTGACAAAAAAAAATCATGTTGTTGCACTGAACTGACTGCAAGCGAGTGTTTAAAATGGTTATAGTGGGATGAAGGAGAAAGATAGAGATTAAAAAAGTGTTAGGCTTTGCCAAATTTTATACAATTTTCTAAAACGCGCGGGCATAAAACAACAAAAAAAAATCTTTAGATCTTTTAGGGACGAAAAAACAATGTCAGTTTTTAAATGACCGCCGACGCACACGCTCTGTTTTAAAAACAACAAGGAAAAGCGCTATATTTGGCTGGCCCGAATTTTATATGCCCTTCACATTAACAGCAACATTTAAAACTCTACATTTTGATATGAGGTTTGTAATACCTTTCATTATAAATGAACATTATTACAAAATTCTTTTGCTTAATATCATGTTCACACATAGAATTCAATTGCGTAATTATCTCATTTACGCAATTAGAGCCTTAACTGAGCTCAATTTACCATACAGCATTTCAATTAATAAATTGAGCAATTAGCAGTAAATTGCTTTACTAGTTGAGTTAAACTCGAAGTGCAACCCTGCCAATTTTAATAAGAGCTGTGTTTAGTTAGTATAAAAGCTTGAAAGCTTTTAATATGTATGCTATGGTGAAATATTAAGGTGACCTCGTCCCTACAACAACAACTTCCTGCAGGTTATCAATAATGTTGCTACCACACATACACACGGTATACACAACCATAATATAACATAAAAAAATTTTCAATCTAAGCTATAAAACATATGGCGTGAATAAAAGTCATCTGATCAGTTGCTTTCACCTTGTTCAGTGTACCTTAAAAATATAAATACATAATTTTTTTTTGGCTGTCATATGCTAATTGAGTAAGCCTAATTAATTATGCGGTAAACAGAAAACTAACCTGCTCAATTTACTTTAAATAGTCTCAATTTATGATGTATGTTTGAACATGGTAAAAGGTTTAAAGTAAAAAGGTAATATAGTTTCGAGAAACAACATCAATAAACTTAAAAAAATTGTCTGCTGGTATCAGAGGTACCATCCACCACTATTTGATACAACTAAAGGTGCCTTTACATGGCAAAACATGTTAACCTGACCTGTCAAAAAATGTTGTGGAATTAAAAAAATCTTATTATGTAAATGAATTATGGATTCAGTAGGAGAGAATACGGATACAAAATTTGACAAGTGTTCGGTAAATGTTTGTTTCCCTAACCCTTTTGGACACTTAGCTATTCTCATCACACCAAAGATGTAAAAAATTGGCAGCACTAACAACATCTAATTAACATTTTTTAACAAATTAGTTTGTTATTAGCAAAGTCTTCATGCCAAGTTTTGTGATAACAGTGGATGAAGTTACTGAAATATTTGCACCTATATGTCCTCAACTCCATAATTATTTCTTCCACAAAATCGCCTAATTCGTCTAAATCGACATTCCTTCGCATACACGCAGAGAAAAAATATGGTTGAGTATGGTCACGAAAATATGATAAGGGATAATTTAATCATTGCATGGTTACTAAGATCATTATTATGATTGTCACAACCATACTATATTTGCAGTAAATTTTGGGCAAAAAGTTTAATTACATTTCTGTTTAATATTACCATTATATGCTTGTGGTAATCATTATTTTGTTCATGGGCAGTCATTTTCTTTGTTATAGGTTATCGAATATACTTATGATGCTCTAAGAATATGGTTATCATAACCTAAGAGCAACATATGTATGTATAACTTCTAATCAATATTATTGTTAAATATAAATAAAGTAATGATAACTACAATCATATGATGATAATTTTAATCAGAACTATGATTGCGTTTTTCGCCAAAAACTTGCCACAACTATATTATGGTTGGACCACGCACAAAAATTATTTTCGTAACCATACAATGATGAAATAATCCATAATCATATTCCCGTCCATGCTCAACCATGTTTTTTCTCTGTGTGTAGCGATCCACAATATATTTATACCTCATGTGGTCGTAAAAAAAATGTTGATTAAATTATAAACGGAATGACAAACTAATATATACACTCCTGGCTATCTGAAGGGCATAAAAAAGGCTTAAAAAACTGGTACGACAGACCTTGAAGGTCACTTTCGCATGTCAGAAATGCTGCGTTTACAACAATAACAATAACATGCTTGCACCAAATCACTACATTTGATTAAAAATGAATATATTATCAGAAACCGAAGGGTAAGAGATTACAAGTAAAGGTTTAATTATATGTGACTTGCCATAACGCCATAACCATAACCGTTGCCACAAAAACCTTAAATCAATTGGTTTCTAAGGTTATGGTTATGCAGTAATGGTAAGTCACATATAATTAAATACAGTGTTGCCCATAGCTTCCAACAGTGATTCCAGCAGCGTTTACTGTGGTATGGTTAAGTCACGTATAAATGAACCTTAATGCCCGAGCACGGCCAACCAGCCATATCGACACAAGAGAAATTTAGAACTGGCAAAAAGTAATTCTCTCTATTTGGTAGGTCCATCAAAGCAGGAAACCTATACAAAATGCAACTAGTTTGTTTGAAGCGAGCATTGTTCGAAAAGCGCCAAAATAGGCGGTCAGACATACTTGTAAATAACTATTTAGAGCAAGAGGTTGGGCATTTTGACTTTTCTCGGTCCGACTTTTATTTATTTGGATCAATGCAGAACAGTCTTTTTTGGAGGGATGAGATTCACTTCATAACATGGTTTCAAATATTAGATTAATGGATAAATTAAAGGTTTCCAATTTAAAAAAAAAAAATCCTGTATTGTTAAGTTTTATGCCCAACATTAACAAAAGGATATTTGGACAGTATTGTACTAAAAATGATATATGGAAGGTATCTAAACATTGCTCGAGTGTTACCAAATAATAACTAGATTTGTACTTCCATATAAGTTACTACCTCAAGCCAAATTTCATTACTTTACGTCAATATTTTATTAAAAAGGATATATGTATATAGTACATACAAAAGGCAGCCACATCCCTCCTTAAATTGTGTTAAAAATTTTTTGTTTTTTATAAGGATGTAAAGAAGCCATATCCTTATTTCAACTTTTTCCTTAAATTTGTATTTCTACGTTTAAACATGAATTATATTCGTATACCAAGTTGATTTTAATAAAAAGGATATATGAGAAGCGCTCATATCCTTGCCCAAGCCTAACCTAATATTTGTATTTTTCCCCTCATTTTAAACAAATATTTTGAGTGATAACACAATGTCACGCAATATTATAAAGGGGAAAGTACCCACATAAACTCCAATATTTCTCAAAATTTTTAGTCACCCCTATTTTGCATTTCGATGAAATCGAAATTTTTTTTCGTCGGCCTTCTTTATTGTGCAACAGTTTGGCCACAAATAACTTTTATTCGGTACGTTTGAAAATTTTGTATTATTGTACTAAAATCTTGAGCTTCTTAATATTAAAATTGGAAAAAAATATTTGCGGAATCGTAATCGAAATGCAGATTAAGGGCGTTTAATATGTATTAACATATTTTATATTTCTTTAAGAAAAATGTTCAATTAACGAAATATAAAAGATTTTATGGGAAACACCCATACCCTTGCTTTAATTTTAATTTAAACTTGTATTCCCATAATCGCAAAAGGATTCAAGTACCTTGTTACCTTTTTGAACCGAAGCTTATGTTTTACCACGAGGAATTTAGTTATAGGAAGTACGCGTGTCCTTATTCCGATCTTTTTTTTCATTTCTATTTGTTGTTTTTTCATTAGATTTTCGTTACAATTAGATTTTAAAACCCAATTTTTATTACTAGTCCCACTGTACTATAGCACATCAAAGAAATCCAATATTTTTAAAGATTTTATTTTATTTGTTTTGTTCGCACATTTGTGAAACTTTCTTCATACGTTTTTCGTTTTCATTTCTTACGAAAAGTTGTTTATATTATTTATGACTCGCCACAATATTTAGCAGTCAATAATAGTTATTATTGTCATTTAATTTATTTTTTTTTTATTAATTTTTTGTTTTTTCTTTTTATTCCAGACGTTTTAGGCTTAAGTGGCTTGTTTTTGGTTGTTGTTCATACTCCTATTAAATTGAAAAAAGGTGTGATCGCGCATGCATTACTTAGATTCGAAATGTTCGATAATGTCATAAATGTGACAGCAGATAATGATCGAGAGTTTAACGTTATAGAAATTCATATTTATAATAACTTTAATAAATACAAACAAAAACAACAATTTCACGCCAATAAAGGTAAAAATGGAAAGCACAATTTCAAGGGTGAAGTGTTAGTTGTGGGTTGGGTGTTTGTTTTTTATTTCTCTTCTAATGGTTTGACAGTTTGAATGTAAGACCTTAAGAAAACCTAAAAGAAATATAGAAAGAAAATTTTATATTTTTTTTTAATTTAGCAACATTGACTTACAAGCAACGGTGCCCAATGAGAGAAGATGATTTATGAGAATGTATGGGTGCCCCCGGAATACTTTTGGCTCGCATTTTTTTTTAATAAAACAACCCAAAATCAAAGCAACATAAAAATTTGTCACCAATTGGGGATAACATTGTTGGCTAAAAGAAAACCAAATAGTAGCGCTATATTCGGCTGTGCCGAATCTTATATACCCTTCACAACGTGTAGGGGTTTTACCATAATTTTTTCAAATTTTGTATGGCAACCCCCTTAGGGGGTGGAGATAGGGGGTAAGTATGTTGTAGGAATGTGTTTGCAAGACAAGATGATTTGAGGCCAGTTCTACATTTGACGTATCAACTGGCACAATGGCAGCTGGAGAGGGGGGAATTTATTACAATTTCCCAAACTTTTTATGGAAGTCCCCTTAGGCGATGAAGATAGGGTTAAGTATGTTCTAGGAATTTGTTTGGGAGAGGAAACTAATGGTGTCCGGTCGTACATTTTACTTCTCTAAGGCCGACTGTGGAGAAGTTATGGGCGTTTTTACATAATTTTGCTAAACTTTGTATGACAACCCCCTTAGGTGATGGAGATAAGGGGTAAATATGTTGTAGGAATATACATATTTGAGAGGGAAAACTCATGGGGGTCTGTGATACATTTTTTTTCTCCAGGCAAGTTGTAGGGGGTTTAACCCTTATATTTTTAAATTTTATATGACAATCCTGTTAGGGACTGAAAATAGGTGGTATGTTCCATAAAAATATTTGGGAGGCAAAATTAATTGGGGTCGGTCTAACATTTGACCTTTATAGGAGCACCCTGGAAGCTGTGGGAGCAATTTAAAAAAAAAAACTTTAAAAAAATAAATTTTGTATGGTAAGCCCGTTAGGGGGCGGAGATAAGGTGTAAGTATGTTTAATAAAAATGTTTGTGAGGAAAAATTAATGGGAGTCGTTCTTAGATTGCATCCGTGTAGGGGCAAATCCCAGGCAGTTGTAAAGGTTTTAAGTAGTCGTGGTTGCTGGCATATATTTTTGTCCGCTATCAGGCGATTTTGGTGAATTTTAGTTGCTAAATTCTCGCAAATATACCTGGGGGTAAATTACGGCATTTGAATAGAAATTCTACTTGATCGATCGAGTTGTCAATGCTTTTAATATAGGATTTATAACAAGCATTTTTTAATTACGATTCGAATCGAATGCCGTAATTTGCCCCATGATCTTTTGATACCACAAACAAGTCCGGGAAATATCAAGGGGCTTTAAAAACTTGATTTTAACAGATTAACGGACAGACGGAAATCGCTAAATCAACTTTCCTATCTTTTTAGAAGAATCAAGAAAACGTATACTTTATGGGATTGCAAATAAATATTAAAGAAATTACAAACGGAATGCCAGACTTATATAACCCCTTATCACTAATTGAAGGGTATAAAAATAAAGCAATTTGATAGCTTAGACTTTTTGTTTAGTAAGTATTGAGCGTTAAGAAAATATAAAAATGCGTATTTTTGTATTTAATTCTTGAAACTTCATTTTCATAAACTACCCAATTAATATTCAAATCTTATATATAAATAATTAAAATTAATTCAGCCAGTCAGTGACAGTAGTAAATCAAGAGCAAAAATTTAAAACAAAAATATTTCAAACCAAATGAGAATTTTAAAAACTAACACTACAGTGTTCTCATTATTGTACTTTAAACAGGTTTAAAATTTAATTTCTGTGTGTAAAAAGTACTACTATTTTTTAAGAAAACTAAACAAGTTTTCAATTAGGTTCTGACTGCTTGCGATTTAAGTATCTGTTATAATTTTAACGTTTTAATTTGTTAAAGCTAACATCTATCAAAAAAGGATTCAATTGAAAAATTATGATTTCAAGTTCTGTGTAAATAACAAATTTTTTTATTGAAGAGAAAACAACAAAATAAAATTTAATTTGTTACAGCTGTTTCTTTCAATTCATGTTTCACATAATGAACAGCGTTCTTGTTGTCTTTAACCGCTGTATTTTACATTTCACATTTCAGTTTTCGGTTTAAACATAACACAACTTTTGGTAATATATGGGTTCTAAGCCAGGGGCTCGCTAACATTTGTCGTAATTAAAACAATTTGCAAGAAGAACCTTAAATTTGTAAAATTTTGTAAAATTTGATGCGTTATCATCTTCACCTCTAGAGGGAGATTCTGTGTTTAAATAATTTCATATAAAAGAAAATGAAGGTACGAAATACCAAGATGATCGGTTTCCGAACTCTAAAACTTACCACAAAAACTATCTAAGAGTGGCATCGTAGCAGATATAATTCCTTAAGTATTTTCAAATTTTTTAAAATCAGGGGATTTCCCGAAAATCATGTGGATTCGCATATCTGCAAAAAGATAATGACGTTGAGATAAGCTCTGCCAATTTGCTAATTATTTTTAACAGATGTTGTCTTTCCGAATTTTCTAAAGATCGGGCCAATGAATTTTCTAAGATTAGTTAGAAAAAATCTGGGTTAGGTTAGGTTGAACTGGCTGGAGAACTTCGTATATGCCCTTTGTGTCCCTAGTGCTACCAGATAAGAAGAAGCGATAACTTAATAGTTCTAATCAGATTAATGCTAAGTAATGAGCTCACATTTTTTTTGGAAATTAAAAGCTGTCCCGTCTTACTAATGCTAAATAATTCCTCCAGGTGTTCGAAAATTTGGGACCCTAGATTAAGGATCTGCAATAATTACTGGCCAGTCGTCGCGCTGAGCCGCTGTATAAAAATGACCCGTTACAATCCTCGCTAAAATTTTACAATCACTCCGCAAAAAATTCTGCAGACTTTACTCCAAGTGGTATTTACCCAGACAAAGCTCACACTTTACATGACACTAATTTTACCCCTACTGCTATACGTTGCAAAGGCATAGTTACTTGCTCAAGCTGATGAAAGTGCTCTTGGAGGGTTTGAGAGAAAAACACTTCGCAAAATATATTAACCAATCTGCGAAGACGGAGAATATATGTATTGTACGAACCAAGAGTTGCATGTAATATAAGATCCGACATCGATGTGCGCTGAATTGGACATGCTTGGACATGATTGAAGATGCCCAGCGAAAAAAGTGTTTGAATATGATCTCGAAGGAAGACGCAAAAGGGAACAACCGAAACTCCGTTGGGAAGACTCAAACTCAGAAATTGGAGAAGAAACGCAGAGGACCGAAATGCTTGGAAATCCATTCTTAGTTCGGCCAATGACCAACATAGGTGGCTATAAATGACCAACTAAGTAAGTAAGAACCTTTTCCCCCCGTCGAACGCAAGACATTTTGGGAGCACCCTCTGCAGTTCAATTTATAGGTTTTAAGACCAAAATGGTATTCAGAAACGCGTTAGAATTGCTACTTTGGGCGCCAGTTATATACAATTCCGCAAACCAATACGCGCTCTCCAGACCTGCTTTTCCAGTGAGTCCACCACCAAATAGAATAAGATAGGCCTAGCCAGCGCAGTGTAGTATGTAAAATTTGCTGTAGGGCCCCAAGTTTTCCCCAGCGTTTTCCTGCATGGTTTTTAACTATATTTTTCAATGAATATACCGAGGTTGCTATGATTTTTTTATTGCATTTTGACATTGAAAAAAATTCGCTTAAAAAAATATTTATAAAGCACTAAACTGTACAACAAAGTTTAAGCACCTCTGCTTTATATTCTGTTTACTTTCGAGCCTCTAACACTTACCTTAAAAGTGATGTTTATGGGACTTTTTTTGTTATTTTAAATTGTTCTGTTTGCTTGTGACCTGTATTCCTGTACTCGTTTCTTATCAAAGCAATTTAATTAAGAATTGTGTTGTTTTTTTGAAAACGTTTTTATAAGACGACATTTATTTTTATTTATTTATTTGTTTTTGTTTTTTCTTTCAACTTTTCAAAGGGTTTTATTTAATATTGATTTACCAACTGCCTTCAAAGTTGTTAAAAAAATGTTTTTCTTATCTTTTTTTCTTGTAAAGATTTTAAAAGATAAAATGTATGAAATCGTAAATTTTATATTTTACACATTTTTAATTTGTTAAAAAAAAGAGAAGTGTTAAGCTACGTGCGACAAGGCGGTTTATATTTTTGAAATAAAATGTTAATTAGAGTTAAAAAAAACTACAACAAAAAATGATGTTTTAAAAATTAATTTTAAAAACCCTTGTAAAATTAACCCTTTGAAAAAGGAATTGATTTAATGTTAAGTTAATGAGGGTTACATTTTTTTTATTTTAAATAAAAAAATGCCGAAATATGTTTTTAAATTAAAACAACAAATGAAGGTTCTTAAAACCAAACTTAATATATTTACGTTCTAATGAATAATTTGGGAACCATATTATTCTTAAAGAGTCCTTAAAAATTCGGCCTTTGAGTCATTCCTTATGTTTGATTATTTTAAATTAAGTTTATAGCCAACATACCTGCAACAAAAAGAAAAAAAATAACAATTTTGTATTAAATAAAAATTAAATTATTTTTACTTATGTATATACATTTGTATGTAAAATTAAAAATAACAACTAGGTCCTCTTTTTAATGATTATAATAGTGACAACAATAATAAGTTTTCAACAATATTTATAGGCACTTGAGACAATATCATTTTCTTAACATAGATTGTCATCAATAATAAAGCAATAAACACAAGAGTTCTAATTTATTAAAAATAAAAAACTCAAAATTAAACAAATAAATGAAAAGAAATAGTTTTAATCTTATCTATTAAGAGACCCTAATCAATATGTTTTAAATAGCAAATAGAAACTGTTTAAATAAAATTTGTTTTTAGAAAAAAAAACTATAAAAATTTTACAGCATTTAACAAGAAAAGAACAGAAAACGGGGAAAAACAAATAAACCCTTAACAGAAATGCACCTGGATTCGAAAGGTTTATATCTAATTACATTTCAAAACCCAGTAAAAAAAGTTAAGTCCGGCCAAGCACGACCTTATTATACCCTACACCACAGTTAATTTTGTTTTGCTTACCACCATCTGTTGCAAATTTCTGCAGGTTAAAAGTGACATTGATAAATTAAGGCTTATATGGGAACCATGACGAGTTATGTACCGATAGTGGGGAACCCTTAAAAAAAATACTCAAGTCAAATTTTGTTGTGATGGCGATGGTCATTAAGTACTCTCGAGGTTACCATGATTTCCCCCATTGATAACTTATGTACGGATCTTCTGATAGCTCAGTAGGGTAATTTTTATCCTGATACTACTATTTGTTTGTAGTCTTGTAGAGGTTTAAATGAATTCCGGGGGAAGTCTTTAATGGAAGGTAAGGTAAATCAAGACCGACAATTTCTGTTTAAAATAATGCAATTATTACTTACAGTTTATGGGGATCACCCCTTAATTCAGAGAAACTTTATAGAATGTAGGGTCAATCATAAACTAAACCCCACAAAATTTGGCAAGACAATTTCTGTTTAGAAATGACCTATGCATTTGTAATTTTATCTCGATAACATTATCTACTTGCACTTTATGGGGTCCTGCATAATTTCCGGAGGAAGGTCATATGATGTAAGGTCAATAATTGGCCAACCCTGCCTAAATGCTGAGACCATATCACCTTGAAAATACATTAAAAATTTATTTTTTTATACCGATGACATTATCATTATACATGTATCCGGTCGAAACCCTTCTTTGGAAGGTAGGACCAGTAACGAGCCGGCCTTTACAAAAATAACCAGGACCATTTCTTTTTAAAAGTAAATAATTTAAATTTAGTTGCCCTTGACATCACTTACTTTCATTTTATCGGAGTTTACATGATTTTCGGGAGAAGGTCTTTTATAGGAGGTAGGGTCAATAAAGGACCAATCTTTACAAACTTTATCAGGACCAATTTTGTCCTGATGTGAAATGTTATACCGACATTATCTATAAAGGTTTACATGATTTTGGAGAAAGACTTTCTCCGGGAGGTCGGTTCACAAAAATTTTCAAGACCATTTTTGTTTACAAATGGCTTATGGATGCATAAGATGGGCCAAAAGCAATCACCCCATCGGAAGATGCTCCTATTTTTGCAAATGGCGGCCAATGTCAAATCTGTTTTGACATTTGTGAACTAGACAGATGTAGAGTACAAGCCATGGAGCCAAGAAAGCGGAAAATCGTGTCTATTTTTTTTGCGTAGCAATTCGTCTGTGATGCTGGCGCAGCGCGAATTTCTTCGCCGATTCCACGGTCATCCGGCACCGACTGCGGAAACACTGAGCCGTTTGGCCACCAACCTTGAAAAGTATGGGGCCACACTAGACGTTTCAAAGAATGGCCGGCCCCGAAGCAGCCGTTCTGTCGACAATATTGCCACTGTTGGCGGGGTTGTCGAGCTGTCGCCAGAAACATCGACCAGATCAGCCGGTCGTCCCTAAGGCGAATTGTGGTCAAAGACCTGCGCATGTTCCCGTACAAAGTGCAGTCCGTGCCTCTGCTGCTGCCTGTCGACCGCCAAACGCGTGTAACCTACTCTCAAGCCATCCTCAATCTCCAGGCCAAAGTAGACGATTTTTCGACCAGAATCATAATTAGCGATGAGGCTCATTTCCACTTTAGCGGGTACGTGAACCAGCGAAACCATCGCTTCTGGGGCACTGAAAATCCACGAGTGATGCATGAGTCATATAACCCGCTTAAAGTGACTCCATGGTGAGCTGTTCGCCGCTGGCCAAACGACAACAGTGGACTATGCGCGCTATAGGGCCATGTTAGCCAAGTTATTTCTGTCGCAATTGAACGAATTAGGACTGAAGGACACGTGGTTTCAACAGGACGGAGCACACACTGCGAGAGCCACAACCGATATTCTAAAGGCAGCGTTTCCGGGTCGCCTCATCTCTTTTTTGGCGATTTACATTAGCCCACAAAATCGCTCGACTTAAACGTTCCAGACTTTTTTGTGGGGTTTTTAAAGTCCTGTGTTTACGTGAACAAGCCCAAAACCCTGAAGTCCTCAAGGACAACATTCGACACGAGTGCGGGAATCTGTCGCCCGAAGTTCTCGCCGAAGAGATGAAAAATGCCATAAAACGAGCCCGTATAGCAATCAACTGTAACGGCGCTCGATATCATCTTCTTAACTTGACCAATAAAATTCGAAAGGTTTAAATAAACATAATCAAAGAACAGAATTAAAGTTTTTCATTTAAAAAAAAAAATGAAAGTCAAACAATATCGGATGAATTCTTCTGGCCCACCTTGTAGTTTAAGAGGTTAACATAATTGCCGAGGAAAGGTATTTTGTTAGAAACAGGTTCAATATTGAGCCGATTAAAAAGAATTTGTTAGATTGATTAATGTTAAACAATGACCAATAGATTTTAAGTTTAACCTCTACAGAACTTGTTTTTACAGTTTATAGAGGTTAAGATGATTTCCGAGGAAGCCGTCTATGTCAAGAACCTTAAAAATTTCCTCTAGACGACTTCGAATTGACTTATGGATGTGTAGTTTTACCTCGATACCATTACCTGCTTCCAGTTAAGGGCTTAAACATGATTTGGGGAAGGGCTCTGCTTGAGAGGTACGGTTAATAATGGACCAAATTAAAAAAAATCGGAAGGACAGTTTCTGCTTAAAAAATATTATTATTAATTTGCAGTTTATAGTTTTGAATGTGTTTTCGAAAATCTTATCAAATTATTTTAAGAAATATGGCCTATGCTCGGACTACCACAAAAACACAGACTCTTAGGCGAAAGGACAGGTGTACTAAGATCTTAATTCGACGCAAGGTGCAATGCTGAGTAGTCGATCGGTATAAATATATGTGGGTTGGTTGGTTAGTTAACGTCGTAATTTGCCTTGTCAGTAGCCTGTCTTATACGGTCAAGAACGACCCCTTTGTGGCATTATCATAACACTTGACAAATGTAAGGTCCCTCCGAACCTATGACGCAGCAAGGACATATTGTAAAGGGTGATTCATCGTGAGGTTTCATTTTTTACTTATATCAACTTTGTAAAATTTGTATGAAGTATCGTTTGGCAAGTTATCATGATCAGCTGTATTACGGATAACAGCGTTCTGTGACTAAAATTTCCACTGATTTTGCACATTAAAACTGGGTCTGAGACTGTTATTTTTAGACGTTATAATTATTCCCACAAACGCTAATACCCCCTCCACGAACAAGTATATGTGATATACCTGTGTCATGTGGGTATAAATACCTTACACCAGTGATCGGCACACGCATACATTCTTATGTTTTGATTGTGTTGGTTGTTTGTTTTTGAGCGTAATTATTTGTCTCTTATGGCACTAGGGTGACCAAAGTTGAAAGTTTAAAATATGATAACATTGCATTGAAAAAGTTTTGGAATGTTATTTTAGAGTAAAAAATTCCAAAGTGGGAAATAATTTTTCCATACTACAGGGTGTCCGCCGGCAATGTATACTCATTTTGGTAAACATTAGCCTTGACAGTTCATATTTGGCAGTCGTAAAGCAGAGGCGTGGAAAATTTTTTTTGTGAAAAAATATTCTGTAAACCAACTCATAATGAGTGACGAGGCACATTTTCATTTGAATGGATATGTGAATAAACAGAATATTCGGTTCTGGGCAATGGAAAACCCTCCAATTATTCATTAGTCAATTTTTTATCCATTAAAAGTGACAGCCTGGTGTGCACTTTGGTTAGGAGGAATCATTGGACCTTGCTTTTTTGAAACTTAAAACGCCGAAACGGTAACTGTCAATGGGGAGCGATATCATGATATGATTAAAAACTTTTTAATGCCACAACTGCATGCTTTGGGCTTGGGTAACATGTTGTATAGACAAGACGGTGCCACATCGCAAACAGCCAGGATTACAATGGAACTACTGCGAGACCTCTTCCCACAAAAAGTTATTTCAAGAAATGGTGGTGTTGATTGGTCTCCACGGTCGCCTTTTTTGACTGCTGTGGTCTCCTTTTTGTGGGGATATCTGAAAAGTAAGGTTTATGCAAACAAACCATAAATACTGAAGCAACTCAGACAAAATATTCGTTATAAAATTTATGAAATACCGCGTGAAATGTGTAAGAATGTAATGAAAAATGTTCTCAAAAAGGCTCGCATTTGTGAGGCTAACAGAGGCGGGAGTTTCTCTGATATTGTATTTCACATTTAATTGCCGACATTAAATAGAACATTTTTCAATAAAAGATATATTCAATAACAGAACTGTTGCTTTAAAACCGCCTGGAGCATACTTTACTTTTTTCTTACTTTTGCATAATTTCAAAGATATTTTATGCGAATAAGATTTTTGACATGTTTATTACTTAGCTTATTTAGGATTTTGCTTTAAATTATTTTTTATAACGGAAATGAAAACACGCAGATATAAGTTAAACCAAGCACTAAATGTAATTCAAAAATTTGTCCATTAAACATTTTGCAAATCCTAACTGATCAACCCAGACTCTACAAAACCAATTTTTTTTTATTTTGACTCTCTTTAATGCTCAGAGAGTACCTACACGTGTGTGTAGATTTGCCGATCACTGCCTTACACTAAACAAAAGTCTAATAACATTTCCTTTTGTTACACATTCTAAAAGTTTTATTTTCAAGCGTTCACCTCTAGTTATTATGCATCTCCATTAAAAAAAAGGCGAACTTCACCTAAAAAAAATTTTATACATTTATGCAAACACGACTATTAAGAAAACGAAAAACGATCAATGACTTTTTTAACTTTATTTAACATTTTTAATAAATTTAATAAACTTTTATTTCTCTACTGCATCTTGATACATATGAAAATAAAATATTTTTTCAAAGAAATTTTCTTTTTTTACGAAATGTTTATTTCCTCTATTTAAAGTCGTTGTAGGCAAAAGCTAGGCGCTGCGCCTTTATGTGTTCTCTTAACTTAGTATGTAAGCACACGCGTTGTGGAAAAATAAAAAAAAATAACATTAATCAGTCTTGTTTGAGACTTCAAAAAGGCTGGTTGTGTTATCGCTTGTTATTTAAATTAAGCTCACAACAATGTGAAACGAACAATAAATAATGAGAACCCAAACACTTATACCATTGCAATGTCAATTTAGGGGTTGCCTATGCCGGATTAAAAGTCAAGACAACTTACAACAAACAGTCAAGCAGCATTCGTAGGAAGAAATAAAGAGAGATCTATCTGGCACATGAAATAAAAATATAATAATGAAGGTAAAAGACGCGACTTTTGGACGCCGATATTGTTAATGGCAGCAGCAGCAGCTTAAAGGAAAACAGCCATGAAGCAGTAAAAGATGAGAATGAAGACGGCAATGATACCAACAAAATAAGTTTAAAAACAGCCACAAGGAATGAAGGCATAAGGAAGCTTAAAAATAACCATAAAAACAAAAAGAAAAAAATAATAAAGAAAAAAATAATAATAGTTGGATGTTTTAAAGGAGCAAAAATAAAAGCTTTAAAGTAAAATAAAAAAAGTTTTTTGTTTGTAACAAGTCAAAAGACTAAAGTTTGAAGATTAAGTGAATGAACCAGTCAGAAACTGGCAGTTCCTTAACCATCACTATAATCATGACATTTTAAAAAAGTAAATAAAAAATGCTACATTTGTGGCAGTTATTAGAAACTATTAAAAATCATGTGCGTGAAGATAAATATGCTGAGTTAAATATGTTTTTGACGGAACAAGAAAAACATATTTTACTAAAAAACGTATTTAACTAGCAGAGACAAGAACCAACATATTTAGCAGAGCCAATTTGTCAGTTAAGTTTTGGCTACTCATATGAGATTTTTGTGAGCACTCGGCGCAGATGTAT
The DNA here is from genome assembly GCA_963583895.1 of Melanophora roralis. Lineage (NCBI taxonomy): Eukaryota > Metazoa > Arthropoda > Insecta > Diptera > Rhinophoridae > Melanophora > Melanophora roralis. Next base: position 91,251,346 of record OY757188.1, on the reverse strand, counting down.
GTAGAGTTGTTGTGACAATTTAATAAGCATATTTAACGACGTAGTGTTTTTTAAGAACTATTTTTGTATAAAAGACAAAAAAAACCATTTTGAAATTTTATAACAATAGGACATAATAGGACAGCTTGTGAATCCCCTAATTGCCATCATGGAAATAGTAGCTAAGGGTCAATATTATTTAGTTGTATTAACAGGATATCCAAATTGTCATCGTGTGCGTCATGTGCGTCATGTGCGTCATGTGCGTCATGTGCGTCATGTGCGTCATGTGCGTCATGTGCGTCATGTGCGTCATGTGCGTCATGTGCGTCATGTGCGTCATGTGCGTCATGTGCGTCATGTGCGTCATGTGCGTCATGTGCGTCATGTGCGTCATGTGCGTCATGTGCGTCATGTGCGTCATGTGCGTCATGTGCGTCATGTGCGTCATGTGCGTCATGTGCGTCATGTGCGTCATGTGCGTCATGTGCGTCATGTGCGTCATGTGCGTCATGTGCGTCATGTGCGTCATGTGCGTCATGTGCGTCATGTGCGTCATGTGCGTCATGTGCGTCATGTGCGTCATGTGCGTCATGTGCGTCATGTGCGTCATGTGCGTCATGTGCGTCATGTGCGTCATGTGCGTCATGTGCGTCATGTGCGTCATGTGCGTCATGTGCGTCATGTGCGTCATGTGCGTCATGTGCGTCATGTGCGTCATGTGCGTCATGTGCGTCATGTGCGTCATGTGCGTCATGTGCGTCATGTGCGTCATGTGCGTCATGTGCGTCATGTGCGTCATGTGCGTCATGTGCGTCATGTGCGTCATGTGCGTCATGTGCGTCATGTGCGTCATGTGCGTCATGTGCGTCATGTGCGTCATGTGCGTCATGTGCGTCATGTGCGTCATGTGCGTCATGTGCGTCATGTGCGTCATGTGCGTCATGTGCGTCATGTGCGTCATGTGCGTCATGTGCGTCATGTGCGTCATGTGCGTCATGTGCGTCATGTGCGTCATGTGCGTCATGTGCGTCATGTGCGTCATGTGCGTCATGTGCGTCATGTGCGTCATGTGCGTCATGTGCGTCATGTGCGTCATGTGCGTCATGTGCGTCATGTGCGTCATGTGCGTCATGTGCGTCATGTGCGTCATGTGCGTCATGTGCGTCATGTGCGTCATGTGCGTCATGTGCGTCATGTGCGTCATGTGCGTCATGTGCGTCATGTGCGTCATGTGCGTCATGTGCGTCATGTGCGTCATGTGCGTCATGTGCGTCATGTGCGTCATGTGCGTCATGTGCGTCATGTGCGTCATGTGCGTCATGTGCGTCATGTGCGTCATGTGCGTCATGTGCAGAGTGCAGAGTGCAGAGTGCAGAGTGCAGAGTGCAGAGTGCAGAGTGCAGAGTGCAGAGTGCAGAGTGCAGAGTGCAGAGTGCAGAGTGCAGAGTGCAGAGTGCAGAGTGCAGAGTGCAGAGTGCAGAGTGCAGAGTGCAGAGTGCAGAGTGCAGAGTGCAGAGTGCAGAGTGCAGAGTGCAGAGTGCAGAGTGCAGAGTGCAGAGTGCAGAGTGCAGAGTGCAGAGTGCAGAGTGCAGAGTGCAGAGTGCAGAGTGCAGAGTGCAGAGTGCAGAGTGCAGAGTGCAGAGTGCAGAGTGCAGAGTGCAGAGTGCAGAGTGCAGAGTGCAGAGTGCAGAGTGCAGAGTGCAGAGTGCAGAGTGCAGTGTAGTATAGTATAGTATAGTATAGTATAGTATAGTATAGTATAGTATAGTATAGTATAGTATAGTATAGTATAGTATAGTATAGTATAGTATAGTATAGTATAGTATAGTATAGTATAGTATAGTATAGTATAGTATAGTATAGTATAGTATAGTATAGTATAGTATAGTATAGTATAGTATAGTATAGTATAGTATAGTATAGTATAGTATAGTATAGTATAGTATAGTATAGTATAGTATAGTATAGTATAGTATAGTATAGTATAGTATAGTATAGTATAGTATAGTATAGTATAGTATAGTATAGTATAGTATAGTATAGTATAGTATAGTATAGTATAGTATAGTATAGTATAGTATAGTATAGTATAGTATAGTATAGTATAGTATAGTATAGTATAGTATAGTATAGTATAGTATAGTATAGTATAGTATAGTATAGTATAGTATAGTATAGTATAGTATAGTATAGTATAGTATAGTATAGTATAGTATAGTATAGTATAGTATAGTATAGTATAGTATAGTATAGTATAGTATAGTATAGTATAGTATAGTATAGTATAGTATAGTATAGTATAGTATAGTATAGTATAGTATAGTATAGTATAGTATAGTATAGTATAGTATAGTATAGTATAGTATAGTATAGTATAGTATAGTATAGTATAGTATAGTATAGTATAGTATAGTATAGTATAGTATAGTATAGTATAGTATAGTATAGTATAGTATAGTATAGTATAGTATAGTATAGTATAGTATAGTATAGTATAGTATAGTATAGTATAGTATAGTATAGTATAGTATAGTATAGTATAGTATAGTATAGTATAGTATAGTATAGTATAGTATAGTATAGTATAGTATAGTATAGTATAGTATAGTATAGTATAGTATAGTATAGTATAGTATAGTATAGTATAGTATAGTATAGTATAGTATAGTATAGTATAGTATAGTATAGTATAGTATAGTATAGTATAGTATAGTATAGTATAGTATAGTATAGTATAGTATAGTATAGTATAGTATAGTATAGTATAGTATAGTATAGTATAGTATAGTATAGTATAGTATAGTATAGTATAGTATAGTATAGTATAGTATAGTATAGTATAGTATAGTATAGTATAGTATAGTATAGTATAGTATAGTATAGTATAGTATAGTATAGTATAGTATAGTATAGTATAGTATAGTATAGTATAGTATAGTATAGTATAGTATAGTATAGTATAGTATAGTATAGTATAGTATAGTATAGTATAGTATAGTATAGTATAGTATAGTATAGTATAGTATAGTATAGTATAGTATAGTATAGTATAGTATAGTATAGTATAGTATAGTATAGTATAGTATAGTATAGTATAGTATATTATTAACAGAATATCCAAATTTTGGTGATTCACAAGGTCTCCTATTTGTCCTATTGTCATATTGTCAAAAAATTTCACAATGGTTTGAAAGCCTTTACCTTTACCAACTATTTGACACTCGGCGCAGATGTATGTGGAGTTATTGTAACAATTTAATAAGCATATTAAACGTCGTAGTGTTTTTTAAGAACTATTTTTGTATAAAAGACAAAAAACCATTTTGAAATTTTATGACAATAGGACATAATAGGACACCTTGTGAATCCCCAAATTGTCATCATTGAAATAGAAGCTAAGGGTCAATTCTATTTAGTTGTATTAATAAAATATCCAAATATCATGTGCGTCATGTGCGTCACAATTGTTTAAAAGCCTTTACATTTACCAACTATTTGACACTCGGCGCAGATGTATGTGGAGTTGTTGTGACAATTTAATAAGCATATTAAACGACGTAGTGTTTTTTAAAAACTATTTTTGTATAAAAGACAAAAAAAACCATTTTGAAATTTTATAACAATATGACAATAGGACATAATAGGACACCTTGTGAATCCCCTAATTGCCATCATGGAAATAGTAGCTAAGGGTCAATATTATTTAGTTGTATTAACAGGATATCCAAATTGTCATCGTGTGCGTCATGTGCGTCATGTGCGTCATGTGCGTCATGTGCGTCATGTGCGTCATGTGCGTCATGTGCGTCATGTGCGTCATGTGCGTCATGTGCGTCATGTGCGTCATGTGCGTCATGTGCGTCATGTGCGTCATGTGCGTCATGTGCGTCATGTGCGTCATGTGCGTCATGTGCGTCATGTGCGTCATGTGCGTCATGTGCGTCATGTGCGTCATGTGCGTCATGTGCGTCATGTGCGTCATGTGCGTCATGTGCGTCATGTGCGTCATGTGCGTCATGTGCGTCATGTGCGTCATGTGCGTCATGTGCGTCATGTGCGTCATGTGCGTCATGTGCGTCATGTGCGTCATGTGCGTCATGTGCGTCATGTGCGTCATGTGCGTCATGTGCGTCATGTGCGTCATGTGCGTCATGTGCGTCATGTGCGTCATGTGCGTCATGTGCGTCATGTGCGTCATGTGCGTCATGTGCGTCATGTGCGTCATGTGCGTCATGTGCGTCATGTGCGTCATGTGCGTCATGTGCGTCATGTGCGTCATGTGCGTCATGTGCGTCATGTGCGTCATGTGCGTCATGTGCGTCATGTGCGTCATGTGCGTCATGTGCGTCATGTGCGTCATGTGCGTCATGTGCGTCATGTGCGTCATGTGCGTCATGTGCGTCATGTGCGTCATGTGCGTCATGTGCGTCATGTGCGTCATGTGCGTCATGTGCGTCATGTGCGTCATGTGCGTCATGTGCGTCATGTGCGTCATGTGCGTCATGTGCGTCATGTGCGTCATGTGCGTCATGTGCGTCATGTGCGTCATGTGCGTCATGTGCGTCATGTGCGTCATGTGCGTCATGTGCGTCATGTGCGTCATGTGCGTCATGTGCGTCATGTGCGTCATGTGCGTCATGTGCGTCATGTGCGTCATGTGCGTCATGTGCGTCATGTGCGTCATGTGCGTCATGTGCGTCATGTGCGTCATGTGCGTCATGTGCGTCATGTGCGTCATGTGCGTCATGTGCGTCATGTGCGTCATGTGCGTCATGTGCGTCATGTGCGTCATGTGCGTCATGTGCGTCATGTGCGTCATGTGCGTCATGTGCGTCATGTGCGTCATGTGCGTCATGTGCAGAGTGCAGAGTGCAGAGTGCAGAGTGCAGAGTGCAGAGTGCAGAGTGCAGAGTGCAGAGTGCAGAGTGCAGAGTGCAGAGTGCAGAGTGCAGAGTGCAGAGTGCAGAGTGCAGAGTGCAGAGTGCAGAGTGCAGAGTGCAGAGTGCAGAGTGCAGAGTGCAGAGTGCAGAGTGCAGAGTGCAGAGTGCAGAGTGCAGAGTGCAGAGTGCAGAGTGCAGAGTGCAGAGTGCAGAGTGCAGTGTAGTATAGTATAGTATAGTATAGTATAGTATAGTATAGTATAGTATAGTATAGTATAGTATAGTATAGTATAGTATAGTATAGTATAGTATAGTATAGTATAGTATAGTATAGTATAGTATAGTATAGTATAGTATAGTATAGTATAGTATAGTATAGTATAGTATAGTATAGTATAGTATAGTATAGTATAGTATAGTATAGTATAGTATAGTATAGTATAGTATAGTATAGTATAGTATAGTATAGTATAGTATAGTATAGTATAGTATAGTATAGTATAGTATAGTATAGTATAGTATAGTATAGTATAGTATAGTATAGTATAGTATAGTATAGTATAGTATAGTATAGTATAGTATAGTATAGTATAGTATAGTATAGTATAGTATAGTATAGTATAGTATAGTATAGTATAGTATAGTATAGTATAGTATAGTATAGTATAGTATAGTATAGTATAGTATAGTATAGTATAGTATAGTATAGTATAGTATAGTATAGTATAGTATAGTATAGTATAGTATAGTATAGTATAGTATAGTATAGTATAGTATAGTATAGTATAGTATAGTATAGTATAGTATAGTATAGTATAGTATAGTATAGTATAGTATAGTATAGTATAGTATAGTATAGTATAGTATAGTATAGTATAGTATAGTATAGTATAGTATAGTATAGTATAGTATAGTATAGTATAGTATAGTATAGTATAGTATAGTATAGTATAGTATAGTATAGTATAGTATAGTATAGTATAGTATAGTATAGTATAGTATAGTATAGTATAGTATAGTATAGTATAGTATAGTATAGTATAGTATAGTATAGTATAGTATAGTATAGTATAGTATAGTATAGTATAGTATAGTATAGTATAGTATAGTATAGTATAGTATAGTATAGTATAGTATAGTATAGTATAGTATAGTATAGTATAGTATAGTATAGTATAGTATAGTATAGTATAGTATAGTATAGTATAGTATAGTATAGTATAGTATAGTATAGTATAGTATAGTATAGTATAGTATAGTATAGTATAGTATAGTATAGTATAGTATAGTATAGTATAGTATAGTATAGTATAGTATAGTATAGTATAGTATAGTATAGTATAGTATAGTATAGTATAGTATAGTATAGTATAGTATAGTATAGTATAGTATAGTATAGTATAGTATAGTATAGTATAGTATAGTATAGTATAGTATAGTATAGTATAGTATAGTATAGTATAGTATAGTATAGTATAGTATAGTATAGTATAGTATAGTATAGTATAGTATAGTATAGTATAGTATAGTATAGTATAGTATAGTATAGTATAGTATAGTATAGTATAGTATAGTATAGTATAGTATAGTATAGTATAGTATAGTATAGTATAGTATAGTATAGTATAGTATAGTATAGTATAGTATAGTATAGTATAGTATAGTATAGTATAGTATAGTATAGTATAGTATAGTATAGTATAGTATAGTATAGTATAGTATAGTATAGTATAGTATAGTATAGTATAGTATAGTATAGTATAGTATAGTATAGTATAGTATAGTATAGTATAGTATATTATTAACAGAATATCCAAATTTTGGTGATTCACAAGGTCTCCTATTTGTCCTATTGTCATATTGTCAAAAAATTTCACAATGGTTTGAAAGCCTTTACCTTTACCAACTATTTGACACTCGGCGCAGATGTATGTGGAGTTATTGTAACAATTTAATAAGCATATTAAACGTCGTAGTGTTTTTTAAGAACTATTTTTGTATAAAAGACAAAAAACCATTTTGAAATTTTATGACAATAGGACATAATAGGACACCTTGTGAATCCCCAAATTGTCATCATTGAAATAGAAGCTAAGGGTCAATTCTATTTAGTTGTATTAATAAAATATCCAAATATCATGTGCGTCATGTGCGTCACAATTGTTTAAAAGCCTTTACATTTACCAACTATTTGACACTCGGCGCAGATGTATGTGGAGTTGTTGTGACAATTTAATAAGCATATTAAACGACGTAGTGTTTTTTAAAAACTATTTTTGTATAAAAGACAAAAAAAACCATTTTGAAATTTTATAACAATATGACAATAGGACATAATAGGACACCTTGTGAATCCCCTAATTGCCATCATGGAAATAGTAGCTAAGGGTCAATATTATTTAGTTGTATTAACAGAATATCCAAATTGTCATCATGTGCGTCATGTGCGTCATGTGCGTCATGTGCGTCATGTGCGTCATGTGCGTCATGTGCGTCATGTGCGTCATGTGCGTCATGTGCGTCATGTGCGTCATGTGCGTCATGTGCGTCATGTGCGTCATGTGCGTCATGTGCGTCATGTGCGTCATGTGCGTCATGTGCGTCATGTGCGTCATGTGCGTCATGTGCGTCATGTGCGTCATGTGCGTCATGTGCGTCATGTGCGTCATGTGCGTCATGTGCGTCATGTGCGTCATGTGCGTCATGTGCGTCATGTGCGTCATGTGCGTCATGTGCGTCATGTGCGTCATGTGCGTCATGTGCGTCATGTGCGTCATGTGCGTCATGTGCGTCATGTGCGTCATGTGCGTCATGTGCGTCATGTGCGTCATGTGCGTCATGTGCGTCATGTGCGTCATGTGCGTCATGTGCGTCATGTGCGTCATGTGCGTCATGTGCGTCATGTGCGTCATGTGCGTCATGTGCGTCATGTGCGTCATGTGCGTCATGTGCGTCATGTGCGTCATGTGCGTCATGTGCGTCATGTGCGTCATGTGCGTCATGTGCGTCATGTGCGTCATGTGCGTCATGTGCGTCATGTGCGTCATGTGCGTCATGTGCGTCATGTGCGTCATGTGCGTCATGTGCGTCATGTGCGTCATGTGCGTCATGTGCGTCATGTGCGTCATGTGCGTCATGTGCGTCATGTGCGTCATGTGCGTCATGTGCGTCATGTGCGTCATGTGCGTCATGTGCGTCATGTGCGTCATGTGCGTCATGTGCGTCATGTGCGTCATGTGCGTCATGTGCGTCATGTGCGTCATGTGCGTCATGTGCGTCATGTGCGTCATGTGCGTCATGTGCGTCATGTGCGTCATGTGCGTCATGTGCGTCATGTGCGTCATGTGCGTCATGTGCGTCATGTGCGTCATGTGCGTCATGTGCGTCATGTGCGTCATGTGCGTCATGTGCGTCATGTGCGTCATGTGCGTCATGTGCGTCATGTGCGTCATGTGCGTCATGTGCGTCATGTGCAGAGTGCAGAGTGCAGAGTGCAGAGTGCAGAGTGCAGAGTGCAGAGTGCAGAGTGCAGAGTGCAGAGTGCAGAGTGCAGAGTGCAGAGTGCAGAGTGCAGAGTGCAGAGTGCAGAGTGCAGAGTGCAGAGTGCAGAGTGCAGAGTGCAGAGTGCAGAGTGCAGAGTGCAGAGTGCAGAGTGCAGAGTGCAGAGTGCAGAGTGCAGAGTGCAGAGTGCAGAGTGCAGAGTGCAGAGTGCAGAGTGCAGAGTGCAGAGTGCAGAGTGCAGAGTGCAGAGTGCAGAGTGCAGAGTGCAGAGTGCAGAGTGCAGAGTGCAGAGTGCAGAGTGCAGAGTGCAGAGTGCAGAGTGCAGAGTGCAGAGTGCAGAGTGCAGAGTGCAGAGTGCAGAGTGCAGAGTGCAGAGTGCAGAGTGCAGAGTGCAGTGTAGTATAGTATAGTATAGTATAGTATAGTATAGTATAGTATAGTATAGTATAGTATAGTATAGTATAGTATAGTATAGTATAGTATAGTATAGTATAGTATAGTATAGTATAGTATAGTATAGTATAGTATAGTATAGTATAGTATAGTATAGTATAGTATAGTATAGTATAGTATAGTATAGTATAGTATAGTATAGTATAGTATAGTATAGTATAGTATAGTATAGTATAGTATAGTATAGTATAGTATAGTATAGTATAGTATAGTATAGTATAGTATAGTATAGTATAGTATAGTATAGTATAGTATAGTATAGTATAGTATAGTATAGTATAGTATAGTATAGTATAGTATAGTATAGTATAGTATAGTATAGTATAGTATAGTATAGTATAGTATAGTATAGTATAGTATAGTATAGTATAGTATAGTATAGTATAGTATAGTATAGTATAGTATAGTATAGTATAGTATAGTATAGTATAGTATAGTATAGTATAGTATAGTATAGTATAGTATAGTATAGTATAGTATAGTATAGTATAGTATAGTATAGTATAGTATAGTATAGTATAGTATAGTATAGTATAGTATAGTATAGTATAGTATAGTATAGTATAGTATAGTATAGTATAGTATAGTATAGTATAGTATAGTATAGTATAGTATAGTATATTATTAACAGAATATCCAAATTTTGGTGATTCACAAGGTCTCCTATTCGTCCTATTGTCATATTGTCAAAAAATTTCACAATGGTTTGAAAGCCTTTACCTTTACCAACTATTTGACACTCGGCGCAGATGTATGTGGAGTTATTGTGACAATTTAATAAGCATATTAAACGTCGTAGTGTTTTTTAAGAACTATTTTTGTATAAAAGACAAAAAACCATTTTGAAATTTTATGACAATAGGACATAATAGGACACCTTGTGAATCCCCAAATTGTCATCATTGCAATAGAAGCTAAGGGTCAATTCTATTTAGTTGTATTAATAAAATATCCAAATATCATGTGCGTCATGTGCGTCACAATTGTTTAAAAGCCTTTACATTTACCAACTATTTGACACTCGGCGCAGATGTATGTGGAGTTGTTGTGACAATTTAATAAGCATATTAAACGACGTAGTGTTTTTTAAAAACTATTTTTGTATAAAAGACAAAAAAAACCATTTTGAAATTTTATAACAATATGACAATAGGACATAATAGGACACCTTGTGAATCCCCTAATTGCCATCATGGAAATAGTAGCTAAGGGTCAATATTATTTAGTTGTATTAACAGAATATCCAAATTGTCATCATGTGCGTCATGTGCGTCATGTGCGTCATGTGCGTCATGTGCGTCATGTGCGTCATGTGCGTCATGTGCGTCATGTGCGTCATGTGCGTCATGTGCGTCATGTGCGTCATGTGCGTCATGTGCGTCATGTGCGTCATGTGCGTCATGTGCGTCATGTGCGTCATGTGCGTCATGTGCGTCATGTGCGTCATGTGCGTCATGTGCGTCATGTGCGTCATGTGCGTCATGTGCGTCATGTGCGTCATGTGCGTCATGTGCGTCATGTGCGTCATGTGCGTCATGTGCGTCATGTGCGTCATGTGCGTCATGTGCGTCATGTGCGTCATGTGCGTCATGTGCGTCATGTGCGTCATGTGCGTCATGTGCGTCATGTGCGTCATGTGCGTCATGTGCGTCATGTGCGTCATGTGCGTCATGTGCGTCATGTGCGTCATGTGCGTCATGTGCGTCATGTGCGTCATGTGCGTCATGTGCGTCATGTGCGTCATGTGCGTCATGTGCGTCATGTGCGTCATGTGCGTCATGTGCGTCATGTGCGTCATGTGCGTCATGTGCGTCATGTGCGTCATGT